>SEMN01000263.1:335000-681383 GCA_005408345.1 Macquaria australasica
ACATGCAGTGAAGGTGTCCTTTGAGTGTACAGGAATCAAAGTAAATAGTTGTGCAAACATTTTTTCCAGCACATCTCTAAGAGGCACAGATTTCATTTTGAGTTCATTTCTGCTTCATTGACTTGTGGAAACTTCTGCCTCATTGAACAGTCCACTACTGCATTCAATTTTCTGATTTTAATCAGCCATTAAATGAACTCCCAAAGTTTAATTGCACATTTTAAATAATTATCTCGAGGTCAGAGGTTAGGTATTTTTTTGAGATGGCTCATTGCTGAAGCGTAAGAGTTTTCTGGGCAGTTTTTCCACTCCGTGTCCTGCTCTGAATCTTCCTCTCTCCTTTTTTTTCTGTATTTTAGTTTACTCAGCTTTATATCTCGTCTTTTCAGCCACCCTCTAGTTACGTAACATTCTTGCTTTTATCCCACAGTTATGTCCTTTAAACCAAAATTTTATACCTCCTGCATTACTTTTTTTCATTCTCTTTCTGTTCCTCTATGCTGGATTCAGAGCCCCCAGGAATTGAAAGTCGGAGAGAAGAAATGATTTTGAAGTGACTCAGAGAGAGCTTCTTTTCTTTGGAGCCAAGTGTAAAAATGTTGCATTGAGGTGCTGAAGTCATCTCTTCTCTTCTCCAGCTGTATCCCAGAGGCCCACCTTGGCAGTTAGAGGAGAGGTCATCACCATGACAGCGTCCTCGCAGGACTCCAGCCCCTCGTCTATGGCCGGCCTCTTCCTGCTCCTCCTCTTCCTCCTCCCAACTGTCTTCACGCAGAACTCTGCTGTCCCGACGACCCCGACCCCGTCGTCGTTTGACCCGCTGACCCAAGCAGAGTGCACAAAGAAAGAACATCCAAAGGTTTCCATCCAAGGTCAGACATCATCTATAACCACTTGTTATATATAAACATCTGATAAAGCTTTACTAACTATGTTTACATGGACACAAGAAAACTGGTTACTAAATACTATGGTTATTGTAAAACCTGCATTTACTTACAGTTGGCCAATAATCAGATTTCTCTCTTATCTTCTATACCTTTTGGAAAAATTTTACAAGAGCATTTGGTCTGAGAGCAGAGTGAGAAGACAGGCTGTGTAGTGAGAGAGAGAGAGAGAGCACTGTTTAGCTGTTGGTACTGACTTATTTAGACTCAAAGAAGCTGCTATTCTTCGTTTTATTGTCAGTTTCAGTTTTAGTCTGACTTTGGATTTAATTATCTGGATACAGGGACCCACTGCTCTAAGTAATGATGTTGACTTTCATCCCATCGCACTGCTTCCTCTGCAGTAATTTGTCTGTCATGTACATGCACTCTTGTAAAAACCCTGTTGGAAATCTGGGTAAGTGTAAACATGGCGGAGAAATCAGGCTTCTCCAGCCGAAATCTAGCTTATCTAGTTATCCAAACCCTTATTACAGAAACTGGATTTCTAATCTGGAAAGCCGGTTATGCATGTAAGTACACTGACTGAGATGATAGTCAGACAGGATAACAAACAAATAGGTGGCAAACACACCTAGAGGTTAGCCAAACGTCTTTGGAAGAGAAGAAGAGACACAAGGCAAACTGTAAAATTAATACCCAAAATTTTCCTTGTAAATATTATTCACAGTTTATAGACAGACTTCCTGCTTCAACTTTGACCCACTGTACTGACTATAGTTGTGCACTCACAGTTTTCTTACAATGAGGGATTATTACTGATATTTCAGGCAGCGTCACTTTCAAGTTTACCTCCAAATAAAGTGGTTTAGATCATTTGGATAAACTGTCGGCTGCAATGTTGCAGATCTCAGCAGAAACTATGAAAATTGTAATAAACCAGAATTATCCTTAAATATTGAGCTGCCATATGACCTTACGTCAAGGAATAAAAGGTTGATTTTGCCACAAGGTTCTCTGGTTCTCTGACGTGGAAGCAGAAGTTATGGAGTTAATTTCAAAATGAGCTGCAGGATGCACATACATTTGGAATAGGTGAGAATTGTCCTGACTTTAAAATCTCTCTCATCACCTCTTAACGTATGAAAGGGTTTGTGCCTGCATCATGTGTTTTGAATTAGGTAAATAATTGCTATCATGGATCTTAAGGGGGTTCTCTGTACATACATGCCCCAGAGACTTTAAAATCACTGGATGTGACTCTGTGTACCCATACATATGTTTTCTATGTACGGAAACATGCATGCCACTTTTCACAGCAACAAAATAAACTGTTTTCATAAACATATCCTCGTACCAGCTGCAATAAAACTTCATAGTTTGGCATTCAGGTAGGTCAGCATGGAGCTATAAAAGAACAACAGAAAGCAAGAGGGGACAAGATAGAAATGATTGTGTAGAATAATGGTGCCCACTATCTATCCCGTTCATCTGTACAGTGGGCCCAGAAACAAGGTCTTCCTGACGGTGTGAAATGGAACAGAACGGTTTGGGGGCACAGAATCACAGATAGATATGGCAGAATGAAAGGTAAACACGCACAAAATTGCTGTGTTTATTTTTGAATAGGGTTGTTTGTGTTCTCTCTGCCAAGAGCGGTGACTAAGATTGGAGGACCAAAGAAATCGCTGGTGGGGATCGAGGACAGAAACACAAAAATTGAAGAGGTGGCCAGAAGGTTTTCTTGTGATTAGAAATATACTCTGCCCCCTCCAAACCGAATTGCAGACATTTCCTCAGGTCTTTTTTGGTTTTTCTTTTTTTGGACTGCAGTATTGTTCCCTTCCAAGTCCTCCTTAGTGCTCTAGGGCCAGCTCACCCATGCTGTAGGTCTGAACTCTGGCTAATAGAACTGAAGATGGACATAAAGAGCTCTGTGCAACTTGGTCCTTTTTTGCTGGCCTTGCTGTGTAATAGCAGTTATAAGTATTAAAATTGGACCCTCTTTCTGTTGGATTTTCAATCCATAGAACTGGTGAAATGGTTTTTTTCATTCCCCTCAAAGCTCACCCATATGCTGAGTCTTTGCCTCTGTCCTGCTTCACCCACCAGGCCTCCAGATGTCCAGATTAGTCCGAGCTCCGCCGGTGCTTCACTTCAAAGGCGTGCCACTTGAGAATGGCTCTCATGGCAGGGAGCTGCAGGGCTGCTAGCCTGTCAAAGCAGGCAGAGCAGGGCATTATGTGGAGGCAGCCGTATAGAAAAGGCCTGCACAATGAAAGTGTCAGTGAGAACCTGAGATTAGCCCCTGTGATTGATGAGCGTTTTATAGCGGTTTGTTGAAGCGCTACCTCAGTCACCTGGAGGAGACCAGGGAACCAACTAAGAAGATTTTACTATGGGAATGCAGTGTACCACAGTATACATGCTTTATGTGCCTATAATGACAAGTAATTTGTTTGTGTTTGTATGTCTGACTGCCTATCCAAGTGGGTTTTTGTGTGGTGGTTGTGTGCGATGCAGAGAGATTTAATCCTGGTAGTGTGAGTCTGAGCAGGGTGAAGGGATCAGTCATCTTCGGGCCCCTGAGCCGGTCCCTTCACTGGAGCATGCTATCTGCATTAAAGCCCAGCTCCATCCTCTGGCTTTAAGCATTTCCGCTTTGGCTTCATGGACTCTTGACCTGACCTGAATTTGTCTTTCACTAGTACACCAACTGTTTTAGGTCTGTAGACAGACGATTAATCCTGAATCTGTTTTAGACCTTTCTTAAAGTAAAACTTTATCACAACTTAGTTTTTATTTTTGGACCGTTCTATCAGTCATGATAGTCAGTTTGGGGCATCAGAAAATAAATTGTGAACACGACATTGACATACACACATACCTTTTTAGGTTGATATGGCAAACATGTTAGCAAACAGCTGCTTATTTACACATCTAGCAATGTTATAATTTATTTGGAGTCGTGTTTCTGGACACCTGATGAATGCAAATTCAATATTCACTCTCTTTTACCTCTTACCTTTTGGGTCTCTACCATCTCCTGAGGGAAATATCTGGCTCTTTAGCTGCTAAATGCTCCACTAAGTTCACCAGCTTGTTGCTAACTGTGTCCATCTGCTGTTTGGTGCTGAGCAGGTACAGTGGGTTTTTAGAGCTTTTTCACTGAAAACAACGCAATGAGAGCGGTGAGAGTGAACCAGAACAGTCAAGTTGTGGGCCGGACAGATAAACAATGAACTGAAACTATAAAGCTCCTTAAAGCCGAGGGGAGCTGCAGATTCAGGTGATAATTCTCTGTAGGTGCATCACTATGAGCGACCCCTTTCACATTGTTAATAATAATGATTGTATTTGTAAATCACTTTTCAACATAATTACTAAGTTAAGTTACTAAGCTTAAGCAACGACATGAGAAACAGTAATAAAAATTTTACAATAAAAGGTTAAACCAGATTGTATAATTTAAGCAAGGATGCATGCAGTGAAATGAAATTGGAAAAAAAAATGTAATTTATTATATTAGTTAATTATTATGGGTTTTATATTTTACAGGTACAAAGAAATAGTACCCAAGCCAAATCTCCTCAAAGCAACTTTCTTGCTGTGTGCAAACATACAGACAGTACTGTACTGTAGATGCATAAGTTCAAGTAGGGATTTAAATGTTCTTCACATGTGTAATACTAAGACTAATGATTGGTTTGGAAAATTATCTTGCACACATATGATTTTACACCCACACTGTTACAAATCATTTGAGAAACACTGCCTCGACATGTGACGGGATGTAAATACCGTACTTGACAGCAGTGATGGGTATCATCAGATGCATGCAGGAGACAATCTAGACAAACATCATATCCTATTATGCATCAAACCTCTCCATCAGCTTTACTTTGGTCTCGACAGCATAGTGTTTTTCCAATCTCCTCGAACACACCATAAACACTGCAGACTGTATGTTTGTATGTCTGCTGCCAGCGTTTTGATGTCAACCATACCACAGACGCAGCACAGGAATACAGCATTGGAATCACGTAACCTCCACCCACAGGCACACACGGTATGAGCCGCCAGCTCATGTTTTAGATGGATGATACTGGCTCACGGCATAAGACCGTAGGTCTGATAAGAGCATGGCATGAGGGCAGCAAGTGGAATGCTCTGAATCTAGATATGGAGTCTGTTTTGGGAATTTTGTCAGTTGTGCATTATGATATGAGGCCCAGAGAACTGGTTTCGGAGTGTGTGTGTGTGTGTGTGTGTGTGTGTGTGTGTGTGTGTGTGTATAAAGGATCAGCCTGGTTTGTAAGAGAAATAGATAAACTCTGCACCTTCATTGCACCCAGTGCTGCAATATCCATCAAGGAAGCGAGATGTTTCATAAGGGAGTATGTGTAGGAAAGTATTGGTTGATAATAAGACCTTTGGCTCAGGTTTCACTACTTCCTTCACAGAGATGAGGAGGAGTTGTCTGATGGATTCGATGGCTTCATAGCCTGGGCCATCTTCTCTGCTCAAATCACTCTGAAGGCAGACAAAGGAGAATAGAAACAACTTGTGGTGTTGCTCATTTCCTGTTCAATTCCTTGAAAATCTTGTCGTTTCCACTGGCTTTTTATACCCTTTCTTACTCCCTGTCTGCCTGCACTATTCTCTCTTACACATCTTATCTCCCCTCCTCTCTCATTCATTCTCCTTCACCTCTCCATGCTCCTCCTCTTATATTCTCTGTCTTGCCTTCCCCCTTCACTTTCTCTTCATCTCTCATCACTTTTTTCTCTCTCATCTTGCTCTTTATTTGCTCTATAATAGGCAGAGAAAAATGTATTGCACACTTTGTACGAGTCCTCCTATCTCTTTCATCGTTTGGGTAATGGTGCTGTTGTTTAGCCATCGTCGTGTCGCCATCTGAAGGGCTCTTCTGGCCCCTGTAAGACATAACTGTTCACTTTAAACAAAAAGTATTTAATTTTACGTTCTTGCCTTACTTTGCCACCTGTCCCTGTTTCCCTCCTTGTTCATGATTACAGTGGTGGGCCTAATTGGATTGGTGCTACCAGAGCTGTGACTTGGTTGGAGCCATCAATCAGGCAACTGAATGGAGCTGAGTTTAGCACGCTGCTGGGACCAGCCTCTCACCCACTGATGGTGTGTCAGGATATCTGATGCAGGCCCGAAAGATAGCAAAGAGGATCAGAGAATAGAAAACATCTAAAGGCTTTATTGCCACTTAAACTGAAAAGTAGAGTGGCAGCAGGAAAATTGCTCTCTTTGCTTTTCTGTGTCCATGCTGTCTCCTCTCGCCTTGGATAACCCCTTTCATGGGCCTTATTGTGTAAATGTACTGGTAATTTTACACGTTGTGCTCATGTTTGGACAAGCCTCTCAGTTACTTTTCTATAAAAATCAAGGCCGCAAATTTACTTAGTTGGACCTGGTAACATTTCCTTAACACTTCCAATACGGGTCAAGTCTGGATTGAATGTATAACGTACAGGCCACATTAAATAAGGCACAAGATTAAATAAAAAGAGTGATATTAACCCTTTCTTGCACACTTTTCTTTTCAGCACGACTTACTCTTTCCAGTCATAGTATCTTTAGCAGTCTCTCTGATGTCCACAGAAGATAAATCGTATTAATGGCATTTCTGAGCAGCGAAGTGAAAACTGCAAAAACAGCCGAGGGTTCAAAGAGTCAAATGCACGTCTTATTCCACCTTACAAAGCGCACTGTAATAAATTTATTTAAGTATACTTTCTCATGCACAAAGAAAATAAAATCTGTTCAATAACTTAAGTGCTGAGAATGAGCTGACTTGTGTATGTTTTCGGTGAATTATTTAGGTTAGGGTTAGAAACTTTATTGTCCACGATGTGGAAAATTGTCTTTGGCTTCACCGCAATCAACATGGGATCAGCATGAGACAGTAGTAAAAAACAATTTAAAAAAAACAACATTGGGAGAGCTTGGAGTTCAATCGTAAGCAAAAAGTACAAAGTGCAGATTCCACAAACATAAACAAATGTACAAATTCAGCGAGGTGTGGGGAGTTAGGGAGTGGCCCTGTATGCTTGTATTTAATCATTTAACTGCGCCTGGGACAAATGATTTCTTGTAGACATTTTTGGTGGCTCGTGGCTGTCTGAAGGCCAGGGAGAAGTTGCAGTGATATGAACTGGCCCGTCTCAGCTCGACTCTAGCTGGCTGATGGCGTCACCTGCGACTCAGCTTGTCAAATCGCCAGCGGCTGGTTTTAGAGTGTAAGGTGCGTCACCTGTTTCAGCCAATCAGCTCGTAGCAAAGTCAGCCGGTCATCTCGACCCTCTCGTTTTTTTCTTTTTCTTTTGCTGTTTCATCAATACTAGAAATGCAACTGTAGCAAGTAACTCACTGTCACTATCCTCATTCAGATTTTAAGACGCTACAAATTATATGTAGCTACAAAAATAAAATGCCTGAAAAGCCGGCAGTTAGAACGGAAGTACAGAGAGTCGTTGCTATGGAAACGATACACCGTCTCGTCCAGTCGCATTGGTGTAAAGTTTCAACTTGTCTCACTGCGACTTTTTGGTCTGAACTGGACTTAAAGCACCGTTCCTGAGAGAACAAATTCAAGGTGTGGGTACAATGGATGGGACGGATCACTTGTTATGTCAGGAGCTTTATATCATATTTTGGGCCAAAGAGTAAAACCTTCAGAAAACCAGAATAATCATCACACCTTAAGTCTCACTACATTTTTAACTTTCATTCATACCAACTTCTTACAGTCTGAATATTCTGGCAAAACACTTTACATACAGAATGTGAGCAAATAGAAGTCACAACCTATTCAACTGTCAGACTGACCTAATGTCAGATGATGATGATGGGAAAGATTAGAGGATCTACAGGGTTGCTTAGACTAGTAAGAATTGTGGGAGAACGGCGCTTGCCCTCGCGAAGGTCATAAATTAAGCCACGGACGTAAACAGTCATTCACCTGCAAAATAAATTTCAAAATCCATCACTGATACAGCTTGTTAGAGAACTGAGAGCACTCTTCATCACTGAGTGCCACTGCTCCGTCTTACTCACCAGGTGCCAAATATCATGTGAACATTGAGTCACTATCCCTAACAGGTCTGTCACGTTTGAATAAAGCCATTGCTGAACACTTACATGACAGATACCTATGTTTGAATACCAGAAAGTTATTACTTTAACAGACAGATAAAACCAGCAATTTAACAGATACCATGTCTGAACGGTTCTTATGATATCACCCCTACTTTTGGCTCTCTGTCACACTCTCTTTCTGAGAATATTGCTCACATTTTCTGTCAGTTTTGGACCACAACTACAGCGCATTGGCAAATTGTCAGTATCTTCAGGTGTTGCTTCACCATTGGTTTTGTGAGAGGCAGACAGACATCTTTACCGGTCGCTGACTGAGAGGCTATTAGCCTCCTGGCCCCAGCACCATTCCTCCCGTGGCTGCTCAGTCCCCAGTCTCTCCAGGCTCTTTCTCAGTGCTGCCCGTAACCTGCAGACCCCTCTATCTGAGATCAGTCAAGTGGGAGGAGGGGAAGGGGAGGATGGAGCGGTGGAGGGACGAAAGGACTGAGGGATAGAGGGAGAGTTGTGCTCCACTGAGGCACGGCAGCCTCTCTCAAACTATCAACCTCTGCAAGTCAGCCACAGTGAAAATCTAAAGTCAGAATAGGAGAGATAGTGAAGAACGGGACAGGCAAGACGGGGTGGAGACTGGTGTGCGAGGAAGGGCGAAGAGTGAAATGAAGAAGACCAAACAAAACATATTTCAAGGGATTCTGGCCAGATAAGGCTGAGGTGTGAAAAGATCTGGCACTGCAGGAAAAGTTTTGCTCCTTCAGTACTGAACAACACTGGAAAATGTGGGGAAATGTGGCCTCTGTGGTGCTTCTTTTATCTTTATTTGCACAAAAATGTGCTTTCAGTAAATGGATATTCTATGTAAATTTGTATATTGCAGAATGGATTCATTCCTGTGCCATTATTTGGCCACAATTGTTATTTGTCACATTTCTCGCTGTTTGTTGAGCTAAATGTATTCAGAATACAATCATATATGTGCTAATTGACACTGGAGGTGATCCTTCATTCACAGAATCATCTGCCAGATGGCAGATAGCAGCGAGTCTTCGTGTGACCTGTTTCGTTAACAATATTGGATCGACCACCTTGCCCTGAAGATAACCATTTTTAATATTGCGTCTTCTCAGCGAGTCTTATTCCCATTAGCAAGACATTGTGTTCCTGTGTACCCCCCACCCCTCACCCTCCACCCCTCGCCCCCCGAAGGAAGATGATGATAGACAGCTACCTTTAGTACAATGTGTGTCATTCATAGCTCATTAAACAGTGCAGTGCTTGAGGGGAGAAATCAACTAGATGCCTGATTATAATGCTAATGATAAAAAATATGATATTGTGCTGGATGTTATTAGGTGAACATTTGCTGTCAGACTGAGAATGAAAAAGCCAAAGTGAAGAAATGCAAGTTTGCTGAAATACACAATTTGGTTTTAAAGGTCATCGGAGCCTCTTCCAGTGGTTTGTTGTGCATTTATAAGACCACAGTGTTATACAAGGGCTTCCAAATGGATTTTAAAGCTATTTCCTAACCTTTGCTCACTCAGTCAAACTCATTTTAATCCCACTTGCCCAATCAGTGCCTTTTAATGGTACCAGTTCTCTCATTTTGTGTAACTTTCAGCAACGTCCCTGCTTGACTTTGACTTTCTAAAAGCTTAGGTACTGTCTGACTCCTTTCATTGTTACTTACACACTCAGTCAAAAGTAGGAGCAGCATGGTCAAAAAAAGAATAGTTAGAAAGTCAATTTTGTACCATTTGTGCCCTTAAAAGATCATTTGTGCCCCAGGTGACAAAGATGATTGACATAGTTTGTGGTATAATCATTTTTGTAGTCCACCCAGTAGTTGTTGCAGCTGCCAATTCCTACTTTTGGTCTGTGGACGGTGTAGACCAAGACTGCTGGAGTAGCGCTGCTCTGTGAGGCGAATTTGGCATAGTGGCCACAGTTGGAATTGCAGGTTGCATGCCTAGAAGGAACTTTTCCCAAACACAGTCATCACAAAAGAAACAGCTGTAAAACGATAAATAAATGTTTATGATCTACACAAACACTCCTAAAAATGACTCTTTTATTTCCACAATTTGAGCCGTTAGGTCAACTAAAAATTTAAACATCTTGAAAACATGTATCAATGAATTACTTCTGTTCAAGGGCGACATGAATATGCGTACCAATTTTATGGCAATCCATCTACTCAAAATCATAAATGTGCACCTCATGATGGCACTAGAGAAAGTCAGGGGATCACCAAAGTCATTAGGATTCCTCCTCTGGGGACCAGGAACGTCTGTAGGAAATTTCATGGCAATCCATGAAATAGTTGTTGAGATATTTCAGTCTGAACCAAAGTGGTAGACCAACTGGCATTGCCATAGAGCTAAAAAACACCTTTATTACTTCTCTGCCGCCTGAATGTCTCTATCAGGGTGCTACACTACTGAGTGTTGCTTCAGTTCAAATTTGTACCTTCAACTGTCAGATTCTACTTTGTACCTTTTATGGTGAATCAAAAATCTGGTCTTAAGAGGACCTATTATCTGCCTATTATGGAACATGGTACTGTGAAACGTACTTTTCAGTACTAAAATCACTCTATATTTGAGAGTTTGAACCATGCCCTTAATGGCTGACACCATCCTCCAAGTTCAGAGATGGACAACTTTTGATGGGTTTGGAGGGATTAGATGAAGGTAAGCTTGGATCTTTATCAAATAGCCCTTCCTCTGTGCTCCAACTTGAGGGAATCTCACATTCCATCAGATTTTAAGCGATAAGCGGATCGGATTGTGCTCGAGGTGTGTGGTTTTCTGCACTTGTGTATGTGTGTGTGTGTGTGTGTTTGTTTGTGCAGACGAAAGGGTTTTTTGGATCCGCACTATGTTGTGCTTTCATTCCTTCAGCTCCATAATATGTTGGCTTTTTCCAGCTTTGACTGCTCTTAATCCAGACTCGGTCTAATAGCGACTCAGATCAGTCGGGGTGCCACTTGACTCTGCCCACATGCTGGTTGTGTGGGAAGAAGCCGAATGTTTAAAAACTGTTAGATGGAAGGAGATAGAAAAGTTATGATTTATTTCTGCTTGAGACGAATGTCTCAGCCACTGTCCTCATCCCTCTCCTCATCCCCCTGGCAGCCACGGGCTAATGTATTAATCCATCTGCCTGCCGATTGCAGAGGGGAAAAAAAGCAATAATCGTTCATCAAGTCCAGCTCGGGGCCTGCGAGTCAACCATGAGGGAGGGGGCTTTCATATTCATCCTGCTTTATTGTCCCTTCTTTGCCCCACCACCCGGCCAGACAGTTATGAGGGTAAGGAGTGAGCAGGGCATATAAAACCACATGTAAGCAGGAGGATATATGTCAGTCAGTGAAAGACCCCTCACTGTCAGGAAGGCCTCTTTAAGAGAGTAAACAAGCTCAGGGTTCATGAGCTCTCCTGCATGCTACTGAGTCAAATTCGGCCATATTTTTTTTTTTTTACAAGCTTTTGAAGAGATATTCATGATGTGGGGAAATGTTTATATGCGCGTAATGCTTCTCAGTTCGAATTTCAAGTGATTTATGCTCGACATTAAACTCTCTGAACTGAACGCTAACAGCTTACTGTTTTTACTGTTAGGTGCATAATGCTTCTGTGGGAATAATTCTCTTGTTATCTATTTCTCCACTGCACATTCTTATTTTATGGTTCATGTCATATGCTCTGTTTTAATGGGCTTATTTTATGGGGGAGAATAAGTCACTTCAACAGTCTGTCATTTGTCTAAATGACATCATTTTCTATTTCTGGATGTTTTCCAGAATATATTTAGTATGTAACGTGGGGGGCGGGGCTTGAGTTTGGCTTGATGGGTGCTGTATTTTACCCCTGCAGACTGCACTGAGATTAGCCTCAGGTTGCCTTCTTCTCTTTATGAGCAACAGTCCTGTCTCTGTTCTCTGTTTTTGCCACAACATGTCTCCTGTTGTATAATCGCTCCACTTCTCTCTGCTTTCATCTCTAGCTTCTAGTAACATGATGTGACTTGGGAAGGGAGGCAGAGAAACACAGGATAAGCCTTCACACATCATGTATACTTACACATATTTCCCAAAACCCTGTTGACCCTGGCAGCTGGTAGAATTTAGTTTTTGCTTATCACAGTATCCAGTGGTTTTACAAGCTTAATGCAGGTTAAGGCTGGAGTTTGCTTGAAATGAACTAGGTCCTGAAGTGTTGTCCAGCCACCTCTTACTATACTACCACCGAACCATATAGTACTTATATAGCTCTTCTAAATGGCCACACTTGAAGGTGGGACGAAAAGTCAGCCATCAAAGAGAGAAGCCATAATCTTTAAAATATGGGAATAATGGCGCACACTTTTGAACACTCTCTTCTGGAAGGCATTCATGATGTTGCACTCTTTTGTATACATGAAAAGTGACGGAAGCAGCTGTGTAAGGATAAAAAAATAGAGTTTGAGAGATAAGTTAAAACCCTGCCAATCACTGCAGGAAGTGGGCATGGAAAATTGCAAAAGTTGTCAGACGCAGCCCCGCCGAATCTGTCAGGAAGGGGTGGTTTCAGTCACTGTAGTCAACGATCTGACAAGCGCTGTCTTTGAACCATATTGACGACTTTAGTATACTGACAAATCAAATACTGTTGAGACTAAATTGTTTTAAATGCTGATTTTTGAGAAGTAGTATAGACACAGGAGAGAGAAAAACTAAGAACTAAGAAACTAATGAACATGAAACTTGGGCTCACCTCACCTGGGTGAGTGTGGTTTCTGTTAAAACAAGCCTTTTAGGTTATAATGAGGCTCTCTGATTGGCTGCACATAGCAGAGCGCCTGCATTAAGATTATCACATCAATCTGAAAAAGGACAGAATCCGCATTTTTTCCTTTTTTTGTTCTGGTTTGTTTCAATTAGACAATGATTTGTAAAAATTATTCTGACAGCAGCCTCGCAATGTTTGGCCATTCAACAGTTTTGTCATCATTAAACATGTCAAAGTATTTGCGATATTTCACATGACTGCTGCACTTAAGCAACAAAAGTGAAACTGTATGAACTCTCACAGGGAATCATGTGCTATAACTGGAAAGCTCTGATTATCTAGTGGTTTCTTGTGAAAGATGGATTTCCATGACACTGAAACTGCACACGTCAAACTTTTAGTGTCTGTGTGCCGATGATCTTTTGCATGTTAATGTGGTGTTGCTGAGCATGTTAATGCAGTGTTTAAAGGACTAATTGAGGGAATTTTAATCTCATTTATGTGTTAGAATTATGTTCACAATTACAGGGACACTATGCACACACACACACACACGCTCTGTTCACACATGCTGCTGCTGCTTTGTGCAAACCCGTGATAGTGCTGGATTCTTTAAGTCAACTTCAGGTCTGTTTACATAAGATTGTGGGACTAAAGATGGCCTACACTCCCTCGTGCTCCCCTCTGTTCCATTACTCAGAGAGTGATGTACAGATGGTCCCGCTCGCCTCCTCGCACCGGCCTTGTATGGTTTCTACACCCACTCTGCATGTCAACGACGGTCAATCCGTAGATGCGTGCTCTATAATGTGCATATGTAATCTAAATATTTATGGAGTGAGTAAGAGATGGCCTCATGCTGAATTTGCGTGGTATTAGAATCACACTGGGACTTCCAGTGATTTATTATGTGTGCTGAAGTTATCAGTGCTTTAATCCTGTGTGCATTTAAGTGTTCTACAGACTATTATTGATGTTTAAAGGTTACATCACTTCACTGATCCGGCTGGTTGATTAAAAATCATTGTAGTACACTGCTCATGTTTCTCTTGTTATGTTCTCAATGAGACTAGAGCTGCTGTTGAGTGTATCATTTTGTAGTGGTATTTTCTTTTCTGCAGTGTACAGTAGATATGTTACAGTTTCATTGAGGGCTGAATAATTAGTTGAGAATATCTAGTTTTGATATTAAGAACATGATTAAAATTGTAATTGTTTTCTGTAAATTAAAATCAATGCCTGCACTTGTGGTTTGCATAGTATTATACGTGATAAGTTGATGCCAACTACAAGCCTTTTGTTGAGTTCCTCCCAGGATCCTCCAGTCACTTGGAGAAACGTCAGTGTCTGTAGGTAATCTTAGCTAGTTTTAGAGAAGAATAGCTCACAATTGATTGATCATACCAGGTTGGACCGGGTTTGTTCCAGTCTGGGTCAGTTGGTGTTAACCGTCGGCAGATAAAGTCATTGTAAGTGTTATATGTAAAGTCTTCAGATCCAGTCTCTGCTAGTCGGTCTCATAAAGATTTTTTAAAACTTGTTTGATTTCCTCCTGTTTTTTTGGCCTTTTGCCATCAATGTTTGTTTTGGTACAAGGACACGACAACAATTGGCGTTCTTACGGGATTTGGATGTTTGTCTTCTCACCAGAGCTTCAGTCATTACTGACCAAACGTTCAGTGTGTTGTCTAGTGTGAAAAAAAGCCAAATAAATGCACTCTTTACTCCTGTTTGACTAACGTTCGTTAAAAACTACAGTGCCCAGCTGTTTTAAAAAAAGACTGAGCAATTTTTAATCAATAAGACTGCCACAGAGAAGAAGAAGGTAGAGAAGTCGGAAAGTATTTAGAGATCGACTAACGCAGTGTTTTGGTCTGTTTTATGGGATTTGTCGACAATTAGAAAAATATAGATAACAGAATTATTATGAACGTATTCTACAAATTATGATTACAATTGTATTGCAATTTGAAAATTGCACTCTTTTAAATATGAACTTTATTATAATAATGGTGACTCTTTCAGCCCTGCTCAAGTTCAGACTGACAGCAGCTCAGTGAAAACTATCCCTCTCCTCATCAACATCTGGAAAAAACAGATTGTGGCAGATAATTCTCATTTCACTGAAGTCCCCTGTTAATACTGGCACCCTTAATTACATTGTGTGTGTGTTTCTCTTTCCATGTGTGTGCATCGTATCTGTATCTTAAATCAAGAGCAGCATACTGTACTGTAGCTGCAGCCTTCTGTCTTTTTATCACTCATATCTCTAGTTATGTTTGCAGATGACAGAGCCATATGGGCCCCATCAATCCTAAAACCCGTCCCTTTGCATGATGGAGAGTTGTTCACTGTTCGCTGTGACTTGAACACTTTGATGAAGTCTTGCACCCGTAGCCTCGAGCTTAAACAGGCTTCTTTAATGTTCAAAGAAAAAGAAGGTTGAAGGTTTTAAATGTTTGATGACTGCTTCCTTAATGAATAGAGTTATCAGCAGTGTGGCCAAATCTTTCGCCCATGATCTCCAGACCACCTCTTTTCTTGGTTTCTCTGGTTCATGTTTTGATAACCTAGCATATAATGGCTTTAAATATTAAACTAGAACTACGAAGTGAACAGTTTCCTAAAGTTTAATTTACAGACATGAACGGTATTGGAATCATCATTAATTTCTTTCTTCTTCCTCAAAGCTTTGTGGAAATAGTTAAAAGCTATTTAACACAGCTTTTCAAATTGGTTAAATCTGAGTTCCCACTAACCACTGTGATACTGTGTACAGCATGGGAAATATGGTAAATCCCTTTATGCTGCGCAAACCTCCCATGTGGTCCGCACATGGATCACACAAAGATTGAAGAGAAAATGCTCTTTTCCTGCAGTTTTCAACGTGACATTAAAAGCCTCGCCAGGCGGCCCTTCTGCTCCGCTACTTTGAAATTTTGATTTGTAAAAGCCAGTTTCAGACAGCGCAGAGGTTTCAGCCTCGCACACCACACACAGATGCGCTTGTCCTGATGTCAGGTTAAATCAGGATTGTTGCGTCTGATGTGGCCTGGACAGCTTTGTCCCTCTCTGCAGGAGACACCATCGCAGCGCAGGAAACTTTCCCTGCACTGCTCGCTGCACTTTTTGCCACTACAGCTGCAATGAATCATTTTTTCTCAATTTTTAGTCTAGAAAATGTCAAAAAACATTAAAAATGTCCCTCACATCAAGTTCCCAGAGGGCGGGGGTGACTTGATTTGTCTGATATAAAAGGAGAAATTTGAAAATCCTTACATTTGAGAAACTAGAACCAGTAACAAATCATTATCATAATTATTGATCAATTGTCTGTTTATCAGCTAATCATTTCAGCACTGTTTGCCAGGCAAAGATACACTTAGACTTGTGCATGACATTTTTTTTTTTGTATTAGTAATCCACACTGAGTTTTATGAGTATTGTCTGTAAATGTCACTGCTCTTATCTCATGAACTATGACATGATTTAGCTTTTGCTAACCTCTTTCTTTTTTTCTTTCTTTCTCTCAGCTCTCAGTCCGTGGATTTCCACATTCTCCCACCCCGGCGTGAAAGACTTCTCCCAGCTCACCCTTGACCTGACTAGGAATGAGCTTATTGTGGGTGCCAGGTAAGGAACTGTAAATCCACTGAGCTTTTCACCCCACAGAGCACATTACTGGGAATGCGATACCCTTTCTGACTCACTCATACAGTGCGGTTTTCGGATAATGATGCTTCTTAAGTGCTCTGCTGAGGCCTCGTTGGACCAAGTCAAGCTCTGGATTTGGCAGGAGGGATGAATTTGGGAGAAATACGTCATGCCACAATAGTGTGTGTGCGTGTGTCTGCATGTTCTTGTGAGCTGACATGAGTTCAACTTTCGCCTAGTTTGACCCTATTAAAAACACATGCACACACAAATGCAACACCACTCAGATTTACATCACAAACAACAATGACTTGAGACTGACACACTTACTTACAGTATAGCCTTGCTTTAAGTTGTCAGCAGCTAAAATGGCCTGTCTCTTTTCTGATATTTAATTTGCATTATTAAACATATTGTTTTTCTGTATAAAGGGTAGTCATTGTGCACACACTCACATATCTCCTTTTCCTCTATCCTCAATCCAGAAACCACCTGTTCAGACTGGACCTCAGTAACATGTCGCTGATACAGGTAGGCATGCTAATGCATCTATTTCTCTTCTTTTTCTCTCCTAAGGATGAATGTTTTCTGCTGGTTTTAAAGTTATTATGTTTTGGGAATATATCACTTCCCCCCCAATAAACCAGAGTTTATTGACATAAGTTTAATTATAAAAAAACAAAAGTGAGAACAATTAATTGGAAAATTGTGTATTTTCAGCTTTTTTTATTTTTTATTTTTATTTTTTTACTGGGGTCTGAATGTAGTCAGAAAAGATTGGTCAGTGCCAGCTTGTGTGAAGAAGAAAAGCACAGAGCCGCACATCTCATTCATTCATTCATTACAAGTTTGTAACAACTTGATGACTTCTGGTGGGCGTAAACATCATCTGATTAGATGTTTTGGGAGAAGTTTATCACAGAAATCTAACAGAAAGATTTACAAGAGCCTCAACCAGAACCCTCCACAGACAGTTGTACTGTATATTCCTGCTTTGATTAACTCTCAAACTATGTTTTCTGACACTAGAAACACTGTTTTTGTTAATGAGACAAACTTTAGGAGCAACAAAACAGCAGGCGAGCAGTCCTTCCGTCTGGTGACTTTTGCTTTCATCCCATTCCCAGAATTTGCGAAAAGCTTCTTCACTGTTCTGTCAGTTGGACCCCAGCTCTTAATTTAACTACACCAAAACTTTTATTACAAGGTTACAACAAAAGACGTACATTATTGTCTTTTTGTATTGCATATTTTGTTCTATAGTCCTTTGTCTTTTGATGCTTGTCGCTTTACATTTCACTGTACATCCTGCGGTGTGCATGTGACAAATAAGTCTTTGAATAAATACTATTAAAATAATACGTTTATAATAAAAGTCTTCCAAATTATGATGCTCTAAAGCTATAACAGTTTCTTGATCTGATTGGTGGCCATTTGTCCTCTGATTCTCATGAACTTGAAGTTACAGTATATTTCTCTTATTTAATCTACTTGCATAGCATTTCCTTTGGGTGTAAAATGGCCTCTAACATTAGCACAATATTGCTCATCAGTATGCTATGGAACAGTTTGATGAGGTGGCAAAATTCAACAAAAAACAACAAAATCAAATGAATTTGGTGGTTTTGAAGTCTAAAAGACGAGCACCTTGATTTTATTGACATTTTTGCAGCAAGTGCAAACTGCTGTGGTGCTTTCCTACCACATTATAACGACATCACATCATAAAACACAGCTGGCAGTAATGCGACATCTCCTTCCTTTGATTTTCTGTCAGTAAAGTTGAAATCTCTGTAGGCGATCCTTTGTGTCTGGTGAGCCATGATAACAGTCTAACTACAGACTTATTCTTCTATTTATTCCATACTGCTACAAATGTAAAGAACAGGCCCAGATAAGAGATATGGCCAAACCACTGTTGTGTTATAAAAGTTAATGATAGGGATATTTATTTGCACGAGACATGTTTAAATTACATTCTGGAGAAGAACGCATATGCTGAGGAAAGAATCAATATAAATATTTTTTTTATTATCCTCCATGTTGCAGAGGATATAATTAAATTGGAGTGTATGCACATAGACACTTGCATTTCTGTGAAAGGGCTGTGGTGATGTGAGTGTTGCGCGGTAAAGTAGCTTTGGTATAGCCGGGAGTGTTAGCTCTGGGGCACAGTGTTGCCGTACAGTTGCATCAGGCATCACAAATGACAAGCCCCCCCCCCCAACTCTCTACGGGACTGTATAATCTAAACCGCTACAGAAAAGCCGTCTTTATATAACCCAGAGTACAGTGCACAGTTTCCATGCTTGTAGGATATCTTCTTTTTTTCAGTTTGCCAAGGTTTTCCACTGCTGCAAGGCAAATTTAATTACATAATTTGTTAAGGTTAATGTCATTTCTTTTAACTCTGTAAATGTAAGTGAAGGGGACACGAGTGTAAAACATAATAACACACTATACGTGCACTAATTCAATAAAAAAAGCAGCGATACATCTTTGGTCACTGAGCAGATCCACTCTTGCTGTTGGAGTTTAGAGGACCACAGTGGTGGTTTTGCATGTTTTAGCCAATTAACTACAAATACTTTTGTGATCGTGTACACTTTTTCAAAGCAGACCCCATGTTATGAGACTGGTCTTCCACTTTCCATGCAAGCACTGGTTTCAGTTGATGCCAGTGCAATATGAAAATCATCAAGACAGGAAACTTGTGAACATTTAGTGTGCTTTATTTTTTGTTTTGTTTTTTTCTAAAAACTTTTGAAAACTAAATTCTTGGTGCTGCATTAAAGGAAACTCTGGCGTTTGAGATTTGAGAATTGCAGACCTGGCAACACTCCTTCCCGTTTTGTTGGTTCTCCCGTGAAACTCCTGTAATTTGCATGGCCTTCCAACTTTATTATGACTAATCGTCATACACGGACCCATTAAGTTTTGTACATTTGTCTGACGTCACCCAAGTTGCCAGATCGTCTATGAAACACAATCTAAACACACAATCCACACACTACATACAATTTCAACCCGCCTGTCACTGCAACCTGGCAACCCACAACCCGATTCAAGGGGCGTGTAAACGTTAGCGTTCCACCTATAAAATCTAAATACACCTGCAAATTTAAGCAGAGTTGGACTCTATATAAATAAATCTGGTTGTTATTTATTTATATATTAATTTATGCTGCTGGACGAACCTCCCGTATTTTGAAACCTAAATTTTGGCATTGGCTGTTGAAAAACATGCAAGCTGCATTATTGGATAGGAAAAACCGAATTTTAGTGGATTCTTGCATAAAAAAAGTTGCTGATTTTTCACAAATCTACAAACAAAGAAGTGTCTGTTTTAATAGCTCTTACCTGCATCTGCATTATCATGTGACAGTAACTTTAAAATGTAACTTTCACACAAAAATAAAACAGACTAAATGTTCACTGCAATGGTGTGTGGTGATATTGTACTGAAATAGGTAGAGAGAGGTAGGAAATCAATCTAAAAATATTTGGCGTGCTTTCAAGAACAGTTGGCAGTTTTCAATTTCCTGAATCTTTTAAAGTAACTAGAGTAGCATAAGAATTAAATTTGCATCATCAGTTACATTATTATTTCAAGAACAACGACCTGCATTATTTTACACCACATTTCCCCACAGGATGAAAGCACATCAGCAGACTCGACTTTGTCTGACAAAGTCCCCTTTCACAGCAGCCACAACTGAATGACATGATGTGTACAGCTGCCACCCGTGTGTCACTGCCGATATCAATGCGCCTTTTGTCTGCGTGTCCTAGTTGTCTGGTTTTGGAGGAGAGAAGTTGACTTATGAGGGTTTTCATTTGTTTTCGCCCTGGTTGTGTTGTTCTCTGCAGCTCTACAAAGCTGATCTCTTTGTCCTGAAAAAAGCATCTGCCATCTTAACATCCTCATGACATGTAGGAAGCATACACACATACATATACAGTGAGTGTGCACACAAATACCCACAGACATGCACTCAAACATCCTACAAACTACCTAAATTCTCTAAATGTGTCTTTCTCCCTAACACACACATGCCTACACATGCATCCCCAGCTTATTGTGAGCTATAGGGGTAAATGAGGTAGATCCTGCTTCACTCTGGCCAACGCGGAGGTGTCATCCGTGATGCCAAGGCTGAAATCAATGAGAACATTATAGAAACTACCCAGTGAAGCAGAGAGGAGGGTCTGTACCCCCATGCTCATTTGCCAGTAAACGAAATGTGTCCAAAGAGACGGAGGAGGGCGGCATCTTAAAATACTCCCTTTCTTTTGTTGTGTAACCGAATGGAAAACAAACCCAAATCTCCCACTTGCCAGTCCGAGCCTCTCTCTTCAACATCAAAGGCTCATTTCTCTACGGCATTTAGTTTAGATTCCTGAACCTACTGATATGTTGCTTAAATATCCAAACCAGCTGTCAGAGGATGAGGCTGTTTTCACACTGGGTTTGTTTGTTTGAGTCCAAACGTGAGTTAAAATTGTCTGTACTCCCTCGTGAACCTTTTTACCTCATCGAAGTGTAGCTCTTAACTCACACCACCAAAAAACAATGTCAGCACTCATTTTGATGTATGTAGGAAAAGTGTAAAATGTACAGTGTAAAGACAGGTGCACTGAAGGAGTGTGATCACCTGTAGTGGCTGAAGAAAAGTCCACCTTTTTTATGATAGAGGTCAGTTACGAAATCAATGGACTAATTAATTTCGTTCAGTTCAGTGCAAAGATACTTATTTACTGACTATGTTGTTTGTTTTTTAAATGATAATTTATTTTTCATATATACAATGTAGAGACTGGTCTCCACAGTCATCACTGCTGCTGAGCTTTAATCAACATCACCACCACTCCACCATCCACCTGTTTTATTGTATGCTGCAAGGAGTGATGAGGTCAAGATGCTAAACATGAACTATACTGCGGTATAAATAAACTTTCCTACGCAAGTACTGAATTGGTTCTGAATACGCACAAACAGCACCACAGTTTGACTGGAACCAATCACAGACAGACCACCTCGTTCAGGTGGATTCGGGTGTGGTTTCGTGGTCCGCATTCTGTTTGAGAAAAAAGCATTTATACGACCAGATCTACAGCCAAACCACTCATGTATTCAGATTAATGGTGCTTTGAAATGAAGTCATGTTTACTATTTTTATGAGTCCAGTAGAAATGACCCTCTGATATGTGGTATTTAGGACTTTGTGTGTGGAAATCTTGTGAAAGCTCTGAGGTGTGACGCATGGTGATGTTTTTAAAAATACCTTTTTCCATGGAAGCTACTTTTACAGTTTTTTAACTCCTGTTTTCTACCTTTTCTCGTACCTAGCATGTCATGGAAATGTAGGAGACAAAATCATGACCCACTTTTGAAAAGGGAATAAGGTGAAGTTGGTTTTCACCTTACAACGGTGCTCTCTCACCACTTAAACCACTGTATACTTCACTTCTAAAGTCAAAGATACGACCTCATTTGAAGGCAACATCAACTGCCAGCAGCTACGCTCGATAACCAAGTCAACATGTAGAAATGTACCCAGCCCTGCAAAGCATGACTGGCTTTACCTTGAAATAAAGGTCGTCCATTGAGAGTGGGTGAAAGTCATACTGATGCTATGTAGAAACGACTTGCTGATTGATTGAAAAGCAAACCATAGAGGGTGGCCCACTCACGGTCTAGTCACAATGCTGCATTCTCTGCTCTCCCATTCATCTGTTAGGACTGGTTGGCCTGGGCTTTCCAAGTAGGCCATTATCCAGGCCTGTAACCACACACCGCTGTCACCATCACCATCGCCATGCCTCCCCCCATTTTAAGTGTCCGCTTTCCTCTTCAGTGTGAAGCCATTAGAGGTTGTATGTGCTGGTGTGTGTGTTGTTTGTTTGTGTCATCCAATGGGCTGTCCAGGCCAATCCGCCTCACACTTGAAGCCAAAACAACCACTGTCTGGGTGCAAGCAGAAGAGATGAAGTGCTGGATGTATTTTTCTCGCTGCATGTATATGTGTGTGTGGAGGCAGACAAGTGTGTAGATGCCAGCTTTGCAGTCTTTTCGAAGGGTTTTGAAGGCGGACCATGCCAGAGGGGGGAGGGCCACCAAGGTGCTGATTCCAGGGCTTTTAAAGGCTCAGCCCAGGCCGTTCTGTTCAGGCACCTGGGAGAACACCTGCCACGGCCATTAGTGAGCAGGCAAGCGTAGAGGAATGAATGCGTAGGCAATCAGTGGAGAAAGAGAGAGTGAGAGGGAGGGAGAGGAGACGGACAAGGAGAGCCGGGGATAAAGAGGTAGGCAGCATCCGGAGAATGAAAGACAGAGAAGATAACAGGAAGAAAAGGAACGAGAAGCAGTCACCATGAGAACAACACTGAAAATGACACATACAGAGCTGAGATGAAGACAAATGAGGAAGAAAAGAGGGGTGAATATGAGAGAGAGTGTGAGGAAGGTGACAAGCTTTCAGGCTGCTCCAGCTCAGAGTTTTCTCTTTGGACGACTAGTGAGCCTCTGTGTCTCTGTGGAGTCACACAAAATAGTTTCCCCAGTGTGTGCTTTACCTGCACAGGACATGTCCGTGGAGAGCTCTCAAAGCCTTCATGGACTTCAAGTTTCTTACACATACTATCTTCCCATTGTTGTGTTTTTGTAGGGGAAAAGCGGATTTTGGTAAATTACCTGGGGAAATTCAATGAATAAGTAATATGAACATTTCCCTACTGCCTGGTAAAAACATCTATGTGCAATTATCACATGACAAAGAAGAGATGATAAAAAGGGTACGAACAAAGGAAGCAAGCAAGTAAAGACGTATTGTGAACTAAATCCTGAATTAACTCTTCGATTAATTGATCCTAACTCAAATGATAATAATTCACTATTTTGCATAATTGCCTGAAAATATTAGAACATGACCATGCTGTTTAGTGGTTATGCATGTTCTGACAGAATTGTATTGGATATGAAATATTGTTGTTTACAATTCACATAATTCCACTTTACAACTTGGATTTTATTTTTGGTAATTCTGGCAGTCAGTTGTGGAGCATAACGTTACCTCAGGCAGAGAACCAAAGTCGCACTTGCATTAGTTGATTGGCATCAGCTGCTCCATTCATTTTTCATCATCAGTGGTCCATTCATCACCTGCTTGGCTACCAGCTGACTTTTTACATCCAATCATATTCATACAGGTGTACACGGTGGCCTCTATAACCTGACACTTCTCACTCTCTACTCTGTTCATACCTCTATGCCAACAAGTCCTCCAACCTAAATGACAGAATAGGTCGTTTTACAATGACTCCCAAAACATGATATATAGGTGTACCGGACCTTCGTCGTCATGGTAACAACAACAACATGTGGTTAATGTTGTAAAACAGTCGCAGTTTGGTTAGGTTTAGGAAAAGATCATGGTTTGGGTTAAAATAAATACTTTAGTTACATAACTGAAGTTACATAGGCTACATAAGTTAAAATAAGTCAACGTTGGCTTTTGGTTTCACGCGGGACAGGAACATCGGTCTCCTGGCTGAAAGTCCTGTTGTCCTGACCCATCCATTTATCCCGATCTCCTCCCTATACGGACTTTGCCGTATTTTTGGGGTGGACAGTCTCGTCATAATTACTACGGCCACTACAGGTCGCAAATAAACGTAAATACGGGTCGTAATAAGCTGCTGCACAGACGACCTATGTGGCCATATTTTTGGGGAGGACAGTCTCCTTTATTCCTGCGCCTCATGGTCTAAGAATCTTGACTTAAATAAGATCTTATGTTCAAATATATGATTGTCAATGGGGAATGAGCCTTTTTTTTTTTTAAATCAAATCCAACTGTATCCATGTGCTATAAATGGTCACTTACTTGATATAAGTCTCTCTGACTCAACTATCACTTATGATAAGTTGTACTCAAGAAGTTAATTGCTGAGATTTGGGAACACGGCAACATTAACCAACAGTGAAATTATTACCCATTATTACCATCTGTTGTAAACATGCATCACAGTTTACAGACGGACATCCTGGTTCAACTTTCACCTACAATACTTTGCAATAAGGGATATTACTGACATTTCGGGTGTGGTCACTTTCAGTTTTATCTTCAGATGAAGTAGTTCAATAGCTCATCTGGCTGAACTGCTGTTTGACTATCTGACCACTTGTAGGTTTTTTTCCCCCATCAAACTGTGTTTATTTGGTGTGCCGTGTTCCCAGATTTCAGCAATTAACTCATAAGTGCCATGTTATCATAAATGATAGATAATTCATTTTAATTCAATTTGATTTACAGAGTGCCAAACCATAACAGAAGTTATCTCAGGGCACTTTTCATATTAAGCAGGTCTACACCGTTTACAGAGACCCACCATGAGCAAGCATTAAGTGACAGTGGCAAGGAAAAAACTCCCTTTTAATAATAATTATAATGATGGCCAAAACTATATATTAAAAAAGGACCCAAGTTGTAAAATCAGAAATATCCCTTAAAGTTGTATTTTTTATTATCTTATTCTGGAATATTAAAGTCAATAAACTCGATCATATACAAACAAAAAACACATAATGATCATTTGACTGGAGGTGTGTGAATAAAGGATGTTTTTTGTCATCGCTTTGAGATTATAATATGCGTGCAAACACAAAGTACCCTGCACTTTATCCACATCCTGTACTTCACACACACCATCACCCACCCAGCTACCTCGCCGTGGGACTGCTCAGCCATCCTACTCAGGCAGAGCTGAGACTCAGATGCTGCTGCATATTCTTAGAGTTTGGTGTCTCTAGAATCCACCCTCCTTGTCTTTTCATCTTTAAACTCTTCTTTCTCTCTGTCTTTTATTTATTTTTTGTGGGATGTAGTGCTGTTGTTTAGTGCTGGTGGTGGGCCTAACTGCAATCCACCCACATGCTCTGTCGTAGCAGCACCCACTGACAGAGCTCTTTCTCTCTGTTGTGCTGGTCGGCCTGATCTCCACCGCAATCAGAACAGCAGGAGGAAGGTGGTGGGAGGTGTGTGTGGTGGGGGATAAAACAGAGGAGTGGGAGAGTGGTTAAAACAGTGGCGGTGTAGAGAAGCTGAAGGAGGGAAAGGAGAGCTGAAGCAAGAGCTCCGTTTCTGTCATCTGTCTCTCTGATTGTTTATTTTTATTTTTATTGGGATGCAGATGTGCCGTGAGCAACTCCACTGCTGTCAAGCAAAAAAAAAGAAATAACAGCAACTTTTGATGAGCAAACTTTTCATGTCTTAGATGGGAATGAATTCACGGCGGTCTCCGTCTTTCTTTTGCCTTCTTCCTTTTCTCTCACCTTCTTTTGTGGTTTCAAAGTAATAGAAAATAACACAAGCAGGGCCCTGTTTGGATGGCTCTGTCTGTCTTCTGCATGTTGCAAGGTAGTAACAGGAGATAGAGTATTGATTTGTCTCCCGCTAACATATTTGTACAAGACCACGGAGCTACAGAATTGTACGTATTGTCTTTGTCTTTGGCTGGATTGCTTTTTTCCTCAGGTTTTTGTGAGTCACAGTAGTCAGTGTTGCCCTTGTCAGTTTGTGTCAGACGCTCTGTAGTTTTTTTCTTTAGTCAGGCATGCCAAGAAATGTCTTCACACACTGCAGCTCGAAGCCCATTCCTCACATATATACACACGCATTCACATAATTACTACAACTATAAATTATCTCTCCCTCTTTCTGTCTTTTCTCTTTTTTCTTCACATGCACTCACAGATGTGCAGTTATTTGACGAGGTCACTGCATCAAAGGCTCCATTATGTGAGAAGATGGTGAAGAATGTAACTCCTGGTATCAGCCTCTCAGTCGGTACGGGGTCACGGATGTACTGACCTTACGTTTCACTGAGCTTAAGTACCAGCATTGACAGAGATGGGGATTGAAATAAGGGTTAGAGTAAGAGTAAGAATGGGAAGGAGGTGTACTACAGATAGAAACATGCCCGAATGAAAGGGATATATTATAATATCCTGCTCTTTGCTGACATTTTTGTAGAAATAGAATTCATACTTTTTGTACTCTGCTCAGGTAACTAAAAAACAGCATGTTCTGTTAAATTAAAAAAGCAGAATAGGAAGTACAAAGATTAATATATCGTAGGTTTAAAGGAATACTCACTAAATAGAAGGATATATGCCAATTACTCATGTTTTTAGTATCAAACACTAACCCCCTGTACGCTTGAGAGGTGGCTCTGAAGAGTTTGTCGCTTGCTGAGGGAGGACAGCAGCTGTACTCAGCTTGGATTCACAGCGGTGGGTTGGATGGATTCCAACGGCGACAAAGTTTCACGCCAAAAAAAAAGTATTAAAATGTCCATACATCTCAAACCACTTCTGCAGCATAACCCTTTTCTCAGCTGTTTGTTCATACGCTCAGTGTGTTCCAAACACCCATGTCTTTGTCAATATATGGCTAAATATGCAGCTTTTGTTTTCTGCGAGTGTGGTTAGCTCTTTATTTTTGTTGCATGTGACACATTTTATTACAAACAACAAGAAGTGTATTATACTCAAAGACAGTTTTTCTGTTGAGTATTCCTTTAAAAAGTCGACCCGTGATTAAGGTTAATTTAAAACTGTGCAAACAACTAGCTAGCTAATAGTTTGCTATCCAACATAGTTAATTGGTGCAGATGCAGTTTATGACGAGCAATCTACTGTAATGAACAAATCCCCCAAAGTCCCGAAAGGTTATATATATATTTTTTTTATCTTGTGTGCACATGTTCTGTAATGCTGATAGAGAACGAACAAACTTTTGGATTTAATTTAAAATGGAGCAAGTAAGTGAAATCAGATAAGGAAGATAAAAGTGAATGAAAGGATATTAACACAGCAGCATCAAATAAATACATCAGCAGAAAAACATAAAGTAGGCTCACATTAAACAAATAAAACATACATGTAAGAGAAAGCGAAAGACAAGCCCAAGTAAAAAAATATCTTGATAGTAAGAAAAAAAACTGTGAGGTAAAAGTAGAAATTGTGAACTCTTTCAAAATAAAGGTCTTGCTAGAAACTGACCTCACATTAAGCAAAGTGTGGACTGTTGAATCAAGTGGATAGGTAAAAGTACACCTGCACCAAAAAGCTTTTTAGTGACAGCAACAGGAGTAAATACAAAACAGTTTGTTCCTCCCTTTAGCAATACGTGCAACGTGTGGAGAAGTAAAGGGAGGAGATGGGAGGGGCAGGATCGAGGTCTCTCTGTCAGTGCATCAGATAATCCCTGCATAGATAAGACAGCAGCAACATGGAGGTGGAATGTAAACACCATATTACTGTCTGGATCTCCGTATATCTGTCTCCATCCACCCACCTGCCTTAACCCACCGTTCCACTATCCCCACTCATACTTTTTATCGCTTCCTTCACCATTGCGTATTCTCTAAATCCCTTCTACTGAAAGAATCTCAAGGCTTCTCTCTGTGACATTTCACCTCAGGAGAACATTATATTTGCCCCTGATGTGGAACTGCTGTTGCATTTCTATCAGGTTTATTCCTCCACTGTGCCCATTCATTGTGTGGCTCCGCTGGTTTTGCATCAAATGAAACAATCAGGTTGTACTTCAACATGCAGACCTTCACTCCAAACAGAATTATAAGCACTTACATCAGAGTTACAGACGATAGTGGATGTACATGCCATAGAAAAGCTGCACATTCATGCAAACCGGTGTCTCCTGTCACTGTAAAACCAAGACGTGGTGGCAGAATACTGGAAAACGTGCAGGACAAGCGAAAAACGTTCAGCTTGACTTTTGATTTTTGTCTCTTTAAGCTCCAAAACACACACATCCTCACTCTGATCCCGTAGGTGTGCTGCTGTTGAACTGCAGTCTTCCATGTGGCGGAGCACAGTCAAGCGTTTCCCTCTGATTGGTTTGCCCTTTTTGTAAATGCATTTGGGGTAATGGGGTTGTGGAAAGGGACGACTTCACTTGCTTTTTTGCGATTTCACTCAAATTACAGTTCCTTTGTTATATCTAGTTTCAACAGCCATTATCACTCACATGAACGGACCCAAAGTTGTTTTTTTTTGTGTTTTTTTCCAGAGCAAGACTTACTTGCTCTTGAGGTCACCTCTACTTTACTGTGTCCTTATTTTTCAAGTGGGAGACTTTTCTTTTTGTTTGTTGTTACTTTTCTTGCTAAGAACATGTCAGGAGTTTGGAAACAGGAGTGGTCCCCTGTGTGTATGGGGCCTGGGATTTGTCCTTGACGTGGTGTTTGTTTTTGGGGTTGTTTGAGTTGAGCCGTGGTCTCTGGCTCCCACAGCCAGCTGATGATGAGCAGCCCCCAGGTGGCTGTCCCGCTGTCCGACATGATGGTCCGTCTCTTCAGAGCTAAAGACCTCTTTACCAGATGCGAGGCTGGGACACAGGCTGACAGCGGTACTCAAGCAAAACGTCGCTGTGGTGTTCCTCTGTAAACTTTGTTTTTAACATTCAGAAAAGCAGAAGTGAAAGTAATAAGATGTCTTTTTGTTTCTCTTACTGAGCAGTTTTACCTTTTTGATGTATTTTATTTTTATGGTCAGTAATTTAACTTCTTTATGCTGTATTTTGGCTAATGTGTGTACTTCATTAATCTGGTTAATGCACTTTTTTTTACCTTGTTGGCATCATAAAACCAGTGTGCCACATTTCATTCACCTAATCCAATTAAAAGTTGCAACTTTGGGGGAGTCGCTGGTTCTGGGAAGTGTTTTTCTCTGCAGACCCCTACAACATGGATTCTACTTATTTATAGAAAAATACTGGTTGTTTAACAACATTGCTAAAATTAACATGAGTGATCAGATGATCAGACAAGTTAAAATAAATCAAACCAAAGTGTTTAAAACTAAAACCAAACATTAAAGCAGGGTTTGTCTGTTAAAATCATTTTTTGCACTGAAACCTGACAGTAACATCAAGTGTTTCTGGGTGAAGTAGAACCAGTAGGTCCGTCAAGAGGGAATTTACTGCCGGGTAGAACAGCTGGTTTAACTGTTTGCTGTTGTTTGGTCCCAGCGTGCAGCGTGTCCCTGCGGTGGGTCGAGGTCAGGAGAGCAGAGCTGATCTGAAGGATCGCAAGGTCAAGTGTCACTGTGTGCTCCTTTAAACAGGAAATGCCTTGTGCAAACTCCCTCGTCAACAGAGATTGTTGGGAACGTCCCAATACACCAGAAGAAAAATAAATGCATCTGTTTGTGTAGGTGTTTTCTTCAGGACAGGGGGAATTGGCATTTGGTTATGCTAAAGACACACTGACCTTTTCTCAGGATGGCAGCATTAGTGTAAAGTGGGGCATGTATTATATATATCTTTATGATTTCTCGTCTACATTATGCATGCCACATACAGCTACGGTCCTCACAGTGCTAAAGGGCAGAGAGGATTCATGGAGGAAGCAGAGGATCAAAACGAATGAAAGGCCACGGGACGGACTTTAAGCTGACCCTCTCAGATATTCATACCCTTCATTCGCCCACAGTATCAAGCTCCTCTCTCTTGCCTTAAGTTTGATGAGTCGCGGCTGATTTCATTCACACTCTTCATTAATTTCTTGTGCTGCAGTTTGGCCGGAGATTTAATTATTGATGCGGTCTTCGTCAGAGTGGAGGGATAATCTGTGAGCTACAGAGCTGAGAGCAAGGGGAGGCTACAGGTCACCCTGTAATTAGCTGTGGCTTGGCCGGCCGGCTGGGGAAGAGTAATGATCTCTAATGGGCATACAGAATGTTTGGGCAGTGGTACCTGCATGTATACATAAGGCTCATCATTGTTTTTGGTTTTTACAAAGTGGTTTTCACTTGGATTTATGTCCCCACATGCCAGAAAGTTGCTGCTGGTTCTATTCTGTCATAAAGAAATATATGCATGGTATACTTGCAACAGCACATAAGGGCACAGATTTACTGTATTGTTATGAGACTTTTTAAACTTGTAAATATTGATATCGGCCTCATAAATCCAGGACCAGTGGGGCTATATTTTGTACATGCATAGACAAAAAACAAATGAAAAATTGGAAAAACGGAATGAAACATAAGCTGCAAACCCTAAAAAAAACAACAGACAGATTTGTTGCCTCATGTCTTCTGTTAAAAGTTGCACCTGAACGCACCACTACAAGACTACAACCGATGGCAAGCTGTACCACATACATGCAACTATGTTCTGCACCTGCATGACTTGTAATGCAGTAGTTTGCATTTGTAATCCATGAACAAAAACAGAAAGACAAATAAACATGAGCAGATTTTCATTACACTGTAAGTCTGTTTAAAAAGTCTCACCCTTGGAGTATATCAAATATATTTGATTACACACATTGGTGTGTCAGTCAGTCAAGAGAAAGCTGCTGATTATTGAGTCCCTCAATGTAATAATATATTTTTAAAGGGTTAAACTACAGAGCATTGGTGCAATTGTTTTAATTTTTACACAAGTTTTTATATTTAAAATAAGCAGTGATAAATGTTCTTTAATTATGAGCCCTATATATATACACTATGTGCTTTAATACCATGTTATTGTGCATATTCATCTGTATTCTGTGCATCTTTGTCTGTATGTGTGTGGGTGCACATAGTACAGTAAGTGTTTGAGGAAGAGAAGGAATAATCCACTGTGCTGGTTGGTTGGTCATGGAGAGACTGTCTGCTTTCACCTGTCAGCCTCCCTAATGTGGAATTACAGTGAGTGGGAGGCGGCAGCAGGGTGAGTGGGCAACCACATGCAGGCTGTTAGCACACACTGAACCATACAATGTATTCAACTCAACACTTCTACATCAGACGAGGAGAAAACAGCTTCCTGCTCCCAGCTGTGATCGCTTGAATCCGTTTTGTTGTAAAATACCCACAACTGTGACTGTAAAACAGGTATTTTACATATCGAGTCTCTTAAAAATCATCACTCATAGAAGCATATATTTCCTGCATATTTCTAATGAAAGAATCATATTCAACTCTTTATGTAGTTACTATAGGATTTATTGAACATTTCATTCTCTTTTTTGTCTTGTAAAGCAGTTCTGAACAGCTCTACAATCCTTTATAAGGCGCACAGTAGAATGTTTTACCATCTTCAAAATTTGACGAGCTTCTTTCATAGTTACCACGGAGGACAGTAAGTCCATGTAAGAATTTTATAACAAAGATTTTATTCACTTTATTATTTTGCTTATTTGAAGTAAGGCTGTGTATTGCAACTTCTTTTTCAATATGGAACAAATTGTTTAGAGCACCAAGTATCACAAAATGTCAAGTATTAAAGTTGGCACTGAATGCTTTTAATCAGATATTTCCTGGTTTAATTCACAGTTGTGTTAACTTATACTGCATTTGTATTTATATTGATTTAGTCTTGTAGGGCTGTCAAAATGATTTATTTGTAAAATATGGCTTATTTTATTTAATGATTTTGTGTGTTCATACCAGCAACAGCACAATTAAAGGTATCAAAGAAATGCTGACATACGCAGGGTCAGCTGCCCTGTCTCCCTTTCATCTGCTCCTCTGGCCTTCTGCACTTCTTGAAATATCCAGACCTTGTCATTCCCCACCTGTCCACCAGATGCCCTCAGAGTCTCCCACACTCTGCAGGTCACCTGATCCCGCTCCTCTCTGCACACCTGTCCCTCATTCTCTCATCAAGCTCCAGTGTGTGTTTACTGGTTTTGCCACATTGTTTGTGTTGTGTCTTGTGCCCTGGTGTTTCAACCCTTCTTGCATGTATGTATCCTATTCTTGTTCAGAAACCCTGCCAGTAGTTTATATTCGTCTTTAGACCTACTGCGCTTTGATTCAACCTTAGCTCTACCTGTCTGCATGTGGATCCTCTTCCCTGTTGCCCATACCTGAGCGTTGACAGATGGGTATTGTTAGAAAATATTAGATACTGGTGCCATGTAGATGCCTTCCAGTAGTAAGAAGTACTTTTATGTGAGAAATATAAACAGGTTTTTCTACCTTTCTTATTTTCACTAAACCAAATCCAATGTTTTTATTTACTTTACCTAAGATTACCTAACTGTGATTTAGATTAGTAGAAGAATATGCAGACCAACAAGAAGACTGCCCAAACTTGATGTTGTCAATTTGGTGCTATGGACACAATTTGCTGTCTATAGCTGGGAACAAAAAGCAAAATTTTCAGGCACATTTGTTGAACTGGACTCTGTAATTTAAACTACACTGGATACGTAGTGCTTTAGGGTGAAGTATTTGTCTAAATGCTGCTTTTCACACTTGAAGACAGGCTGAAAAATGTTTCAAGTTGTCAGGAGTGTTTGTAGCACTGCATTCATGGCAAACACACACACTCTGACTGCTTCCCTCCATGTCTGCAGCAGCGTGTAGGTTAGTGACCTCATGCTGCACTGATTCAGTCTATCAGAATATGGTGTTTTACAGGGAGAGGTGTGTGTGTGAATGAAACGCAAAGGAGAGGATGTGGGTGTGTCCACGGATCACTGTGACAGACAATGAGCTGCGAGATAAAGGGTTGTTGAAAGTCATGTTTTATCCATCTGTGGTTTTGTATGTGGCTGTGGAAACACTGTGTGTTTGTAACAGTGAATGGGAACCTATGGGTGTTTATTTATGTAATTATATATTTGTTTATTCAGTCATTCTTTCTATATTTGCATTTTGCCAGTGAATGACCAGTTCCTCCATACAGGGGTGAAAATGGCATGAAAGTTGCTCGTCGAATGCTTGGTTCTGGTGCAATTTTATATTTTATATTTACCATGACAGCAACTTTAAAAAAAAAAAAAAAAAGATATGAAGACTCAACTCGGGCCAATGCAGGCATTTTGTTTAGTTTTGGATCGGTGTCAACTCTACGAAGCCCCATATCCGTTTCCAGTACTGTACGTCTGATATTGCGTTTCATAAAACATTCAAATTTGGCAGCGTTGTGAGTGTGGGAAATACAAATGAACACAGAGCTAACAAAGTAAATTAACAGCAGTTTTAAAAAATGAAATCACAGCAAGGAAGTGGAAAAGATGGAGGTGTGATGAGACATTTTGCATCTGTTTCAGCAACATTTGACACGGGTAACGCATCTCTAACGTTCTGCTGTTTTACAGCTCAAAACTGTGTTTTAGTATTGTGTTCATGCTGGGGTTGTTGAAATCCTGTCCAAACCTGTCTGCACAACATTTGCATACTGATACTCAGTATTGAAGGACCGATTTTCCCCTGATTTTATTGGAAGACACTTGTGATGACACTGCATATTCAGCTCCCCAAAAAACACATTCCCCCAAGCTACGCAGACAGTTTTCTCCAATAAAGAACTGATTTTCAAGATCTTTGCCAAAATATCATCCTGGCCAGACTTTTACCACTGGAAGGGCACTGCACATCTGACTACAGTTCTCGACACTGTTCACTCCCTCAGTTGGCCTGGAGTTGCCAGCAAGTTATTTCCCCTGTCAGCCAATAGCTTCTCCTGCAGGGCATAGCATCCATGTAGTTTAATGCTCACAGCCTCAAACTCACACTTCCTATATGTAGGAATACATGTGATGTAGCGTCTGAAAGCATTTGAAGTTACAGAAAATATCCAAAAACGAAAAATAACAATTGATTTTTACTATTTTTCTCACAGAAGTGCAGACGCCAGGATGTGCCAATTGGAGGCAAATTAAATCAAGATGACCACGAAAACAAGAGTCTTTTTTTTTATTAGATGTTTTTTTGTCATTTTCACCTTTATTGGGCGGTTGGTAGTGAAGAGGTAGACAGGAAACAGGGGGAGGGAGAGAGGGGTAAGACACAGGTCTCCAGCCGGAATCAGTTGTGTGGCATGCGTTGTAACCATTCGGCTACCCGGGCGCTCCAGACAACAAAGCCTTGTGATGCTGGTTGCTATGGAAACACATGACAAAAAAACATGGCTCACAGTGTAAAGGTAAGAGAGGCATCCAACAGCCATAAACTGTATTTTTTTCCCCCAACAAACCAAAAATGAGAATCTGCATTCAGAATACTACAGAGCAGCTTCATCGAGTTCAACCCAACAAGAAACAAATGAAAGGTTTGTTTGTGCTGACGGATTATCAATAACCTGAATATCAATACACAAATTGGATTAACAACCCCCAAAAATCAAACAGTCTCTTCATTGCACTCGATATATGTGCATCGGGGGATGAGTTAAGGATGTGGACAGGCTGTTTAACATTACATGTGCGTCCCAACAGCTGTAACAATAAGATGTGTAGGTAACAAATATATCGCTGCCATTTCACAATTAAGTTCCACAAAATTCCTACAGCGCTGCTGCGCCGCCTCCTGCACTAAACTGTGTACCAGCTCAGTATGCTGCTGCTCTGTATGCAGGTCTGGCTGAAAGTGCTGCACACAAATCTCTTTTTTTTTTTGTCACTTGGAAGATGCTCCGTGGTGAAAAAATCCTCTACATGTACACGTTTCTCCTGTAAAAGTCCTGCACTTTTTGAAACTTCACAGAAGTCAGGAAGTCACCTTCTGTCATCGCTAATTAAACTAATGACTCAGGAGATGCCCAGTTGAGCGCTGTGTTCCCTATTTGGACCTATTTTTCTGTGTGAAGAAACGCTGCCAAACTGTGTATTTAAAACCCAGCACCGGAAACAGGAAATTAAATTTAATTAAATTTGAGTAAAGAAACAACATGGGTTTCTAAAAGCAGATTGCAGGACAACATACATAATCAACACCTATTAAAAAAAGATACAAAATCATGAGTTTCCTGAACCCTTAACATCTTAGTCTTTGTCAAAGCAGGAGGTAGTGTGACTTTCTTAAAGGGCCGCCGAGAGTAAGAGTGTGAAGTTGAAGTGGTGAAAAGGCGTTTTCCCTTTGACACCAGTGCGGTCGGTTCAAATCCCATTGCACACCTGTAGTCAGTCTTCATGCAGATATTGCAATAATTTGAATAATGGTGGAAATAAACAATCAAAACCGAACATAATTTGGAGTTTTCAGAACCACCTAATATCAACAAGTGGGTTAGACAGGAACATGGTGCGTCACTGGTTTCCCACCTGTGAACACTGACAGTGGTGTTCACTCCTGTGTCTCTGCGTTCCTTCTCTGCACCACCTGGGCACCAATTTGTGCCAAAATTGGCCATATTGTCAAGTTGTAAGTGTGTGTGTGTGTGTGTGTTTGTATATGTGCTGGGTGTGGGTCGCTGCTTAAAATAGCAGATTACGTAGATGGAGAGAACGAGACAATGTCGATGGAAAACGGGGGATCACATTGAGGAGTGAAGAGCTGGAAAAATAAGAAGGGTGAATCAACAGTCTGTAAGTGTGGGATGCTTTGAAGCGAGGACACCTTGATACAGTAGATGGATGATCTCTCTGTCAGTGAGGTGGTGGGTGAATATGCAGATTTTTCTCAATGGTAAGGTAACATTTAGAGGAAAAGCCTGCAGTGAGGAGTAGCACGGTGACTGAGGAAGAAAACATAAAGAGCCTAAGAGGAGGTAGTTTATGAGACACTGCGGACATACAGAATATTTTCCCCTTCCAAAGGATATCTCTCAATTTTGCAATCTGCAAATAACCAGTTTACATGAATTATAAATAAACCTTTTATATGTTTTTATGCCCCAGAGCATGTTGAGTTCCTCTTAAATGTCCTAACTGAAGAAATCATTCACTATCAATGCATTAAGAGATATAGATATATAGATATAGACTGATATTTTTTCATACATTTTTGTCTTTAATTGCTATTCTACTGCATTTACATTATGTTAGCTCTACATATTAAGTGGCTTAACTTACTTAATATAGGCTATTATTCAGATTCTTAACTTTTTAGGCTCCATGTTAAAGAAATTGTCTTCTATTTTTCATATTTTTCTAGACTAAACTCACACCAGTAAGGTCTAACCCCATTGCACTGGCATACAAATCTAACTTGACTTAAACAAGTGCCAGACAGCTCCTATTCAAACAACCATTACTCCCCTGACACACTTATTTACAATATTTATGAGTTATAATTAGTTGTCACACATGTTAGCAGTGTGTCAGGGAGAGGCGGCCTTATCAACACAGCGCCACATTTCAGGAACGACCACATTTGCAGCCGCCGCTGCTCGCAGACTCTCTTTACTTCATTAGTGTTTCCCGCTCTCCATCTCTTTTTTTTCTCCCTCTTTCTCGTAAAATAGAATTCATTTTCGGGCCCAGACACCATCTTTCTGCAGTCGAAGTGATGAATCCTCTTTCCCGCTACTAATTGTATTTCTATTTTTTTTTTTTTGCTATTTTATTTGCCCATAAAAAATTCATGTTTTTCCCCCCATCTTCCCCCTTTCAAGAAAGATGCCGGGGGCAAGATATTCTTATTGTGTCTAAGGAGTGGCGAAATTGGGAGAAATGGGGTGTCAGGCTCCGGTTTGGAGGGGGAATTAATGGCAGGGAGAGCACATGGTTGTTGGCCTTGCTAATAGATGGAAATGGACTCTAACATGCATCTGAGGCTACAGGCACAAATAATAAACAGGCTTTGTGGCCTTGGGCCTATTCAAGCATGAAAAATGGCTGTAACTCGATGTCTCGAGAGGCAGACGGCTCTTTAATTGTCTGGTATTTTGTGCTTCAGGGACGATGATTTAAATTACATTTCATGCGCTTTTTTTATTGTTTCTTCCATATTTATCCTTGGTTTTTGTCTATAAAATCTACAAATTTGATACTGATATTTATTCACAGACTGTCCTCACCAGGAAAACAACAGTATTGGTTGGTTGTTCAAATGCCCAAAACATCAGCCTGTCACAAGGACCTCTAGAGGCTGCAAAAATGATGACGGTCTCTCAGAACTAAAGGCGGAAGTACTGATGTTGTTATAGTTTGACATTTTGAGAAATACTCTTATTCACTTTCTTTCAGAGAGTTAGATGGGAAGATCATTATGTCTGTACGGTAAATATGAAGCTAACAGCCGGTTAGCTTATCTTAGCATAAAGACTAACCCCCTGTAAAATGGCGGTTTGTCGTTTCTACACTTCAGTTTTTGTAAGGATTAAACCACATATAAAGTGTTAATTAGTGAGCCAGGCTAGCTAAGTGGCTGCTGGCGGCAGTTTCATATTTACTGTACAGACATGTCATCTCATCTAACTCTCAGCGAGAAAGCAGATAAACGTAATTCTCCCAAAATATCTAAATTTTCTTTTACCCAAGTAGTTCTTCTGCTTAAACCGAACCTTAACGATAGCAGGTCAAAATGGGTCATTTTGGAAAGCAATGACAATAAGTAAAGATGATTTGTTGCAGTTTTTTACTATATTTTAGTTTCAGTTTATAATTGTATTTTTTTCTATTATATTTGATGTTTTTTTCCTTAACTTTTTTAACTAGTTTAATTTCATTTTGTTGCATATTTTGGACTGCGACAGTGAGTGAACCTGCACACTGACTGTGCTGTAATTATACTGTAATGTAATAATGTAATTGTAATGTAGATGTAATTAATTATACAGAAAATGAGAATCTCAATATCAGCTTAGAATGTGTGAAAACATATTTTCCCTCTTTGTCTCTTACCTTTCTTTATGTTGTTGATTTGTTGTTAACAAGAACATTTTTCAGTGAAAAAATAAACACTGCATCCTGCCCACACAGTATGCAGCTTTAATTCATCCTGTTGATGGCAGTCAGGCCATTCAGGCTTCGGTACAGAGTGAAGGTATTTGAGGGAGAGGATGTAGAGGCGGAATTGGTATTCTCACAGGCTCTGTGTGAGTATGGCTTTGTTCCAAAGTGGTGTGAAGTAGAAGAGATGGACAGAGAGGGGGGGGGGGGGGGGTAGAAAGGGGGCACTTTCTGGTGAAGGTCAGCGGGTTAAGCCGATGGGGATCCTTGGAGATGGGGCCCTGCCGAAAAAATGGTAATGCCCCAAGCCATGATTCATCGCAAAGGCATCCATCACCGTGTGTGTGTGTGTGTGTGTGTTTACAATGACGTCATCCCATCAGTCCCCAGGCTGTCAGGGGCTGACAGGCAGGGGCTGTGGAGGAGCAGTGTTTTCATTTCAACAGGCAGAGTGATGGACTGCCGTGGAGGGGGCGGGGCTGCTCTCTGAACGGCAGGTGCCACGCTGTTCGCTGTGCTCATGGGAAGTGGATTTGAGGTTGTCTGCGTCTCGTTTGGCCGCAGCGCGAGCAGCGTGGCTAGACAGTCGAGCTCCCGCAGAGCACATTAGCTACTTTTGGTATTTTTATTTCTTTGTCTACTTCACATTCAGTGTCTGGAGCTCAAGTTTCGTTTTAATCACAGTTTACTTTATATAGATGTCCCCTGCTGCCGTCTCTCTCCCCGGTACAGTCTGAAGCAGGTTAATTGAAGGGAGCTCCTGTGAGGACAGGGAGATGAGCTGTAACTATCAATATGAGCCAGAGCCCACTTAGCAGTGCTCTACCAGCTGCAGGAGCTAAACATAGCTTTATAACGCTAATGAATTTGTCTCAATCTCTGCCTCTTACCTGTGCTTACATGTGGTTGTAGAGTACAGAGGTTTTGTCTGGTTTTATGCTAGTTTGGCTTGGTTGAAGCTGCTCTAATCAATATTGTATTATCGATAGAATTATCTCTGGACTCTGCAGTTCCCCTCAGCTCTGTGGAGCGTTTTAGCGTCTTTCAGCGCTTTTGGTTTCATGGCCCACATGGCATTACTGTTTTGGTTTGCCCTCACTGCTCTCATCAACCAGTTTTTCAGTTGCAGCAACAAAGTTAGCGACCATAGTGAACATCTAAAAGCTGAAGAACCAGACATTTCCCTTTTTTAGGATTTGGTGGAGGCAAAAAAAGACCTATAGGAGAATGAATGTTGACCTTGCTTACATCAGGTGACTAAACATGACTCTGCACGTATGCTGATGTTGCTCAGTGGGATCACGTCAATGTTATGTCTTTATAATATCTCAGTGTTGTGGTGCAGCTTGTTGCGCTGTCCACAAAGTGGCCACAAAAATCAGTTACGCAGGTTAAAATGCATTAATTGATATTTTTGGCCACCAGGGGGCAGAAGAACTCCAAAACAATCGGACAGACGCACAGTCCTGACATATAATCACTTTATAAAGTTGTTTTGGATAAAATACAGTTGCCTTGGAATCGTGTTTCTGTCCACCTGATGAATATAAGTCTCCTTTTAGCTCTGATTTGGTCTCCATGATCTCTTGAGAAAAATAAGAAGCTTTTTAGCTGCTAAATGTTTCTTCACCAGCAAGTCGCTAACTTTGTCTGTCTGTCGTTTTGTGCTGGGCAGGTAGTGTACGCTGGGTGTGTGTTGTTTAGTGGAGCTAATTATCTCAAACAATCAAACATGGCATCATAAATGTGAAAGATTATTTCCTCTGCAGTGTTTTGGCAGCACAAACTGTTCAGGCAGTGTGAACAATCAAAACACAATCACACACTCAATGAATATAAGCTTCGTATAAAAGCAATATAAGAAATCCCAGGACAGTGTGCAGATGTTTGACTAGCTCATTAGGCTGTGGCCATTACTGTTCAGTCTGGTGTTTTCACTCATTAGCAAGAATTTATGCAGAGGCTAATCATCCAAAATCATGAACTTCAAGCATAGTCGATATACTCCATGATCTGTGAAATAAGAGATCTATTTATACACTTTAAACAGAAAGGAGCACTCAGCAAATTTTAACTTGACATTTTGTCCCCAGAAAGATTTTGGCGGTTCTCTTCAGTTCTCATTAAATGTGCTTATACTGTTTTATTTCCATTTAAATTCCTAAAGAGCTATATTCTCTGCACTGAGGATAAAAAAAAAATGTGATTAACTCAAAACTATATTTTCCCAGCAGAATTCCTCACCGAGTCTTGGGGCTATACAGTGTTTAGTCCCTTCTGCTGAGCTTTAATTAAAGCAAAATGAGGATCCAAAAAAAGCACGAGTGCTATCACTGCAGGACAAATCCACACCAGAAAATGAAATTGTCCAAGAGTGCATGTAGGTGATAGTGAATCAGCCTTAGTTTTTTTTTTTTTCCCTGAAGTTTACTGTTTGTTTGAGTCCTCCATTCGGCTCCTGAAATACTGACCCAGTTTAGTGTCGACTCTTGGTTGGCCTCAGTTGGCGGGCTGCACCGAATGTTGGGTCACAACTTTGTCCCACTGGCCGATTGTCCTGGGAAAGCAATTCATAAGAACTAGATAATTATCTGCCGTGGGTCCTCTTGTGCATGACAATAATCCCTCTGGGAGAGGAGAGAAAAAAAATAAAGCCAAACAGACAGAAAGATGGAGAATCAGATAGATTGACGTTATATAATAGCAGACTTTTTTTTACTTTTAGACATTTAGGCAACCTTCCTACTTGGGCAGTGAGATCAGAGAAGAGGAGGAGGATGAGTAAAATGAGGCCAGTGACAAACAACAGGGGGTCCTCTGGCACTTTGCACACATACTGTTCATGCCAAGAGAGGGGCATCTCTCAACCCTCTTAACAAGAGCCAGTGCAGCTCTGGTGGCCAAGCAGCATGTGTGTGCGCACATGCATTAGTGTGTTTGCAGTGCAGTCGTGCAAGGGCTGCCGCCTGCATCCATAATTAAGCCCAAGACACAACCATCAACAGGAATATAATTGGCCGGTAGGAGTGAAAGGGGGAGGAGGGTGGCGGAGCGGAGGCGAGTGCTGCAAACTTTTCGAGCGAGAGATAGAGAGGGGAAGAAAGAAGAAGAAGATGGATAGAAATCCATTTACATGCTAATGCCGTCCTCAGCCCTTCAACTGCCTCGTTGGGTACCTTGCCTGCTACCCTCGAATAAGCTCTTGGCTGGCAAGCCGGTCGCCATGTTTACACAATAAACAAACAGCAATGAGGTTAAAGTCTTTTCATGCATCTTTTTGTGCGTGCCTACAGTATTAGCAACAGTCATCTGTTGCGTAACTGTTTTGTAATGTCTGAAGGACTCAGCTGACTGCTTTTCGGCCTCTTTGTCATCCCTGGGCTTTTTCTTGTTTTTGTTTCCTAGGCGACAGAATGGGCACCGGACGAGGAAACCAGGAGGTCCTGTCAGAGCAAAGGCAAAACAGAGGTAACCCCGATCCCGCCCCCAATTACTACACTTCATGTCAGTGCTGCCTGGCTTACAGAGAGGCCATCTTGATATCTTCTGGCTGTTGTGGCGAGGTCCTTATGGGCCTCATGGGAGGGCTCTGTACAGAACAGCTATTTCAGACCCTTCAATCAAGAGTTGTTTTTCTTGCAGTGAAGAGAAGAGGGCAAAAGGAGGGGAAGGAAAATGCACACAAGGCCTTCCTTTCAAATATGTCTGATAACCAACGCTGCGATCAGCTGTCTTATTTCGATTATTTTGTGAGAACTGATGGCAACATCATTATCTCCCACAGTTCCTATAGAGCAAATGCTGATGCCTAATACAAAAAACAGACAATCAATTCTCTGCAAAACCTGCGCCACTGCAATTACCTCAGTTCTTTTGCCACAACACAAAGCACCACCATTTACAAAAAATGATACTAACATAAAAGGTTTCATTACCAATAAATCTATTTCACGCCTTTTGTTAAAGCAGATTTGACTCTCTTTACTGAAACACATACTTGACTTATTGTAGAGCCTCTGTCGATGTCACAAATAGGCTTCCATTCAGTTGCAAAAGCGTATTCTTATTTTTGAACAATGGAGCGAAAGCTGCAGACACTGAATTGCTTTGGTTTGGTTGTATGCCAGTCTGAAACCAGAGGACTTGGCCCATTGTTCTTCTCAGCAAAACGTCAAAGAATATTTAGCCTGCTACCTCAGCTTTTCTCTGCTCTGCTGTAACTTTTTTTTGAAAGCTTTCTTCTTCACTCACTTCTCTGCAGATTGAATGTCAGAACTATATCAGAGTCCTGCTGGTGAACAAGACTGAGGTCATGACCTGTGGAACCAATGCTTTCCAGCCACTATGTATTACCAGAGAGGTACGGATAAGTGTGTGTTTGTGTGTGTAGTTTTGTAGAAATTCAGTGAAAACACTGTCGACTTAACCTGCTACTCCACCTGTCTCTCCCCTTTTTCTCTCCGTCTCTGTATCGCTCTGTCTTTTCATCCATCGCAGGTGGGAAACATGAGCAGCGTGCTGGAGCGGGTGAATGGCGTGGCACGCTGCCCATATGACCCTCGTCACAACTCCACAGCGGTGGTGACAGAGAGCGGAGAGCTGTATGCCGCCACCGTCATCGACTTCTCTGGCCGTGACCCCGTCATATACCGCAGCCTGGGCGGCATGCCGCCTCTCCGGACGGCACAGTACAACTCCAAATGGCTCAATGGTACAGTAACTACCACATATGATGTTCGTTGGCTCATACTGAGAAGCTAATTTGAATATCATTTATTTTAGTGATTAATGATTTTTTTTATTACAACAGAACAAAGTACATATACAGTGGGTACGGAAAGTATTCAGACCCCTTTAAATTTTTCACTCTTTGTTTCATTGCAGCCATTTGCTAAAATCGAAAAAGTTCATTTTAATTCTCATTAATGTACACTCAGCACCCCATCTTGACAGAAAAAATCAGAAATGTAGAAATTTTAGCAAATTTATTAAAAAAGAAAAACTGAAATATCACATAGTCATAAGTATTCAGACCCTTTGCTGTGACACTCATATTTAACTCACATGCTGTCCATTTCTTCTGATCCTCCTTGAGATGGTTCTACTCCTTCATTGGAGTCCAGCTGTGTTTAATTAAACTGATTGGACTTGATTAGGAAAGGCACACACCTGTCTATATAAGACCTTACAGCTCACAGTGCATGTCAGAGCAAATGAGAATCATGAGGTCGAAGGAACTGCCCAAGGAGCTTAGAGACAGAATTGTGGCAAGGCACAGATCTGGCCAAGGTTACAAAAGAATTTCTGCAGCACTCAAGGTTCCTAAGAGCACAGTGGCCTCCATAATCCTTAAATGGAAGAAGTTTGGGACGACCAGAACTCTTCCTAGACCTGGCCGTCCAGCCAAACTGAGCAATCGTGGGAGAAGAGCCTTGGTGAGAGGGGTAAAGAAGAACCCAAAGATCACTGTGGCTGAGCTCCAGAGATGCAGTAGGGAGATGGGAGAAAGTTCCACAAAGTCAACTATCACTGCAGCCCTCCACCAGTCGGGGCTTTATGGCAGAGTGGCCCGACGGAAGCCTCTCCTCAGTGCAAGACATATGAAAGCCCGCATAGAGTTTGCCAAAAAACACATGAAGGACTCCCAGACTATGAGAAATAAGATTCTCTGGTCTGATGAGACCAAGATTGAACTTTTTGGCGTTAATTCTAAGCGGTATGTGTGGAGAAAACCAGGCACTGCTCATCACCTGCCCAATACAATCCCAACAGTGAAACATGGTGGTGGCAGCATCATGCTATGGGGGTGTTTTTCAGCTGCAGGGACAGGACGACTGGTTGCAATTGAAGGAAAGATGAATGCGGCCAAGTACAGAGATATCCTGGAAGAAAACCTCTTCCAGAGTGCTCAGGACCTCAGACTGGGCCGAAGGTTCACCTTTCCAACAAGACAATGACCCTAAGCACACAGCTAAAATAACAAAGGAGTGGCTTCGGAACAACTCTGTGACCATTCTTGACTGGCCCAGCCAGAGCCCTGACCTAAACCCAATTGAGCATCTCTGGAGAGACCTGAAAATGGCTGTCCACCAACGTTCACCATCCAACCTGACGGAACTGGAGAGGATCTGCAAGGAAGAATGGCAGAGGATCCCCAAATCCAGGTGTGAAAAACTTGTTGCATCATTCCCAAGAAGACTCATGGCTGTACTAGCTCAAAAGGGTGCTTCTACTCAATACTGAGCAAAGGGTCTGAATACTTATGACCATGTGATATTTCAGTTTTTCTTTTTTAATAAATTTGCAAAAATCTCTACATTTCTGGTTTTTTCTGTCAAGATGGGGTGCTGAGTGTACATTAATGAGAAATAAAATGAACTTTTTTGATTTTAGCAAATGGCTGCAATGAAACAAAGAGTGAAAAATTTAAAGGGGTCTGAATACTTTCCGTACCCACTGTACATACATACATAGATGGACATGCATGTCAAGTACTATATGTAATTGTAATACAAATTGATATCATTCTACACCCGTTCAAATTAATTACTTCATGCTAAAACAGGAAATAACAGGAAAAAACAAATAATATTGAGTTATGATATCACAGAATAATCATAAGTCAGGATCCCAGGTTTTTGATATTGTCAGGTTCTCCCTTTTTATTTATATCCAAGCTTTTAGCTCTACCTTTCATAATGATCTTTTCCTGCAAATAATAATGTTTGAGAAATAAAATGAAGGAGCTCAAAGCCAGCTATTTTGAAGTATAAAATATATAAACAGTGCTCAATAACATATTTTGTTCATCTTGAAAACCCCAAATAATATTGAGGGTTAATCATGATTTTTTCATAACCAATTAATGATGGTTATTTTTTCAATTAATTGGTTAACCATTTGATCTATATCTAATATGTCAAACATTTGTGAAAAACAGCCATCACAAATTCCCAGTCCAAGGTGAGGCTTTCAAAGTCCTTGTTTTGTCCGAACAACAATCCAAAACTCCAAGATATTCAATTCACAGTTATATTAAACAGAGAAAAGTAGCAAATCTTCACATTGGAGAAGCTCGAACCAGCAGATACTTGGCATTTTTGCTCGGTAATAACGATTAATTTATTATTAAAATTGTAGATTATTTATAATTGACTGACTGAAGTTCACTTGAGAGCATTTAAAACACAGTTCTGTGAAATTCGCAGAAATACTAATGAAATGATCCGTTTACTGGTTTGAGTTACAGCTTTGTTTAGTGTTTCACAGGGTCAGTGTTGAGAAATCTGATCTAATAGGATTAGTAATCTGATTGGGTCTAAACACTTGTTGGATTTCTAAATAAATCCACACAAGGTTAAATTGTAGAGTAAAGACTTGTGTAAAACAATCTCTGAAAATGTCTGCTGTGACTTTAAACATTTTCTTAGGCCTGCCTGGAGTGGCAGATGGGCCAAATGTGCACTTTTGCTTCCAACACAATCGCCTCTTTTATTACAGCCAAGATAGATCAATCCGACAGGGGTGTTTTCAAAGGATTACAAAGACTGTTTGGATTTGAAGTTGTGTGTGCAACACGCAGTACAGGTTAGGCAAAGGAATTGGTAGGGATTTATGGAATGGCGGTGAACATGAAATGCTGTCAATCCTGCTGGTGTCGGTGTCAATAATCTCCCTGCTGCTGACGCTGTGCCTTTTCCTCTGAGCACACCGCAGCAGAAATGCATCCACACACATCCTGACTCCAGCAGAAATGTAGATGGACCATCCACTGGAAGAGGCTGTCATGTACCGCCTTTGATATGCAGAAACGGTTAGATTACTGGATTCGTGGAGGTGTATAGAAAAGGGAAGTGGGAGGAGTTTTAGGCATCAATTGTTCTGGAAGGAAAGGTCAAATTAATTTTCTGCATCATAGACAATGTTAGGCGACTGACACTTGGAGCTCTTTTAAGGCTTGGATGGACATGAAACTCTTCTGGTTGAATTATCTGTACAAAACATGAGCGACTGTGTTAGAAAATATCTGGCTCTTTCATAAAGACAGTCAAAGGTACAAGCCTGTGGACATCAAAACTCAGCGAATGAAGTTAACTATGATTCTCCTGTTGCATTTTGATTAAAAACACCCAATTACTGAGCCTAATATTCTGTTGTGTGTGCCGCTAACGCTGAGCTGAAGCTAACAGTTATGCTCTAGGAGGCCGAGGGGCAGGTATGGACGGAGTTCTAACTGAGACCTAAAACCAGAACAACTAAATTTGAACCCCGAACTTTGACCCGAGGCTATATTTTTGCTTTATTTCATCCTTTTCTGATTGTTAGTGGGTCAGGCTAATGATAACACTCTTTCCCTCTTCCCATTCAACACTGTGTATGTATTTCCAACACATGACGCGTATGGACACAGTCAGAGAGTGAAAGAGAGAAATTTCTCAATAAATAACATTTAAAAATAATCAAATTGCTTGTGAGCCCGAAGCTTTACCCAACAAAATGATTGAAGAGCAGATCTCTGAGAAATCTGAGTTGTGCATGTGTGTAAGAGGAAATGAGACAAGGTCAAAAAATAAAATAAAATGAAATGCAAAGGATTGATATTGGCTTTAAAATTCAAATATCAGTGTAACCAGGGCTGCAACTAATGATTATTTTCCTTATTTTTTATTTTCTCAATGAATCCATTAAACGTTTAGTCTACAAAATGCCCATCACAATTTCCCAAGTCCAAGGTGACGTCTTCACATTCCTTGTTTTGTCCGACCAACAGTCCAACCAGGCCCAAAGATATTCGATGTCCAATTATATATAGCAGCAAATCCTCACACTGGAGAAGTTGGAACCAACAAATGCTTGACATTTTCTGCTTGATCGATTAAGCCATCATCAGAGGGGATGATGATTAATTTTCTTTCATATGACTAATGCATTAATCAACTAATCACCAGCACTAAGTGTAACAAACAAGTATTCTCATATGTCAGGCTGGCTGTATTATGATGAGGAGTAGGTTGTGAAAGATTTGGACTGGAGAGAGGTGGCCAGAATAAAGGAGAGACAGGAATGGAGAAGTCAGTAAGACTTAAGAAGATCGAATGAAGCAAAGAAGGAAGGTGGGAGTGTGTGTGTGTGTGTGTGTGTGTGTGTGTGTGTGTGTGTGTGTGTGTGTGTGTGTGTGTGTGTGTGTGTGTGTGTGTGTGTGTGTGTGTGTGTGTGGTGAGAGAGCAGGGCTGAGAGAGTTGCAGGGCAGGGAAGAGGATGAGGATGAGAGGGAAGCAGAGAAGATAGACTGAGGAGTCAGTGAGCGATGTAATTATTCCTCACTCCAGGGAGAGGGTGAAATTACAACACACAGCATGCTTCACACCACGCAGGGACTCTGCCTGTGTGTGCATGTGAGTGTGCGCTTGTGTGTATATATATGTATTTAGACTGTATGCATGCTGCATGTGATTCCATGTGTGTCCAAGTTAGGTGTGTGTGTGTGTGTGTTTGAGAGCGACACACAAAGATACAGTATGTGGGAAGGAAAAAAAAGATGAATAGCAAAGTAGATAGTGTCCTCATCAGCATTATCGCAGCTGGCTGCACACGCAGTCAAACACACATGTTGCACTCCACTCTGGCTACACACACACACACACACACACACACACACACACCCCAGTGTCGTCACAGACAAAGCCTGCTTTGCTTCATGGCCTCTGTGAGGGTATGGAGTTGTGTTCCCGGTGGATTTGGGGTGTGAATGAAAATCTCATTTCCAGCTCTAAGCCTCTCCAGTTCAGGAGAACCGATGGCAGGGAGGGGGTCCTGGATCTAATCAATCTGTTCCCTTATTGGATTGGTAGCCTGCCAGGCACCGACCAACTGTGTCCCATCATGCATCTGAATGACACGGGGAGCTTAAGAGTCGCCTGTGAAATATTCTAAACAATTTCTCCGTGCTTCTCTCAATCCCCCAAAGACTTTATATGTAACAACATATTTATTTATATTTCTGTTATTTGCTGCCACTCTCCTCCTCAGCTTTTGTAGAAAGTGTGTTTTGGCATATATACTAGAAAAAACTGTTCACATATTTCATCTGTTTTCCCTACGATATCTACTCCTGGCAAATAGAGTAGCTTTAGTTCAGCTAGAGCACTCAGGTTGCTTGCATCAGCTGTTTCATTCATGCTTCAAAATCAGTGGCTCATTCATCAGCTGCTTGGCTACCAGCTGACTAGTAACATCCTATCATATTCATACAGGTATATAACCTGATACTTCTCACTATAACTCTGCTGATATCTGAATGCTAACGCCATTTGCTGCTGCAGCTCCGTCCCCCACTGTAACCTCTTCATTATGTGCTAAGCCCTTGGTGTTATTGACACTAGTGAGATTTAATACACTATGTGTTTATTGGGGTGAATTAGTTCTCCAGCAGAATCCTTGTTGCTGCTTTAAGAGCTCCCTCAATTTCCGCCAAATTTAACTGCATAACCATTCGTTAGTGTCAAGTGTGTCTGACTAGAAATGAAGAATGATTAATGTTTTTGTGGTTATGTTTTGGCAACTCGAAGTATTATATTAAGGCTAGGAGAAGATTGTTTCAGAAGAGTCAATACTGACTTTAAAAATTAGGTGGGATAAGTTGACTTTTTCAGTAGCCAAAATCATTATATTTACCCTAACCTTAACCAAATGCTTTAGTAATCTAAACCTAGCAACACATGGGACACAGAGTGTGGACTTCAGTCTCCGATGTCAAAGTCCTGTGCTTTGACCATGACTTCTCTCCAGTGCAAGGGAAAACGTTTCCTCCAAAACGTATTTGACAAAACAAATTAGTACTATATTTTGTAGGAAATAAGTGGACATTTTTACTCCCTCATTCTTGCATTCTTTTTTTTAAACTTTCCAACAACACTCATGGCTCTCACCCTCATCTTGAAGAGATATACTATATATATATATTCACAACTAACCCAACTAAATACAAAATAAACATAAAAAGTCAACAAAACTGTTTTACAAAAGTGTACATAGACTGATGTCTGTTTGGACATAACCAAGCTATAAGGCATAACCCATCCCCCTTTCAATAATGGATCAGTTTTGCATTCTTGCAGACTATGTGAATATTTAATAAATATTTAAATGTCATGTGATGTTAGTGATGGCAGCTTCACTCCTCCAGCACCCAACCAGCCTGCCAGGTTGAACAATCTGTTTACCACTCAGCAGGGAGCTGGAAAGACTCCGTTCGTTACATTTGCGCCCACGCAGCTTCAGTAATATTATGCAGAATCTGTCAGCTCCACCTGCCCTTTGCCTGACACACGTACAGTATGCATAAACACAGGTATGTAAACACAGAAAGACTGGTGTGCGTCCACATAGCAGCTCAGGAATGCCATATACACACATACATATTATCCCTAACATCAGATAGCAGATACATGCATAAACACAGTTAGCTTCTTCACATGGCCTTTAGCTGTAGGGAAAGCAGCACCTAATGCAGTATGATAGTTGTCTCTTCAGCCTCAGTTGCAGTAATTGTCAGTGACCCAACAGGCATAACTCCACTCACTTGTTCATCTGCATGCTTGTTAGCACCAATTAACTTTCTGAATGGGGATGTACATTACAGTGATTGGTTTCACAAGTTGTTTTTTGTCACAGATATAAACATTAAATGATACCTTTGGGTGTCATGCATTATTATAATAATAATAATAATGATGATAATTTATTTTCTTAAGTGACATTTTTGCTCATTAAGCCTTTGGTTATAAAGGCAGATCGAGGATGCACTGATGAAGACCTCCACTTTGTTACATGTAAACTGGAAAAGTTGATGCTAAATAATATTAATATTAATTTATTCAAGTTTAATTTATTTAAATTTAAGTTATATTAATATATAACTTGATAACAGTTTCAGAAAGTTTGCAACACTCCCTCCGCTGATTGTCTCTTTGTTTAAATTGTCTCTTTACGCCACTAGTGCCTTCGCCTGCGGTCAGTCCAAGCCACGGGTTCTTTTTTATCATAGATATGAAATGGAATTAGGGGGCTGCTGCAGCTGTGTGGACAGCGGTTTTGTCTCTTCCTGCTCCATTTCAAAATCTTATTCCCTTATAAAAAACCTCGCTAGCCCCTGAGGCACATTCCATCATGGCTGCTAACAGGTCATCTCCGCTGTGTGTGTGTGTGTGTGTGTGTGTGTGTGTGTGCGAATGTGTGTGAGAGAGTGTGTTTGTGTGGGACTGTGTTTATAACATCAGGATCTCGCTTGTTTTTTGTTTATGGGTGTGCATGCATCTGTGCAAATTAAGGTTTATTCCTCTATTTGTGTTTGTGCTCATGCTCAAGTGTGTGTGTGATATCAGTTAGGATAAATGGGTCCCAGTGGAAAACTGAAGTGACAGCAGCAGAGGAGTATTTTCTCAGTTTTTTTTATTGTTTCCACACACGAGTTGTACTCTCCCTGAAAGAAGAAAACACAGCAGTAGAAGACGAAACTTCAGTGTGATGAAGCCACAGTCAGCTTGGTGTCAAAACAACACCGTGGATGTTTCTTTTTTTAGAAATGTTCAGTTTCAAACTTCAAAATCAGAAATGTCACAAGAAGGTGGTTATTCTGTTATGAAAAACAAGTGGGATTTGAGAATGAGTGAATCTATATCGTTATGTGGTGACAATTACTGACCTTTTTTAAAAACATTTTATTAGAAATTCTGTATTCATTCTGGCTTCAAATTTGTTATTTTAGTCAGCTTGATATTCACATTCCGTGTCTTTCTCAAGGACTTGAACAGATAAGATGCTGGCTAACACACTCAACATCTAGACCTCCCTGTGCTGTGCTGCTCTGTGAAAACAACACATTTCCAACATGTCATGAACTAAAAACTACTTCATTTTTAACAATGCATCCAATGGGTTTTAAAAGTTTTCTTTACAGTAAAAACTAGACAGAATTATCTCAAACCATGAAGGAGCTTTTCTAAAAATGTAAAATGATTAAATTTGGACATCTATGGTTTTTACTGGACAGCGATGCTTTATTTTTATATATATCTATATATATATATAGATGTGTATATATAGATATATAGATGTGTATATATATAGATAGATAGATGTGTGTGTATATATATATATATATATATAGTTATATATAGTTATATATATATAGATATATAGATATATAGATATATATATAGATATATAGATGTATATATAGATATAGATATATATATAGAGAGAGAGATGAAAGGGTCACTTCACTCAAATTATCCAAATGCAGGTTATACAGATTACTGTAAATTCTCACTGTGGACATTGGAATTTTTATTTTAAACTATTTCTTCAATAGAAAGTACTTCCAATGAAAACTGTATGGAAAGGTCTGTGGATTATCCAGAGTAACCAGGACGTTGTTTCTGTAAAACAATGCTGCTGAGTTTTTTAATACAATTTTTAAATGCTGTGAGCACCACAAACAAAATTCCACTAACCTCGATTGTATTGATGTGTCTGCAGAAATGTCAGATACAAATATCTTCAGAATGTCTGCAGACTAAGCCCAAACTATCTGCATGATTACAAACTAAAAAAGCTAAGTGGGAAAATGTGATTTGAGGAATTTGGGTGAAGAGATCCTTTAAGTGGTTACAAAGACTTTTGTGAAATCTCCAAAACTGGAGATGTTAAATCAGCCTCGATGTGCTGGATGCAAGACTAACATGGACTTGCATGTTTAAGCTTTTTTTCTCTGCACGCTCCCAGCAGTGAATTAGTATTCTGTGATGAGTCATGTGTTTACAAAGGAGGACACTAACATCCCGTTCAAACTGTTATTCAGTCTGCTTTAGGTGATAACCCACCCAGCAGGGAGGGCCATTAATCATTGGCTGTGTCACCCGGGGCAATAAAAGCAGCACGGGCATCTAGTTAAGCAGACATAGCTCCATGGATTTACCATCAAAACATCAGACGGATTTATTTGTAACCATTTTTTATCTTCTCCTCTCATCCTCCCTCCGCACCTTCTCCTCTCATTTACACATTTGACATTGAGGCTCTTTTCCAGACCATCTTAAACAGGAGTGCAACAGTAGAATTTTGAAGTTTTTATTGCAATCGATAATAAGGAGCACAGGGGTCAAGCCAAGGCAATAACATCTAGAAGATATATGTATATAATATTTCTGTTTCCCTGGAGTCACTATGTAATGATCCCTCCCTTCTCCTTCCTCCTGACAGAGCCCCACTTCATTTCAGCCTACGACATCGGCCTCTTCACCTTCTTCTTCCTGAGGGAGAACGCAGTGGAGCACGACTGCGGCAAGACCGTTTATTCACGCGTGGCGCGAGTCTGCAAGAACGACATCGGCGGGCGATTCCTCCTGGAGGACACCTGGACCACGTTCATGAAGGCGAGGCTCAACTGCTCCCGCTCTGGGGAGATCCCCTTCTACTACAACGAGCTGCAGAGCACCTTCTACCTGCCCGAGCAAGACCTCATCTACGGCATCTTCACGACTAATGTGTGAGTGGACGCAAATGGACTTGTATTACAGCACTGCACCTATTTACACATGCATAGGAAGGGTTTATGGTTTATCATTTGGTATCCTTTAAACATAAATGATCCAGTTTTTTAGTTCCACAAAATTAAATTACTTAGAATTATTAATCAAATTACTTACATTAACTTATTGCTATCCACCATTTTATTACAATATGGTTAGGGTTATGTTTTAGATAGTGGTATGTCACTCACAACTTTAAATTAACTCTTAATATGTGCTCATATTGTATGAAGAGTTTACTTTCAAGATACTTTATTTGAACTTACTGCAGGGTTCGTACAGCTTTTTAAAAGTAAAATTCAAGCACTTTTCAAGCACTTTCAAGGTGCCTAAACCAACATTTTTCAGACTCTCAAAGCCTTTATCATCATATCTAAATTGTTACTATAAATGTTAAAATATTTTTGGTTTACACAGGTGATTGTGTCAATGATGAAACACCAGATTAAGTTGAAAATCAAGCAGTTTTCAAGGAGTATATTTGAATTCAAGCATATTCCTAACCTTGAAAACGTAACCGTTACAATTAAGCATTTTCAAAATGCTTAAAAGACTTTGTACGAAGCCTGTTACTGTATGTCGCGTCATATATGGAAGCATACGTGACCATCTTTATAGTATTTCCATGTTTTGAGGCACGGAGTTTTGTAGTCGGATGTTTAGTTGTTATTTATGTATTAGGGCTCCTCGGCACTCGACGCTCCACCTGTTGAATGCTGCTCTGGATGGAGGCCTGCATGGCTGATTCAGCCACTTGTTGAGTCACCTGCATTTTGTTCACAGATTTTGCACTCCACTTTATTCATACTTGACAATGTGTTGTCTGAAAAAATAATTAGCCACACAGCTGAACTGTAAGCTGCAATTTTTGGCATGAAAAGGAATTGGAAGACACGGCTGCAGCTAAAAAGCTGATCCAATTATATTAACGTAATAACTGACTTTAGAATTTAGCCTTGACAGTTGGTTGTTGTTAATGAGGTTTGTTTTCTTTGTTTTAGTACATACAATACTCTTCAGTATGGGAACACATATGCACACATACGCTTAAACTCCTGGGTTCCAGTATTTTTCTTGGGAAAAGGGAGTACATTTTGATTAAAAGTCCTGCTAATAAAAGGATCTCAGTCCCCGGTATTTATCCCCAGTACAGATCCCTCCACAGTTTATTATGTCTGTAAAGGCACAAATGCACACAGAAATGATTAGTCAACACCTTGTTCATTACTCAAAAGCTCTACTGTCACCTTTATTATTACACCTTTGGGAGCAGTAATCTATTAAACACTTCACTTATGACTCATTATTTCCTGTACAGTCATCAAATTTGCAATTGCATACTTTGTTAAAGGGCTTAGATCAGATAATTAATCTCAATAAGCATAAGTAACAGTGGTAACCTGATAAAACTAAAACCAGCATTTATGCTATCATTCAAATTCAATACAATGTAGCAGAGGTAGAAAAAATGTTTTAAACTTTTCTGACATTTATCATCTAAATTAGCTCAGCGTGTGTGTCGATGAAAACAAATTGGGGAACGAAGGTGGGAAAACCTTTAATAGTTAATCTTGAGCTTGCCATTCAGCCTCTGTTATGTATTTTAGTGGGACAAAGAATCTACACAAATTTTGATGAATACAAGCGTTCGTTCGTCTGCCACACAGGCAGTCCATGCATTACTCCTCAGCGTTGCCCTCACTGTTGAATAGAAAGGATGAACAACCCACCGAAACAAGCTGCAGCTGTGCTGAAGAGCCCTTTCAACACCAACGAGAATATTAATGGGGGAACAGTGACACACACACACACACACAGCAAAACACTTCAACTGCAACTTCTTTTCATTTAGCCCTCAGATTTCATCACTTCATAAGGTTTGGTACTCCGACATTTTCCCACCTATACAGAGAGACACAATTTTCCAGAGTTTAGAGGCTCCCTGCTGCTGCTAATGATCAGTGTGGATGTATGCAGCTCTCAGCCGAGCTGGATATACAGACTGTTTGATTGCCCCAGGTGGGGGTGTCACACACTTCATTACAGAGACGAAACACTGAGAGCCAAAGTGCACAGATTAGTGCTCGTTATGCTTTTTTATGTTTAGTAAAAGTGTTATTGCATGACTTTTTTTTGCCTGACTAGAGGACAGCAGCGTCTATCACTCCGGATGCTCAGTCTGTCCAACACCATAATCCAGAGCAAGATATCAACAAACTTATTGCTATTAATAATCATGGCAGATTGCCATGAAAATCTGCATAAATATTTGTCGTCCCCAAAGGAATACCCCTAATTATTTTGGTGACCTCCTGACCTTTTATCTAGACTCACCATCAGGTCAAAATTTCAGCTTTGTTCCCAACACTTCCTTAGACCCTTCTGAATCGAGGGCCTAAGGACAGAGGAGGTTGTATGCTGTACAGATTGTAAAGCCCCTTGAGGCAAATTTGTGATATTGGGCTATATATAAATAAAATTGATTTGTTGTAATGGAAATTGCAGGCTCTAGGGTCCATTAGCAGGGCACTGTAGTAAGAAATACAGTAAGAAAACTTAAAGGAATAGTTCAGCATTTTGGGAAATACGCTTATTTGCATTCTTCCTGATAGCTAGATGAGAAGCAGGAGTCTATGCTTCTCTCTCTCTGTGTGTGTGTGAGACTGAGCAATCATGGTTTTTGGTATTCAGATGTATTCCATGTTCTGTCAGGGGAGAAGTTGAATCCTGCCTCTCACCTGCTGCTCTCTCACCTGTTAAGCTGCCGGTGTTCGCCACCACATGGCTGCTTTCCGTCAGCCTGCTGCCATCTTTAGTGACAGAGCGAAAGAGAGAGTGAGGACTGGTAAAGAGACAAAAAAGAAAGACAAGCCAGGGGGATAAAGAGAGAGGGAGAGAAACGGAGAGAGAGAGAGGAAGGAAATGAGAAGAGGTAATGAGAAAAATCAGTGAGCTCCAAGCTTTTGTCCCTCATCCTTTGTCTTCTCCTTCCTTGCCCTTCCTGCTCTGAAGCAACTCGTTGGTCCTCCCTCCAAAACCGCCTCCCTCATCGGGGTTGGATATGTTAATGCAATCACCACAAACACTGTCTCCATCTGTCTGGCCTAAATTGAACAGGCTCACAGCTGCTCCCAGGAGTTTGGGGCTGTAAAACAGAGCAGGAAGAGTTGGAGCAGAGTACTTATCCTCTCTGCCTGCACACGATCTGGGCCAAGTCTCAATACTGCAGAGTGACCAGGGCACCTCATATACTGAATTTACCCACCCCATTGTCTTCAGATTATTGGTGAAGCGATTCAACAATTAATCAACAGGAAAAAACACCAACTTTAATTAAATGTTTAAAGTCATTCATCATGCAAAAATGGTTCCAGCTTGCCAAATGTGAGGATTTACTGTTTTTCTGTGTATTACTTAATTGTAATTAAAGATATTTGGGTTTTAGTTGGACAAAACCCAACCCAAAAGCAATTTGAAGATGTCACCTCCACTTCTGGGACATTGTGATGAGTTTGGGGAACTTGCAAGAGACAGATTTTAAAAAAGACTGGTCAAAATCAAAGCAGCAGAAGATGAGATATCTTGACTTTTAGTCCCTTGTATGCGTCAAGCTCCAAAAACACTGGATCCTACATTTCCCATAATGCAAATCAGTCTTAGACACTTTCTGCCTCATTAATGCCCATGTTTTACCCTCCACATCCCCAGTTGTAACGCAGGCTTTCTGTTAAACATTTGTAGTTTTAAAGTGGTAGCAAAAGCAACCTTGATTACATCACTATGACATCACCAGGGTTATTTTTTTTCTGGCTTTGGAGAGCTCATCCAGATCGCCAGAAGATATTACACGGATTTCACCAGCCGAGTGATACCTCTCATAAATGGTCAACTGATTTTGATGTGTAAAATTGGTGGAGTGCCCCTTCTAATCAATCAGTCGCAAGAATAACACACATCGGATCAATCAGTAATAGAAATAATCATTCCAGCCCTACTTCAGATGAGGAGCGGAGAGAGAGAGAGTGAGAGAGGAAGGTTAAAAAAAGGATTCTGCTGTAATTTTATTGAGACGTGCCGCAGCCGTCGGAGCCTGTCGAGCGGTTATGTAGTGGAGGGTTTTAGCATTCCATCAGAATAAGGACACTTGAGACCTTAGAGCACGGCCAGGTCTTTTAATTAACTCCAGGTCCTTATTGGCAGGGTCCTGCTGTCGTGGGCTCAGAGCAGCAGCGAGATTCTCCCACTGACGTGTCCGACCCGCCATTACTAACTAATTATGAGCCTCCTTATCTATTCCTGGGTGACTTCACTGACCCCTCCACATCACCAGTTCTTAGAGGGTCTCATATCCGAGAGATTGGGGGCGGGATAAGGAGGAGTGCTGAAACTATTGTTCCATTAAATGATTAGTAGATTGACATAAAATTATATGACACAATTATGATAAGTGATTTATATTTAAAGTCATTTATGAGGCAAAACTGCCAAAAATTAGCTGGTTCCATCTTCTCAAATGTGTGAAGAAATTTGCTGCTTTTCTCTGTATTTTATCATTGTAAATTAAATATCTTTGAGTTTTGATCTGTTAGACAAAAACAAGCAATCTGAAGACGTCAACTTGGACTCTGAACCTGTGAAGGGCATTTTAATATCATTAATTGAAAAAAATAGGATAAAAAGAAAGTTATCATTAGACTGATTTCAGACCTCTGAATCGCTGTCCTCAAAGATTCAAATTCTGTAGATCTGCTGTTGTGCTCATTTAAAACTGTTTTACATGGTTGGAGAAACAACCGACTAATCAGGGCTTCTAGGCAGGATTAAGAATGAGAATGCTATCTTTCTATCCGACAAGTGTGGATGAGAGGCTGTACAGGTTGCTTTAAGGGCCTGGTTATGATAGAAAAGAACTAGTTCATACTACATGATGTCCGACCACGTAAAGTAAGTCAGTAAGTGCCCCACTCGAAGGCAGGGTGAAAAGGTGATGGAGACGGGGGAGATGCAATATTGCTTAAATATAGGGATAGCGGCACATTTTCAGACAGTCTCTCGTGGAAGGCATTTATAGTGTTGCACTTGGATTTTTACATTTAAAAGTGCCACAAAAAAGGGAAGCTAGAGAGAGAAGTTCAAACCCAGCTTACTTTCTCATCTCCGCACAGCTGGCCAGTCACTGCATGAAGTGGGTGTGAATGTCAGATTGTCGGTTTTCAAAAGTTACAGAAATGGTTGGACGCAGCCCCTACCAATCTGGCGTCGGAAAGGTGTAGGGGAGGGGGAGCTGTTCGACTATCCTACATGCACATCTGGTGGAGTATACGGCGCTTTAAGTTGACTTACAGAAATAACAACTCTGAAATCATCATATTTCTTTGATCTTCATGAAAAACATTAAATGTATTGCTCCTAGTGAATGTTAGCTTTCGTGTCAAAGGTTGATGGGGTGATGAGAGCCATTAATGACTAACAGAAATAAAATCACTGAAGCATGATGTTTGACTGAATAATGACATGAAACGAAATGGCAATTCAATCTGATTATCAGGCTAAGTAATCACTGGTTGTAGCTCTAATAAGGAGCCTTATGGTCACTCAGTATCGTTAAACCTTTTCATGCATTTCAAACTCACATATGTGCAACCTGACATATGCACAGAACACCTCTTAGGGATCCTAAAACCCCTCCCATCCATGGAAAATATGTGACAGACTCCAAGCGAGATCAGATTTGACTTGGATGATAAATGATATGCTGGGCAGCCAAGTGAAGCAAGCCACACAACTCTACAATATTTTTGATTCTACAAATCTACCTTGAAATGAAACGCAGGCCCCCAGTGGAAGACTGTGCCTGATCTGAATACAGTTTGACAGAATCTGTTGCTTGTGTACCAGCGGTTTTATCATTCCTGTCACAAATATTCTTAAAATTGAACCCACTATTTGGACTCTGCTTGGTTTCCCTCACTTATGGGCCCATTTGCATTTGATTAGAAATACTGTGAAAATAGGTCAAGTCGAGCTTAGACAAAAAAAAATACAACAGTGATCAAATATTGTCTCTCAAATGGTTAACAATGCCATTATAGTGAACTGTGCACTTCTTTACAGTGGCTCAAATCTAAGACCTGGGTTTTTGTGCAACCTATTGAACCTGTGGTGTTGCTTTATTGTTTAGTGTAGGTGTTGCTGACTCAGTCTGCCTCTGAATGTGACTGTTTTGGGCCAAAGCTGTTGCTTTTGCTGGCGTATTGTTGTGCAGTATAAAAATATGTATGGATAATCCTGGCAGCCTCGGTTCAATTTCTAGTCCCTGCAGCCATGTAGCTCTGCTGAGTGGGCCCTTTTTCCTTTTCTGCTGCGATGCAGGTATTCACTGAGGTTGAAACATTGGCCTTAATGTAGTTTTAGCGGTTTCTTTTTTTCACATAAAATGAGGTTAGGCACATTAGCTAAAAACCTGGGGTTTCAGCTGGACTCCACTGTACTCTCTCTGCATGGATGTGTGTGTACTGTATACAATGCATGTGCAAATGTCTATTGTCTTGTCAAATCAGTTTTATACTCATACTAAAAACAAATATTGACCAAAATGCTTTTCAAGAGAGGTTAAAAATACATAAAAAAAACAAATATAGAAAATGTAAGAATAGGCATATTGCACAGAAAACCACTAAATAATAAAGACAAAATATGACAGATCATATAGTCATAATAATGACAAAGCTAGAGAAAAGTATTTAAGAATGAACAAGATAGATCATGAACAGATATGTCTTGGGATGCGGTTTAAAACGTGCCACTATACCAGCATCTAGCCTAAAAAGATAAGGTTATTGAGTGAGATGCATATCAGCCACTTGTGTTTACCAGACAGACTCACTGGTGTACTGATCTGTAGTGATTGTGGCTTGCACAGAGCCAAACAGCCAGGCTGAGCGAGGAGTTCATTACCTTTTCTAACACCCCTTTTTGGGGCTGAACTGAGCTACACAGGCAGTCGCTTGTGTGGAAAACTGTCCTGGCATCTGCGGTGTGATGTATCCTGGGTATGTCGGCGGTGAAACAAGTATTCAGTTCCTTTACATGAAGCATAAGGCTGGCGTTGCACTATATCTTTCTCATTGTCAACAAATCTTGTGAAAAGCCCAAAAACCTACAATGGGTCTATGTCACAGAGGAATAAAATATATACACACACTACGTGTTAGTAGGATCAATTCATTGTTGGTGATTTGTTGACAATAAGAAACATGTAGAATGTCACCAGCCTTTTTCTTTAAATAAAACTAACAATGCCAAAGTGTTAACATACTCAGCAAAATGTACTAAAGTGTTGTATAAATAGACGTATTGTAGGATTCTTATTACTGATGCATTCATGAGTAAGCAGCATTTTGATGTTGTACATGGACCTCATTTTATCTGCTTATATGCTGCCGGGTAGCAACAAATGACTTCATAGCACAGAAAGATGACAGAGAGGTTGACAGGGATGAATTCTGTAAAACAAGACCGGAAATCAAGAAGTAGCCTATTTCAGAGGACAAACAGTGACAGGATCAGGCTGTTGGGACGAGATCAATCACTTGAAGAAGGAGCTTCACTCATAATGAAAGTGATCATCATGGTGCTGGGCCTCGGAGAGCGGCGGCAAACAGCATAGCAGATGTCAAACAGCTTTTCAATCACTTTCCCGGGCTTTTAAGCAGACTCCAAACATATGGGTTGCATCCATTAGTGCGATAGGACTGTATTCCCTTCAGTGCTCCCTTTTTGCTCTGTTCTCTTGGCATTATGTGCAGCAACCCACTGTCAGAGTAGAGCTCTCAAATAATCTGAAGAGCGTCATGCTTTCTGTGGTAGAGTATGGCTTCAATGCAAGCTGCAGCTACAGTACAACCACAAACCCACAGTTTAACTTCTTATAAGTGAGTGTGAAAACTGTTGTGGCTGCCACTAAACTTATTGCAGCTCATTTGCCTGTGGTTTCCTCCAGTTGGGTTTTGGTTACTGCCAGTGTACCACAGCAATCACTCTGCTTCACACTCTTTGTCTCTGCCTCCCTGTCACTTTTGTCTCCACCAGAGCCATTTAAAAAAAATAAAGAAGACAAAGTCTTTTTAGTCTGGAGGCTGTTGTCCTCTGCAGTCAGTCAATGAGCCACCTGCTCAGCCTCTCCCGTTGTTTAGCCAGAGCTCATTTGGAGCTGCGCAGCACTTTACCACCCTGCAGTAATGACAGAGCACATTCATTTTCTCACAATCCTGAACTGGATCTATGAGAAAGTAGCATTCAAAACAAAAAAACAGCTAAAGTGATCACAGCTCTCTCAAGCAGGATTAGAAACATCTTACAGGTAAAGATCTATTACGCCCAGAGGAGAAGATAGAGAGATAGAGAAAAGGAATAAAAACATTTGTTTTAAATGTTTTCTTTTCCGCATACAAGATTTTTGATTGATGCATTTTGTATCATAAATCAGCCAAACCAGAATGTGCAGACGTCATACACATACTGCTGAGATCAGTGCACATTCCAGCTTTCCAGTGAAAGCCTTTTCTTTGATGTAGGGGAAGATAAAGCTCAGATTAATTAGCAAGTGGACCTTTTGAGCTCGATTCTCTTCACTGTACATTATTCCCAAAGGTCAAGAATGAACATCCATGCACAGTCCATAAATCTGTTCAGATCTAAAATCAAGAGATGCTCCTTGTAACTTAAGATCTTGCCACATAATCATCTACTTTTTCTTCTGTTTCAAAAGTAAACCAGTGATTGTTGTCCTTACGTCCATGGTTACAGCGCAAACAGAAACTGCTAGTAGCTAATGCTTGTGTGACTTTTCATGGTGTAGCTTTGCCAAAATGGAAACAATTTGAGGCTATTTCACTGCCTCCATGGCAAAATTTCACTTCCTGTTTGCATCGCCCCAAAGCATATGTTCTGAATTTTCAGCACTACAGATCCTAACTATGGTAAATGGCAATAAGTAAGAGAAAAACAATAGGAGTGAAGATGAAGATGGACAGATTTGTTTTCATTTTTTGACATTACCAAACCCCAGAATGTCCCATCAACATTGTTCTTATATACTTATAACACTGACACTCTCCTTTATCCGTTCATATACAGACATTTGCTGAGTGTTGAAAATCCATGGGCATACAGGTAAAAACATCAGACCATCTCAAATAGCTTAAGACTAAAACATGATTAGTGCCAGTGACCTGTCAACACATTTCTGAGTAGCCTGTAACTGCAGTATCTGTAAATAAATATACAGTATGGCATGCCTAGCAGATAGATGAGTAACCAATGTCGTAAGAAAATTAAAATAAAGGAATGAAATCTGAGCAAAAGCAGCCCAAGGGTTGATAACTGCACATTTAGTCCTCACCAAACTCATTTACCAAACCCTGGGACACAGCTTTTTCAGCAAGCAGCAGCCTTCACTGATTTATACTTCATCCGAAGTACCGAAACGGCTCACAAAGCACCATGAAGTCCTTACAATAGTCTTTCTTTCTCTGCCTCGCTGTCTGAGTCTCTCTCCCTCTCTCTCTCTCTGTGGCTCTTGCTGTTTCTCTCTCTGTCTCACTACAATTTTATCACTCACTATCTTCTAACTGATGGTTTATAAGCATCCCACAAGCCATGCCAAGGCAGCAGGCTGTTCACTGCGTAGTAAAAAGTCTGAGTGTGGTGCTGGGTGTATGGGAAAGGGAGAAAAAAGGCAGGCAGTTACGAAACTCATTACATTGCAGCACATTATGGCCGAAGAGCGTCACGATAATAACTTTACTCACACTGCCAGTTTAGCCGGGGTTTACTCTTGTGTGTGACACCTATGAGGCGGCTGTGTGTGTGTGTGTGTGTGTGTTTGCACATAATTTGTGCAACTGCCTCCCATATCCTCAGCTTAATACTGTCCCCATTCACTGTGCAGCACTGATAGCATAGCTTAGCCTCTAGCCAAAGCAAGCCAGCAACGTAGCGCCTGTTTAGTGCAGGTATAAATGATAGGACTTCCATTAAGAGGATGGAACACATTGCAGAATGGTTTTATTACACAGCTGTCCACTGCTGATTTCTGATATGGCTTCACATTTACTGCCAACATGTAAACTCTTATTAATATAATCTGTTGAAATATTACCATTTCTTTTTTACCCCTCTCTCTCTCCATCCCTTCCTCTCATTTCCTCCCATTTCTGCCTCCTGCTATCTTCCCTTTGCTGTATGGTCTTCCACCATCTCTCTATAAAGCAACAGTATTGCAGCATCTGCGGTGTGTGCCTTCAACCTGAGCGCCATCACCCAGGCCTTCAACGGGCCTTTCCGCTCCCAGGAGAACCCTCGCTCCACCTGGCTTCCCACGCCCAACCCCATCCACAACTTCCAGGTTAGTTTAACCATTTAACCACATCCAGACTCGTCTAATACCAGCAATCCACGTTAGTCTTAACACAGTTCAGTTGGCTAACTGTGACAAAAACCATCATATTGTGCAAAGAGGTTGCCTGTACTGTAAGAAACAGAGAAGCAACACTGAGTACTTAAGTCAATTTTTTTAAGCGTCAAACTGGAAGAATGCTTGCCAATTTTACTAATCGCTGCATTTTTTTCTGCATAAAGATAATCAAATTCAGCACCAAGATAAAGTCAATTCAAGCCTCAATCCCAACGAACTCATTTCCTTGTAACTACATTTTTTTTTAATTAGCAAAACTGAACCATCTCTTATATCTCTAATATCTAAAACCACTTGCTGGCGGCGCTACACAACATGGTTGGAAGCACTATGGTTACCTTGCAGACTGAATTCAGCAGCCAAAAAGTTACACAAGTGCATTCAACTTCATAGCTAGCTAACTTTAAGATCCTGAAGGGACTAGTCAAAAAACACAATATGAAAAAGTGATGCTAATATATAGTAGATATCAGATATCTAATAATTTAGATATCAGATACTTTTTGAAATTGAAAAATCTACTGTTTCAGACAACCACTAAAAATGGAATCTACCAAATCAATTTCTCATTTCAAATCCCAAAGAACGAGCAGAAGCTGCAATCCACAGCTAAGCTCTGCAACCCAAACAAAGCTTTCAGAAGGCTGTCATTTCATATTTATTCTTCTGCAGTGTCCCATTAAATTGCTGTGTTGTTACTGTGGTCACATCACAATCACACTGTCGTTTTGCTCAACTGAAAAAAAGCTGCAATTACTGAGAATAGAATTAAGAATTGAAACAATCAAGCCAGACACGGTGTATTGATTTAGTAAGTATAATGACTGGGTGAGTGAGGTTCATTGTTTGGTTTTTCTTTCTTTCTTGCGTTCTTTCTGCCTTCCTTTTTCATTTTCCTGCATCCATACCACATTTTCACAACACCTCACCCTTCTCTCTTCTCTCACCCCATCGCCTTTCCTCTCCAGTGTGGTACTATAGATGACGAGGGTCCCAACGAGGGTTTGACGGAGCGCAGCCTGCAGGACGCCCAGCGGCTCTACCTGATGAACGACGTGGTCCAGCCGGAGTCTGTTGATCCTCTGGTCATGCAGGATGATGTTCGCTTCTCCAACCTGGTTGTAGACATTGTTCAGGGCATGGACACCCTCTACCATGTTATGTACATCAGCACAGGTTAGTAAAGGAGGAGAAAGGAACAAAACTATGACTTATTTTCACACACCTCACATATATTTAGTAGAAACGCACCTTATCTCAAATATATAACCAGAAAAAGAAAGATCAAGCAGAGATGTGCATTTTGATTTCCCTTTCTGATATTTCTTCTTGTCCAATCAGAATATGGCACCATCTTAAAGGCACTGGCTACGCCCAATAAGAACCTACAAGGTTGTTACTTGGAGGAGATGGAGCTTCTCCCGCCGGGGGTGCGAGAACCAATCCTGAGCCTGCAAATCCTGCACAGCGACAGGTCGCTCTTCGTTGGGCTCAACAACCGAGTCCTGAAGATCCCGCTGGAGAGGTGCTCCACCTACAAAACTGAGACGTGAGTATTGCACAGAATCTCCATATCTAGCAGAAAATTTGATCCAGGACAATCATACAACGTATCCCGGCTATCAAAGAGAACCCAAACTTAACCATTCATAAAATCTCATATGGAGAGAGTGTTGAAAATGCAAACTAGGAACTTAGGAACTGGCTACTGACCAGGGCTAGCTCCAATGAGGCATCTGGTGGCCTAGTGGTTATCTACATGTTGTGATTGCTGTCCACTCTGATTGTTGTGAGATTTGTTAAAGTCCCACTATAAGAATAAAGTGATGAGCCACGTGAGGAAAGGCAGTTCTCACTTTCTGAAAACAGCCATGCGGTACACATAGTGTTTATTTTATTGTTCATTTTATGTGTTTTGGCAGTGGATTCATTTTAACCTGGTTGGTCCTCTATTGAAGGTAATTATCTGTCCTCAACTAGGATTAATGTCTGGAAGACCTCGCTTATAATCATTAAAGTCCTTATGGAACCAGACAAATGACTGGGGCGGTATCTGCTCACTAGAGGAAATTAATTTGTTGTGCTGGGTTTTTTTTGTCCAGTAATGAAGTTCTGCATGAAACAGAGAGAGCACTGTTCTGGCTTTTGTTTGAGTCTGAATCAGAGGATAAACAAAAAGTACGTGTGAAGCTACCTCGTACACTGCCAGAGAAGTTTCTCTGAAGGCACGTTTGTGTGTGAGAGCTACAAAGACAGACAGAGAGGGAGGCCTTTTGCTCTGCCATCTCCAGCTTCAGTTTTATTCATGTGAAAATCTCCGTCTCGAGGGTGAGCGAGGGGAGAAAAGCTTACTGGCTGTTTGTCCAACCTTCTGTATCTCATCAGTGCTCTCAATCAGTCGGCCACCTCAGTCCTTCAAAGTCAGCTTCATTTTAGCATACAAATGACTTGGTGTTTTTTTTTCACTGTGTGTGTGTCTGTATATGGAGGGCAGTCTACTCGGTGTGATTTGTGTGTGGGCTGGTGCTTGGACGAGTTCTCATATGCGCGTTTGCCTGATGAGTCAGCTCGCTATTTCTAGTAAATCCAAACTCCTAGACACATGGGAGCAGACACACATCAGGTAGGGAAACCATTGCATTTAATAAGATGTGGGTGAGATATCTAAGATGAGAGAGAGACACAGAGTGGAACAGGAAGAGAGAGAAAAGCCACGAGAAATACTGCTGCAGAGAGAAAAGCAGAGCGAGCAGCCAGAGTCCTATTTAAGACACAGCAGGGTGAAACGATAAGATGAGTGGGCTCCAAGGGCACCAGAAAAGGGGAAAGGAGGGGGTGAGTTAGGACGGGCCATCTTTTATCCAATCTGCGATATTCTGCTCACCTCTGTAGCTCACTCACTCTTACAGTCTTTCAAATGCACTGCAGCCGAAGGCAAACTGAGCCGCAGAATACGACAGATGTCCGTCAGCGTGACACCGGAGCTCGCCTGGAGGGACTCAAGCAAGCAGAAAAGGGCAGACAGGTGACTGGTGACGAAGTCAGGAGATTAAAAAAAGGAGGCCCGAACGCCCGATAGTGAATTAATGCATGGGAATATGACTTCAGCTAATATTTACTTTAACAGTTAAACTGTTCATTAGTGAAAAATGCCAATCGCAATTTGCCAGAGCCAACGGTGACAATTTAGAATACCCTGTTTTCAGTTCAAAACTCCAAGATATTCCAAAACAGAAAAGCAGAAAATCCTCACATTTGAGAAGCTAGCGAGTTTTCAAAAAGGGGCGCTTGTTTTACTGTTGTGTGCGCTACTTACAGGCAGAAGGTGCAAGGAAAAGTTTTTTTTTTGATAGATATTGACACAGAGGTTTGAAAGGGGCTTTCACTCTAACTTTGCTGAGCCTTGTGTTCCAACACTTTGTCGATCTGTGTATTTAACCAACTCTGTCAGTGGAAAACTGATACATAAGTGTAATATTGGACTGTTTGTTGAGTACTATTGACATAAACAATGGGAAGAAGTAGCAGAGGAACACATTAGCTACTATCACTGCCCTGCATGATCAGCACAAGTTAGCACTTGTCGCTGAATTGAAGTCATCTTTAGGGCTCCCGGAGCTAAACTAGATTCAACTCTCACTACGGTATCTGACCATGGACAATGGTGGACTTAACTGTGTGTGTTGTGGAGCTGGTTAGCATTTGTTCCTACCTATGCATGAAATCTAAAGCTGCTGATCTGGAGGAACACAGCCGGAGCAAAATATGTGGATTATTGACCAACTGGAATCTGTTGAGGGGGCTCGCCTTCACCTTCAGAGAACAGCCTCTTCAATCCTCTCCAGAAAATAATCGGGTTCACCATTACACAGCTCCTAAACCTGGTCCCAATGTGCCCTGTATGCAGCAGTACTAGATTAAAGACTTGATTCAGGGCTTACAAACATGGGGAACTGGAGTATCACAGCCACCATATATCTGCATACATATACTGTATATTACACTCCAAGATTAACAATTTATTTCAAATCTTAACACAATTTCTTGAATAAGATTGGTAATGCGTCACACTACTGTATTACTGGGAAAAGTGCTGTGATTGCAGCAACTTGTTACTTTGTATCACCAAGCTCTGGTCTTGCTATAACTTCTTTTGCTTTGTCTTTTTTTTTTTTCTTTCTCTGTCCATCTCTCTGGGGGTTCACTGTTCAGACTATGAAAAAGACCCACCTGCCGTCCTACTCTTTGTCCGAACACACTCCCTGTCATTGTACTGCTGACTGAATGAGCAATTTCTCCTCATCTCCTCTGCACTGTGTGTGGTCATCCCATTCACATGCAGCCATACATCCATTCACACACTGTCGCTGATTACAGCTGGATATACTCCGATGGTTTTATAGCTGACAGCGACTCATCTGCAGCCACACATGCTGCTTTTCACCGTCACACATACACACACATTCGTATAAACAGTGAAGAATGACGGTATTTACAGTACTGTGATGGACGTCACCGCGACAGAGAAGGTGAAACATGATTTATGAAGAAGTCATAACTTATTTTGTTATAAAATATCCAGATGGTAATGGAATAATGGATGGACTGTTATAATGCAAAAATGCTTAATGTATGTAAGTGCGCATGTTTGTAATTGTTTAAACATGGAGTTAAAATGCTGGCTCTTTCAGTTTAGCTTACGACAGCAAAAACATATGTTGTTTTGAATGCCTGTACGGCTGTTGCAGTCTGAAAACTCAATTTTGTTTAAGTGCTTTTAATGTTAAGGTTTCCTTTGTTATTGATCCGTATTGGCGACTCTTGCAACCCTGAGAGTAGAATAACGTTTACATCATCATCTTTAACTGGTGCTCTTTCCCGTTACACTGCTAAACCTTTTCAACAGCCAGTGATTTGTAGCCTTTTAGTGATAGCTCGCAGACAAATGCTGCAGCTTGTGTGCCGAGAGTAAGTGTGTGTGCACATGCCTGTGTTTGTCCTCTATTTGTGGTAATTATATTTGACCTGGCCAATTGGCACCTCTGGCTAACAGCACCACTCTGTCCTCCACCCAGCCCCTATCTCTCTATCTCACTCTCTTAGTGAAGTGATTTATTTTGGCTGCAGCGGCGTGCTAACTTAGCAGCAACGTTGCATCCATCAGGGCTTTTTTTCCTACTTCACTGAGGGAAGAAAGGTAGTCCACGCTGCCAAATGGAGGATGAAACGACGGGTCTCACTCAGAACAGTAGCATAGTGCTTACACCCCCTACAAAAAGCCAACTTTCCTGGATTGGTTTCCTCATTTGTTGAAAGTGAAGGTGTCAGACAGGGAAGAGTGGTTTGACATGGGAGATTCAAATGAATCTTGGAAGCTTTGTTCAGACTGTTTTTGCAGCTGGTGATGAGGAGAAAGAGCATGAGAAAGAAAAAGATAAGAAAAAATATGGAAACAGAAATAACTACAAGAAGGAGGCAAAGGAGGAAACGCTGAATAAATGATGAGGATAATGTTGAAGAGGATGAAATGGAACAAATCAGGCTTTCTGTAGCAGCTCTATTCCTGCAGCCAAACCACCGCTCACACATCTGCTTACATAAACATTACGTTTTATTACAAGAGGTACAATTGTCCTGCTGGTGATAGTTACATTTCCGCCTGAGGGGCTTTGGTTCAATTTGCTGTGTGTATGAGTGTGTGGTTGTGTGTTTGTGTGATTAACAGTGACCTGGCAGTAGTCATGAGGCTGAGGCAGCTCAGCCTGCCTGCAGCAGGAGTTTAAAACAACATCAGGAAACCACTAAGTGGCCATCGAGGAAAACCACTGACCATTAGCATCTCTGCCACAGTCTGTGTGTGTGTGTGGCTGCTTGTTAAAACCAATGCATATGACATGTTGCAGTGCAGCTTTCGTTATGCTATAGCATCGTCCCTATGGGACGCCTATACAGTGGTGTGGACTTCCCTGTCTCTCTGTGTGAGGGGAACTTACAGGACCGTCCCCAGCAAACCCAATTTACTGTCGGCTGTGGCTGCCAGCCTGTCAGCAGGCCTCCAGAGCTCACTGCTGCTAAGCCTGTATGACCAATCAGAGGAACACTTCACCAGCCAAGCACTGAGAGAGAAAGAAAGAGATGGTGTTCACACAGTGGATGTATTTATTACTGCTCCAGAATGCTGTTACTTTTATTACAGGCTTTGTTCTGGCCGCAGCTCAGTGTAATCATTTTGCTCTGTCTCATCCTCTCTCTCTCTCTCCATTTCTGTCTACATTGCTTTCTCACCCTCCTCTTTCTTTCAGCCTTGATTTGGACCGGCACTGTCGTAACCTCTGGCTCGCCACCTTTTAAATCCCCTGATGCTGACAAAGTCAAACTACTCTGCTCCCTTTTCGGGCGAAGGTTGTAAAATGAAAAATAAATAAAAACAAGCAAGTGGGGTATGATAGCCACCTGGATTTGCAAAGCTCAGATGACAATGAATATCTTATCGAACCTAGTAATCTTTTCTTTTCTGTAAACAAAGAGCAATGTACGATGTGCAATGTGTTTTTGCAGTTCAACAAGACCAACAGAGTGGCGAGTCTTATCTAGAGAAACCCCAGTTAATCTGTCACCCCAGTTGTTGGAATCTCAGAGGTTCACGTATATCATAACAATGAAAAAGGTGGAGTCAGTGATTCTGGAGAAAGATTGTTGATATTTCTACTCCAATGTTATTTGCATATCACTAATATCAGTGTAGCTCTGTTCCACGGGGGCGAGGACGTGGAGGAGGGAGAGTAGCCGGCAGAAGTCCTGTGCACGAGCATGAACGCAACCTGTTGCTGATTGGCTTGAAAAGTTTTGTGTTGCTCGGCCACTGTGTTTGTTTCCCATTTACAGAGCCAGGGCTGTGTACAAACAGCAGATTTTTTTTCAGCGCCCACACAGAGAGGACAGCTAGTGGACTGTGAGGAGATATTCGCTGAATTTAACAAAAAGTGTACTGGATTAGAATAGCTGACCCCACCTTTAAGTGGACTATCAGGACCACCAGTATTTGGCTGAAGTAGTTTGTGAAAAATAGTTTCAGGTTCTGTCTGCACAGTTTGTGAACACTGATTAGGCTGCCACTCAAAACTGTCTTCTCAGACAACAATAGGTGATTACATATCTCAATTGAGTCTTTGAGTTTTAGTTACTCATAACTTTAGCTGGTTACAAATGTTGAAAGACAGTCGATAAGGGATTCAAAAAGAAGGGTGGCAGGGTGGTGCAGTGGTTAGCACTGTCAGACAGACATGCAGATTAACTGGTGACTCTAAATTGCCCATAGGTATGAGTGTGAGTATGAACGGTTATTTAAATGTCAGTCCTTTTGTCGGGAGTGTAACCTCCCTCTTGCCTAATGTGACCTGGAATAGGCTCCAGCCCACCGTGACCTGAATATTGGATTCAGATAAATTGACTAAATTGATAAAATGCTTTCAAACTCCACCTGCAGTTCAGTGCTGCTCCCAACTTCACCTCTCTTGCTTTTAGTTTTTTTTGTCTCGTGTTGTCTCTGTCCACATTTGTATTGTCCATCTCTGCACTGTCAGTTTCTTGTATCTTTCCCTGTCTCTGTTTCATCCATTTACCATCTTTCTGCCATCTATTATCTTACTTATGAATATACTTATATTTTCTTGTCCTCTATCTCTCTGTGTCTTGTAGCCTGTCTCCGCCTCCCCATTGTTTCTCTGTGATGATGCAGCTCCTTTTTATTCACCAGGGGCTGAAATTGTACATGGAGGACAGCAGGCATTTTTTGGCAGACAGCCATCTCACTTTTGTGTTCACATTTTTTTGGACGCAGCACCATCAGTCTTCAGCCTGGCTTCAACTGGGCCTAATTGGATGTATTAGCGCTGAGTGCTAGCAGGAGTTCTCTGTGTTTCCGATTCATCATGAGCAGACTTCTTGAATGGCCAGCTCAGCCCAGCACAGCGGGGGAAAAAGCCCCAGGGACGGGCTCTCTCCCCTGGAGAGAGGATGAGGACAGAGAGCCTGTCAGCGGTGGTCTCCTGAGAGCCGCTACAAAAAATGACCGCTTGTGTGGAGAGATGGAGAGAGGCCGGCGTATGCAGACATATGTTTAACTCAGTCAGACCCTCCAGACAGCCTTTGCTAACGTATTCCCAGAGTGTCAGCGCTACAGCTAATAATGGCTGATTCCAATCCATAATTTATCAGCTCTGGTGATCATATTTGCAGTTATACACTGACGGCCTGCCATTAAAGGTGAGGTGAACTATTGTTTTTATGTCTAGTTGTTAAAGGGCCTGTAATAAAAGGAGACGCTGGTTTTTACAGCGTTCACAAACGATTTAAAATGCCAATTACACCCCCACAGAGAGAATCCGGCAGATTTATCTTCCGATGCCACTCGTCCAGACATATTGTTATATAGGCAGGTGGGTTTTGCTGCTCTGTCTTTTTAAAATTTAACAGGCCATGTTCCATGGCTTCTCTGTTTTGATATAGTGTGCCACCGGGCATCCACGCTGCTGAATTAAATATTAGCCAGTGCCCTGCGGACTTGTCAAAGCGATGCTCTCACACATGGTGGCACACCCACAGTACAAAGACACGCCCTTACGGTGTACACAGACAGAGGGGTATTCAGGAAATGCACTTGATTATGTACATACTGATACAGTTTAAATGCCTCACATTCCTGTGTATCTGCAGACTCAGCCTCCTGTCCAGGCTGACATCCCTCTGCAATGCTTGTTACAGAAATTAGCTTTTCTATTCCCATCGCACGGCCCTCTTTCCACCCACACTGCCTCTAATTGACTTTTACAGCGGCCCTGTTTTTAAAAAACGGTGAGCCGTCAGGACAGGAAGGCACAGAGAGCGCTTGGCTGGTGTTTTATGAGCTGCAGAAAGGTCAGAGTGGGAGATAAAAAGCCTTGGTACGCCCTCTTCTTTCCCTCAAATAGTAAATCCTTGTTTATTAAATGGCCCCTGGTGCAGGAAATTATTGGAGAAAATACTGAGCTGTGCTGTGTCCCAATTCCACATATACTAGTAGAACACGGTATGTATGCTATATGTGTCATACTGTTTTTTGCCGTTAGTATAAAATAAATCAATGTACTTTACTGTTTTGCACTAACAGAAAATTATGCAGTATGTATTGATGTCAATCAAACTGCAACTTTGAATGCCACTGTCAATTAAACTTCACAAAGACAGAGCAATATGCTTGGTCAAAGATCAAGATTCTGTGTGGACACCCAGAGATTACACTCCAAACCCATCCATGGGCACTAATCTACTGTTATAACAGGATCCACTCTTCTGGTTTCAGGATTTCAACCAGATTTTGGAACCTGGTTGCAGGGATTTGCTCCCATTCAGCCACAAGAGCATTAGTGTGGTCAACCACTGACGCTGTGTTTATCGGCATTCCAGTTCATCCTAAAGGTGTTGGATGGGGTTGAGGTCAGGGCTCTGTGCAGGCCAGTCAGGTTCTTCCACACTAAACTGGGAAAACCATTTCTTTATTGACTTGGTTTTGGGCACAAGGGCATTGTCATGGCCTTCCCCAAACTGTTGCCTCAAAATTGGAAGCACACTATTGTCTAAAATACCATTGTATGCTTTTGCGCGATTGTGGTTATCTGGCCTTATTTGTAGGGATGTCCTGATCAAGATTTTTTGGCCCCAACCCAGATCTGTCCTTTAATATTAGCTCTCCCTGATACAGTTTGATCTAATACTTATATTTATCTAAATGTTGATTAAATGTGTCTGATGGATTGAAATAACCACTGTAGCCTTCTAAATCTGGCCGACCTTATTTTTTACGAGCTTCATCAAATACTGAAGGCCTTTTTTCAAAACTATTAAGTTGATTAGCTTAAATTATCGATATGATATGAATGAAAGTTTAACTGGAAGAATGTGACTCCTAAAATTGACATGCTATCAGTTAGAGAGAAGACGTCTCACTCTGTTGGAGTTGTTGGGACTACAGAAACACTCGGTCCACTCGCGGTTGTACAGTGGTGTTACAGAGTGGTGCTTCTTTTGCCTCATGAGCAATTTTTTGGCAGAGTACAGACAGCTACTTGGAGAGAGCACACAAATCCAAAAACAGCCAAGTTTTATTTTGGCCCGTCTTCAACTTGATCTTGGAATTAGCATTAATTAGCTGTTCGCTGAATGTTTTGTACACCGCTCTTTACTAATAAGAGGAGAAATAACGGATTTGTTACCATCGGGGCTTAGTTAATTTTGCCAACCGGGGTGTCGGAACAGTCAATCACCGGCCCAATCAAATAATTTCACACACTTTCACTCTCAATGCAGTGAAATGCTCGCAGTGTATAGCCCAGCTGGAGAGCAGCACTGCAACACGGCTGCTGGCTGATTGGCCCCGATACCAATACTTAGGCTCGGCTCGGGACATCCCTACTTATTTGTGTTGTTTTTCTATGCTGGTTGTGTGGTTATGAATGTTTCCTGTTCTCAGGTCTATCTTGAAAAAGATATCTCAATCTCAAAGAGACTACCTGATTAAATAAAGTTTGATTTAAGATTTGCCTTAATTGGAACTAAGGGGACTTGCCCAAACCAGGAAAAACAGCTCCAGACATAAAGTACGCAAAAGTATGTGTCCCCATATTTGGCCATACTGTACTGTATTGTGCAGTATAGTATAGATTTGGGACAAAGTGCCGAATTCAAATAGGTGTAGATATTTCTGGGAAGACTGAAGCATACCAACTATTAGCATGCCTTGTGTTTTAGGTGTCTGTGTGTTCTTGTGAGCGCACACATGTGCCTGCAGCCCACAGCATTAACCCCATCCTCACCTGCATTGCAATCAATTCGTCAGCTTCTTTCCAGCTGATACATTTTTTCTGGTCTTACAGCATGAATGGCTCAGTCGAGCTATAGTCATCTTTTTTTATATTTCAACCAGCATTTTTCCCTAAATTAGAAAAAAACAGGGTGAATCCAGAACTAAACGTGTCTTTCCCTGAGGTCAGAAGCCTCCCAGCCTGCCTCTCGGTACACTTTACCCGGAGCTAATTAGGCCTCAAATCTCTCCACCTCTCCCTTTCATACCACATTATTAATTCCATCCTTGAAATACGCACTCATTAATTGTTCCGCTTAGATGATCTCTGTAATGGTTGGTGTGTATTGGAGGTGAGTGTGTTGTTAATCAGAAAGCCAAATGAGAATTCTACTGACGATGCAAAGCCACACATCAGAGCCATCACAGAAACGACATGGTCGACCTTGAGCCAAAATGGCAACACGCTCCTCCCTCCATCCTTTAAAATGAACTATTAGGTTCACTGAACTGTGAGTTTGTGGCTGGCCTCATTATGATTATCGTTTCACCTGTATTGGAGATTGCATCCGGTGTTGCTGTAATAGTGTTGCTTAATTAAAATGACCCACAAGAAGTATTGCGGTGAACAAAGGAAGTCTTCCTCTTCCAGCTGTGCCACAGATCACCAGAAAACATGGCGTCTCTCTCTCTCTCCCCCCTCCTGTGCTCGGTCACTCTTTGTCTGTGGGGTCACCTCTGATGTGCTGCCTAAGCAGTAATGTCTTTATTGGATCTAAGCCGACCCCGGGTTCACCACGGAGCCCCAGACCTGGCACAGAGAGCTGTATCAACACTTGGAGATTCTTCAACCTCCAGGCTAAAACACTACAGGGCTCTTCAAATAAACCATGAAACTCTGTGCCAGGAAAGAAAAAAACACAACAAGAATCTCTCCTTTCAGCTGAATGGAGAGAGAGGAGGAAGGGAACAGTGCTGTGACGGAGAGGTAGAAGGATGAGAGTGAGGGAGGATGGTTGAAGAAACAGAGAGATAAAAGGGGCATATGAAGGAGAGGGAGGGAAGGAGGCAGAAAGTGAAGGGGAGTCTTTGAGAGAGGGGAGTTATTCAGTTGATGCCTTTATCCTGCGTTCCTGAGGCATCCAGATCAGCTCTGGCGGCTTAGCCTCGTCATTAACAGCTTTAGATTTAATTAGGCGTCATTAAGCCTCTGTTTTACTGGAGGAGCTTACAAATATTTAATCACTGTTTGGGTGATGTACCGTGTATAGTGTTGTTTGTGTGTGCTGAGGGAGAAACAATGCACAGAAAAGTCTGATTTTGTCATCTTTAGAGTTATTAATAATACATGTGTAGCACAGTAGGTCTGAGGCCAGTGTGTTTGGATATGGCTTAGTCACAGTGGTGCCTTGTTTTTTTAACACTGGACTTTACACCATCTTTATTTTATGAACTTTTTTTGTGATTTCTCTGCATTCTTGTATCCCATTTCACTCCTATTGTTGATTTTATGTGTTTCTATTTCTTTGTATTTAAAAAGAAACAACACTAAATCCACATATTTGGAGTTACTGAAATATATGTGCAGTCACTTATTTACCATCAATTTATTCTGGTCCTAGTCTACAGTGTTCATTAGTGAATTTGGTGTCTAGAACCTGTGAAAAATCTAGGACGTTGATTTGTACTCCACATAAGCCAACATCATGTTCAGTCCAAGACTACTCACTTTGCTGACAACACAGTCGTCCTCCCCCCTCATCTCTCCTGTCACCTGCAGGCTGTGCTTGGAGGCGAGGGACCCCTACTGTGGCTGGGACTTCAGGCAGCGTAGATGCACCACACTGGAGGACAGCTCCAACATGAGCCAGTGGAAGCAGAACATCACTGTTTGTCCGGTAAGAGTAACGTCACTGCAGCATTTACTGTAAGAAAGGCTAACACGGTGTCACATCTCTCCTCATGGGGCCCTGCTGATGTCATCTTTCACATGTGACAGTGGTTGTCATCATCCATGACTAACGACTTCTCAGTGTGTGGTATACAAGACAGGACAGGATGTAGGAGTAGTAGAGGAAGAGAGGAAGGTGAATTGGACTGAACTGAAATGGATTAGATTGCACTGAGATCAACTGGATTGAATTTGACAGAAGTGAAGTGAATTGCAGTAAATTTATACCCCTATAATCTTCTGAAAACTCTCTATTTTAGAAGGAAAAGTCCTGTCTGGCAGCACAAGTCCTGCACTCAAACTACTTCTACTCTATACTCTGAGCAGCCACTGACACACGTGTTGGATGGCTGAATAACCCAGGCTTATGTTTGCTGGCCTGATCTCAAGACCGTCACAACTGATGTTTGTTTTCCAGCTACGGAACCAAACCACCAATGGTGGCTTTGGACCCTGGGCGCCATGGCAACCCTGCAACAATGATGATGGTGTGGATGGAGTGAGCTCCTGCTTGTGTCGCTCCAGGTCTTGCGACAGCCCTGCCCCTCGATGTGGAGGGAAAATCTGTGAGGGCCCAACTATTGAGGTCTCCAACTGCTCGAGGTAGGGAAAGAAAAAAAAATTGATTTTTACATTGATGATAATGATAAACAACAATCACCATCAAATATAGTAATCATAATAATCTTGATCTGAGGATCACTTGTCCAATCACAGGCCTATGGTATTAAGAAATAATAACATAATGACTACTTTATAAATATAAATGCGCTAGTAGGAAAGATGTTTTCAATCAATGGAAAAATGACTAGAAAGAAATCATTGTATTTGCTAACAAGGAGAACAGACTGTGTTGTTCCCCAGTTAGAAATCTTGGCGTTAACGACCCAGAGCTCCACGTCACATCAAGACAGTATCTAAATCTGCCTTTTATCATGTAAAATAAAAAACAAGAACCAAAAGTATTCTTAAGTATAAGTCATTCCTTCATCCCCAGCATGGAGAATTATTGTAACAGTCTCTTGTCCTGTCTTCCTTAAATGACAATTAGAAAACTGCAGCACACGAAGAAATGCCGGAGATCTAACAGGAGAACAGAGCACATTAAATCCTGCTCTTAAATCTTTACACTTGCTCCCAGTTAGTTACAGAATACATTCTGATTACTGAGCAGCCTCGGGGGGATATATTTCTGATACGCTTGAAGAACATAAACCCAATAAGTCCCCAAGATCTTTAGGAAGCAGTCAGTCTGTAGTACCTCGGGTCAGAACCAAAACACATTGAAGTGAAGAGCTATGCAGATTTATTAATTTCTCTCCTGCACTTTTCTTCTATTAAATTTTGGGCATGTTACTACTGTACTTAAAACTGTATTCCTTGTCTGTTATTTTTTGTCTATTTGTATTTTATTTCATTTTATTCTACTCTAATCGATTTTATTTTTCTCTTCATTGTGTTTTAACCATTGCTCTAATGCATTTCTCTGCCTTATGTAGAGCACTTCTCCTAAAACTGTGGATGTGCAGTATATTAGCTTTCAAATAATATATGATAAAATCTACAGTATATCATAAATAAAAAGATAGTAGAAATTGAGGTTAGGTGAGCTTGTAATTCTGGCCCAGTAGACTGGACACTGTCAAGTTGAAATTATTACAATGCTATTATTGAACACATTAAGCCTGTCATTTTGCAAATGAGTCTGGTCCAGGATCAGGAGAACTCTTAAGATCTTTTGTTGAACTCTGCTATTGTAGCAGCAATGTCCTGATTGCCTTTGAAGCAACCACCTCAGGGCACAATTTACATGCTGACAGAACATGAGAAAGATGATGAATGTGAGGAATCTTATCAGAAAATGTAGGTGACATCCAGGTTTTCCTTGTGACACCTCTCACCACCTGTCTGCAGGGAAATTGGCCAATCAGCTAACAGAGCAGAGACAAAGAGCTTAGACCTTCATCCCACTGGATAGCTATGCCAGATTTAATCCTTGGTGTCGAAATTGAATTGTGCTTTTGCAGAAAGTGGCAATTAAATCATAAGAAGTGCTACCCAGGAACAAAGCACTCAAGCAAATTGAATGAATGTTTCCCAGTCAGAATGAGCTCCCTGTGTGTGTTTGCATTTCTGTTTCCAGAAGCTCAGAATTAGAGTAATAATTAGACAAAGCTAAAAATCAGTTTTCCCACTTTACCTTTTGAGAAAAGCCTGTAAAAGAATAATACTAAAAGCGCTGATGAATAATTATGCAGGTTTTTGGAACCATTTTGAAATAGGTTGTTAATACCATGTGTCTGTTGCCATAGAAATGGAGGCTGGACGCCCTGGTCGTCATGGGGACAGTGCAGCACAACCTGTGGTACGGGCTTCGAGCTGCGCCAGCGTTCTTGTAACAACCCCTCACCCCGACATGGTGGCCGTGTGTGTGTGGGGCCAAGCAGGGATGAGAGGTGAGGATAACCAGATGTGTTAATACAGTACCTTTCCTCACTCCAAACTTTGAATCTCTGAAGACTTTAATGATCAAATGCATCTTTCCAATCAAATAATGAACTCAGTCTTATAAGGAAAACGTAAGCTTAGGTCAGTGAAGTGAACAAATGACCAATAATGTCATTTTTCTGATGAGGGCTGGTCAGAACTTGAGACTTGACATTGTTTGCTTTCAAAAAGTCTGTAGGCAATAAAGTCATAGGTAGGCCAAGTCAAGTCTCACTTCATAATTTCTTGAGTCAGACTCCTGTATAAGTCCCAAGTCTACAGCTCTCACTGTTATTGCATTTTTGTTACAATCATTCCTCTTCACTCACATCTTCTCCAACCACTTCCATATCCACAGGTTCTGCAATGAAGGGGTGTCCTGTCCTCAGCCTATCTTCTGGTCCCCGTGGGGCTCCTGGACCAAGTGCAGCACCGAGTGCGGAGGAGGTGTCCACTCCAGGGTCCGCACCTGTGAGAATGGAAACAGCTGCCCAGGATGTGCACTGGTAGGAAACACACACACACACACACAGAGAGAGAGAGAGATAATAAACAAAGACCTAGAAGAACATCTGTCAACCACAGTAGAATCAGTCTCCCTGCCTCTATGACAGAGCTTGTAGGCTTTTAAGGCAAGATTTTTTAGTTTAATGACAATTAAAATTGTTTTTTGTACAGAGATGCTGTAGCTTTGTCAGAAAATGTTAATCTGTATCTGTTGATCCTTTGTGTGTTGAAGGCTGAACAGCGACACTTTAATTAAGTGAGGGCAAAATCATTATTGAGCTGAGCAGGTGATAATGACTGCAGAGATAAATACGGACACATTTTTGATTTGATCTCCCGACGTTGAATGGCTCAGCTGGAGTCAGTACAGTGACAGCATGTCCACATTTAGTTTGTTTACAAAAAATGTCTGTTAAATGTCAGTGAAATCTTTGACGTCAAAACAAAATGTCACATTTATTTTTTGTATGTGAAAAATGCAGGATGATTTTTGTCACTGTGTGATGATTGACAGTCTCTGGAGACAGTAGAAACAGTACAGGAGATGGCACTGTTACCCTTGCCATCTTACCTAGAGTCAGAGATTGATATGAAATTGATCTCCTTTGAGACTGATATAAAAATTTCCCCTCAATCAACACTTGTAGTATCTCAAAAACAAATGCACAAATTTCTATAAAATTTGTTTTGGATGTTCATGTTTACTAAAGGATGAATTCTGTTGATCCTATTGACCCCTGGATATTCCCTCTATTGTCACCATCAGGCCAAAATTTCCATTTGTACACAAGAAATATCAAAATTTAGAAAACGGATCTCACGTACCACCCTTAGGACAAACACTGCCACTTTGCAAAATAATAATGTTGTTCTTTTTATCAGCACCTGGTGATGTAGGTTGTAATGAACATTGCAGCTTATAGAATCTCCTAGCAGGGCTTTACACATTTAGTCTTGTTTTTAATTACGAATAAAACTACCCCACTGCGCCCTTGACTTCTGCCACCTTCTCATTTAGGAGTACAAGGCCTGTAATCTAGAGGCGTGTCCAGAGGTAAAGAGGAACACACCTTGGACCCCCTGGATGCCTGTCAATGTGACTCAGGGTGGAGCTCGTCAGGAGCAGAGGATGCGCTACATGTGCCGGGCCCACCTGTCTGATCCCCACGAGCTGCAGATCGGACGCAGGAAGGTAGAGACGCGCTTCTGTCCCAACGATGGTACAGCAGCCTGCGAGACAGACAGTAAGTTGACTTTGGTGATGATGCTGTGCAGAGACAAATCCTGGAGCTTCTCTGTAGACAAACTATAATAGCAACAATACTAGTTTTCCGATTAACATTAAAATTGACAAATAAAACTAACTAATTCATTGTAAAGAGAACACCAAAAAAGTATGTTAATACCTGCTGCCCTTTGCTTACATCTTTAGAAAATTCCAACATAAATTAATTCATTGCTATGAGATGATGCGCCCCTCGCCATAGACTCCTTAGGGCCCCCCAACACAAGTCAAGTCACCACACAGTTGTAGAATTTTAAGATTTCTTTCAGCAGACTTACAGAGAGAATATTGCAAGGTGTCAATACTGAACCTAAACTGAACTAAACCTAAAACTCCTCCTTTAAAGGTCTGTCTTGTGACAGAAGTGAATGGTTTTTCAATAGAATGTTTTTCTCCGTTCACTTTGCAATGAAATTTTAACAACAGTTACTTCACACAGAGGTTTTGACCCCTTTGGACCCTGGGTCTGTGCCAGGTAAGCCTGTTCAGGTGGGCTCTCACATTATCAAATGGAGGCTCAAAACCTCAAAAAGTTCTTTTCTCTGTGCTATGATCCCTCCTAGTTTCACTGGTTGGGTAAACCTTCAAAAGACCTTCTACCAGACAACTACTAACCCTCATTTGTTTACCTTAACTGAACGTACCTTAATTATCTCTGTTATCACCATTAATTATTATTTTTTGATTCTCCTGTGTTTGAGTGGCCATGGTGTGTGTCTGATGTTTTTATTTGTTCTGTAATCTGTGCAGAGACTCCTTGGGGTGCACTATAAATAAACTGACAGTGAAAAGTTTAATGCTCCAATTTCCACCTTAGGGACACAGCTGCCTGAATTAATATATATATTATTATTATATATATATAAATAATAATGTCAATTCTGTGTGGGTTTTTCCTTAAACTATAATTAACCGGGTTTTAAGTGGAAGTTGATAAAAAAGAAAATGTGCAGAGAATCAAAAGGCAAAGTCTGAACAGATGTTTTTTTAGTTTCTGTTGGGAAATGTCAATAGGATAATAATCTGTAATCTGTATCTAATATGTGTACACAGAGACACATGCAGTACTGCACAGTTACCACACACAAAAATACTCACTCCTGTATAACACAGTGAGAAGGCAGCAGCGTACAAATATTTCTCCCAGTAAGAGCGTGACATGTTGAAAGGGCCCTCCTGTTAGACCTGTTAGCTCCCCTCCATGCTGTTAGTGACGGGGTCACAGTCCAGCACTCCCACATACACACCGACACAGAGAGAGCTACACAGGGTCACAGCCCACTGCTCTCCACTGGTGGCTTTTTCATGCCCCCTTCTCTTGAATCGATTACTTGTCTCCCCCTGTCAGACTCCTGGGGGGCCGCATCGACTCTGACAAACAGATGAAACACCGACAGCAGGGAACTGTGGAATGCACAAGAGACACAGATAGAGTTTAAGAGAAGGACAGACAGAGAAATATGCCTGCTGGCAAAGTCATATACACTGTGTGACTTACATTCAGAGAATCTGCATGCTTCATATCTCTAACTTCTTTTAACTCTTCATCTGACAGCACTGCATATATTTTTGACTTTAATCTGGTTTTTTTACCCGCTTTTTCTTCTCTCTGTAGCCCTTGTCGAGGAGCTCCTGAAGACACCGGTGGTGAGACTGGCGGGCACCGGCTGGTCGTCATGGGAGACCTGGTCCAGCTGCTCACAGAGTTGTGCCAAAGGCTACCGCACCCGTCGGCGATCCTGTGCCGGACCAGAGGGGAAGAGCGCCCCCATCGCATGCCGTGGCTCACCTGTGGATTACCAGGACTGTAACGTCCAGGCATGTCCTGGTGAGTGAAGACACACCAAAAACCACATGTACATGACTGATTGCATTCATGCTTACTTACAAACAGTAATACAGTAGGTAACCTTAATTTTGACATTTTAAATTTTTACCATGAAGTGGTTCCAACAGTCTATTTAATACAACTTGAATGCAGGAAGTTACAAACACTCAAATAGAGTGCAGATAAAGTCAATTATTGGCCTCTTTCTAACTTCTTCAGTATATTATGGGTTCATAAAGAAAAGACATGCTCCCTGAGAGACAGAGCTGGAGACAGAGAGAGAAGGAGGTCAATGGTGGTAGTAAAATACTGCTGAGTGGATCATTAGCTTCATTAGCTAATGGTTACCAGCAGCTGCAGCAGTGCAGGACAAATGAAGTTATCTATTTCAAACTCCTCATCAAACCATAATCAGCTGACCTAGAACTCTGCTGACCACAGACTGCTGCACTGACAGGCTACACTTATTAGACCAGACTGAGGACAGGCATGTACTGTTCACGTACGCACACGCACGCACACGATGGCTGGCATTAGAAAAAGGTCTGAACTCCTCTTAAGAGTTTGCCTTAAATATTCATGACTGGTACCTTTTATGAATTAATGACTTATGATTGGTTGGTGCAAAGCTGATCAAATGCCTGTAGTGTTTTTAAATGTCAGTTGTTTGTATCCACATGAAATCCTCAGCAGTTAGCTTAGCAACTGACACATGTAACCTAAAGAAGCCCAGGAGGGACGGCCGCCAATCAGGAATCAGTCACGTGTACAGCTGGTCTCATCGCGCCTGTCCTGGGTAGACACGTGGGTGAGAAGGACAAGGCCAGTGATGAAAGAGAATGAGTGCAAAATAGTACTTGATGACGAGATTAGATAGAAGGATGAAGGCATAGATTGCTGAGGAGATTGAAATGAATAGTGTGCTAGTGTGTGTGTGGAGGAAAAAGGTGTGTGTGTCTGAGAGTGAGAGAGAAGGCAGGCAGTTATTGAGTCAGTCAGTAAGTCACCGTTAGCCTGAGTTCAATTATGAGTCATTATAAGAACTTGAAAAACAGTCCTTTAGGTTAAGTTTGTATTCTGAAACCCCAGTTCCCAGCGTGATGTCAAATGAACATGTCTGTCCCTGCAAAAGATTGCATGTTTTAAATGATTAATTCAATATTCAACATAGCATGATTTTGAATCAATCACTATACCACAGTGCTATTTGTAAGTCTTTAGGAGTAAGTTCAAGTCACCTCTCAAGACTGTGGCAAGTCCAAATCCAATCTGAAGTATTATCAAAGCCAGTCTCAAATCAGCTGTCAAGTCTTCAGATTAAAAAGCCTTCAAATTAAAAACACATTTGAACATCAGGTTAACACAGATTTGTTTTTAAATCTTTTAAAGCAAATCCAAGTCCAGGCTCAAGTTGTTCGAGACAAGTCTAAGTCAAGTCTCAGGCCTGTCGACAAGAATCCAGGCCAGTGTAAACAAGTCCAAGTCAAGTCTAAAGTCAGTCCAGGTCAAGTCTTAAGTAATTTGAGATAAGTGTCAAATTCTGTCAAAGCTAGTCTTTCAAGTCTAAGTAAATATGTAAGATGTGTGGTTATGCAAGACCTGCCTGCTGTCTTTAATTTCTATTGTTCCACAATTTTACCAGGTCAAAATTTGATTCATTCAATTTAAATTAAAGTTTCTGGTGTTCGTGAGCAGCCAAACAAACACATGAAGGTCAGGAATGACATGTTTCCCACTTTTCAACTTTCTGTTTCTGAACATAAAAGAACACAGCAAGTCCGCCCACACAGGAAGACAGGCAGACAGTAAGAGAGCCATAAAAACAGTATGTCAGTCAGTGGGTCGTTCAGTAATTCAGTGAGTCAGACACTCAGCCAGTCAACCAAATAAACAGCCAGTTAGTTAGAGACTCAGTCAGGCAGAGTGGTGGCTGGCTGTGAGAGCTAGTCAGAGTTAAGTGGTCACAGCCTGCTTCAGTCTCAGTGTCACACTAATCCACTCAGCTAATGGAGTTTTCTGTAGCACTGTGACGTTACCTGGCAACACCGCCTCTCTCCATCAGTCGGACGGACATCAGCCAGTCAACCAGCCAGTCAATTAGTCTGTCACGCTCTCCTGATTAGATCAGATGAAACATTAACGGTCCCCATGGGAAGACTAATCAATTCAACAGTAAGACAAGACAAAGCAAAGAGAAAGTAGGATATGATCAGGAAGAGAGCAAAACCCTAAACAGACATTTATTACAACAATAAAACATAGAGGGAAAATATATGAAATGCAGCATGTATATAGTGTGCATACCAGTAGGGTACAGTAAGATAAAACTTACACATTAAAAAGTATGTGAAGACAAAGAAATCTGTGAATTAACACACAGAATGTGTTTATTGTTTATAGGACCTCCATTATTTTTCACTAATGTGGTTGTTAGTCTTCCTGAGGCCAGCTCCAGCTCCAGCTCCACCAGCTGGCCTCCAACAGGTTGGGTATAGCCTATGTTAGGCTTAGCTACATCTAGCCTTCTGATAGAGAAGGTCTGCACAAATATTTAAAATTACATAAAGGTGCCCAGGTGCTGCAACAGGTATAAATTCTGCGTCAGTGTTAAACCACATTTTACATGCAGCCTTGGGGTACAACCAGCTGGTGCAACCGGCCCCTGGGATCCACAAATGCACACAAATAATACAGAACAAACAGAAACTAACAGCTGTTTTTTTTTTTTTTTTTAGAGCAGGTCCAAGTCTTTCAGAGTCATGTGACCATTAACATGAGACCACGAGACTAACGCCTTTCAATTGAGCAAATATTTAATTATTAAAGATGAGTGCCTAAGAAAGACCTGCTTGCTACTGTATTTATTTCTTTATTGTTCTGGGATTTAATAGGTTAAATAGGGAGTCAAGTCTCAACTACAGTCGACAGTTCTTAAAACTATAACTGTTACATATAATTGCATTAATAAAATATAAAATGAAATAAAGTGGACCACAGGACGGTAAAATGTGGCAAAAATAAAATGAAAAATTGTTGAATATGAATTAAAAGCAAGATTAAATCAAGACATCACTCAGAAATAAATAAAATAGGCCCAACATGATGAATGTAAAGTTTGATTACATTAGACTGCATTTCCTAGAGTTGCATTTTAAAACTCTTTGAACTTATAAATTGGTAGATTTACATAAAACTATAGTTCCTAAAGTTGCACTTTGAAAATATTTGTATTTTTAATAGATTAGATGTAAATTCGTCACAGATTCCAATCTATAGAAGGATGTTTTTCAGATAGTTTGTGTTTGGTTTGGGAAAAGATATTTAATCCTTCTAGTCATTTCTGATTGGATGCTTGCAGTTCTGTTTGAGATATTTAAACTGAGCTGAAATGAATCCAGGCTTAGTTGTGAAAATGTTTTTCCTGATAGTGTATACCACTAAGAAGTTAAGTCTTAACTGGTAGCCAGGATAGTTTGGATTAGTGTGCGTCTTATCATGTTAACAAAGGCGGTATGTGATTATGTTATGTTATGTTATGTAATGTATATATGTGTGTGTGTGTGTATTACAGTAAAGGGCGCATGGTCCTGCTGGTCATCCTGGTCTCAGTGCTCAGTGGGTTGCGGTGGCGGTCACTACCAACGCACACGCTCCTGTAACAGCCCTGCGCCCACCAATGGAGGGGACATCTGCATAGGACTACACACTGAAGAGGCCCTGTGTAACACACACACTTGCGATGGTAAGGTCACACACAAATTCAAAATCTAATTCTGTCATGCCACCACTGCTTGGGGTCTTTTCATCACGCCTCCAGGAAGGCAATCATCTCCCACACCGTTTCATTTCTGTGTCGTCCCTGTCGCCAAATTGCTTCTTTCATCTTTTCCTAATGAATAAACCAGGTCTTAGATATATGAAAAGATAAACAGAGTCATGCTGAGAAAACCACCCATCCTCCCACCATTTCGTTGCCTGCTGTGCTGCTGGAGCACTGAGCTCCATGGCAACCTCTTTGGAAAGGTTTCAAAAGAGATCCACTTGTGGTGTTGTACTGAACATATAGAAATCTTACATAATACGTCTGGAGTTTTGAATGATTGTGTATGAAGAGTGCACGTTTGATACTGGTACTAAAAAGCAAACAAATACCACAGTATCAAGTGTATGTCTAACTTTCTGGACCCTGCCAAGTTTTTGGACAAAAATGGATTCATTAAAAGAACTACAAGATTTGTGTATTAGTGCAAAACAGGGTAACATTTACCCAAATTTCGAAAAACCCATCTTTTCTCACTCTCCTCTTGAGTTATTTAGCCATGCAGTTTTATTTGGTTTCTGGACATTCCTTTCAGTCATATTTCTGCTTCCACCAATCTTTTTTCAGTTATGGAACTTTGTCAAGAATGTCTGACGGTCCATCCTCCTCCAGTGCTTTTTCTTTCACATTATTTAACTTTCTTACACACCTGTCTACTAGGTGTGCATTGGATAACTAAAATGTATTCATCCACCAAGCTTACTATGGAGGCGAATGGAATTTTGTTTGTGCTGCTCCAAGCACTGAAAAATGACATTTAAAATTTCAAAAGCAACATATCCTTCCAGAATTAGTGTCCCAGTTATTCTACAGTAAGTCGGTGCTTCTCCAGACTGACCTGCTGCTGAGTTTCTGTTTGAGTATTCACTCTGGTCCAATCGCAAGAATCGTAATGTCACTGCCACAACGAGCTGATGTTATCACTAATGCAGCAAGACATCGTTCTCAAGGTTTGCAAAGAAAAACGAACAGCTTTTGTTGAATCTTACATGTCAGTAAACTTTGATGGCATTGTTCCAGACCTATAACCTTCTGAGTCCCCCCTGCTCTAGGTAATGCACAGAACACTGTCAACAGTTTTCATCTGGAATGTTTCTTCAGTAGAAAGCAAACTTAAATAAAATAGTTGACTACTGAATGCTCTGTGGAGTATCCAGTGTAAGAGACATGTTTTCTTGCTGTTGAATTTTTTTTAAATGTTACATTTCAATGCCATGGGCACCACAAATGTAATTTATTTTACCTCCACTGGGGAGGAGACAAAAATCTCAGAGGTAGATATCTTAAAACCTGGATAAATAAAAACAAAACTATCAAGATACCACTAGAGGTAAGTGAGAAAATAGGTTTTTTTTAGGCATTTGCATGAACTAATCCTTTAATAACATAAGATAACTATAACATAAGATTAAAAAGTGAAATAATAGAAATAGACAATACCACAAAAAGACGCACAAAAAGAAGTCAAGTAAAACAAAAAGTTGGGTTACAATAAAATAAGGTGTTTTTCTCTTTGATTTTGAGGTTAGCTTTGCTTCCCCCAAAGTCTTATACCATGTGATGATGAGATGTATAACAACGCCCTCTGTGTCCCCCCCTCTACTCCCATTCTGCTCCCACAAGGACACTGAAATATTCATGAGATCTGCCTGCTAATCCAGGAGGAGAAAAAAAGTCCAGAATCAGAACTCATAAGGTTTCACCCTAATATCAAACAGCCTTCAACATTTTGTCGCCACAATGTGATTTTCATCTTTTCTTTATGCACTTTGCTGGAAAACAAAAATGGCCTGGACAAATATTGTCTGGGGTGTTAATGTATGCATTTCAAAGTATGTGGGTCCACACGTGTGTATGTGTACAGTGATGTGTTGAGGTGCAGATGATTTCTGCCTAAACTAAATAGTTATTTCCCCTTAACTGTCGTTTTCCTCAGCTGCTTTTCATTTTCAATCAGCTCAACTGTCATTCACACGGAGAGTAACACTTACAGTCAGCCTCCCTGGTAATTACAGACAAAGAAAGGTAAATGTTTTTTTTTTCTGCTAATCAGCCTCCCTTATCAGGTTAATGTTTTCCTGCTTGACGTGGACCAACACTTCCTGTTAGGCCTGCACCAATCAACTGTCAACTAACAGCCTCTCCAGCCCCAATCTCTCTTCATCCGTTCATTTATTGACAGCCACAACATCAGTCATCTATCGTGGGTCCTCCTGGTGCGCCATCCTCTCTGCATGCGTAATTAGAGGCAAGCAGGCTGTCAGTCACAGGGATATTTGATGCCCCTGTCACAGGTCATTTGATTAAAGTCTCCACCAGTAATGGAGGACAGCAGGAAGGACTGTCCGGCCAGAATACTAACGAGGAGCCTCAGGCCTAATGGCGTTCCTTCTGACTCAACAATACGACCGCGCAGGTCGTCCGGATGACAAAAATAAATGGGAATAAATTAAGCAATTAAAGTGGGCTGTAGTGATGCACGGTTATTAAACACGTTTGAGGTGGTCGGTGTGTTTTGTGTGTCTAGATGGTTTTGCAGCAAGAAGGGAGCAGATGGTGGAGACAGAGCAGCCTGTCGGTGAGCACCAGACTGGTAGGAAAGGTGAAAGAGGCCTGTCCTCTGCCTCTACTCAGGCCCTCTCTGCCAAAACTGCACACTTGAGAGCACCCTGAATAACAAACCAGCTTTTTCATCAGCCTTTCATTGCAGTAGCCGGTGCCCCCTCCACTCCGGTGCTTTTAAATACAGGGTGAAAGAGTGCAGCAAGCGCATGGTTCAAAGGGAGGAGCTGAGAGTTGGGAATTTTCTCTTTCCTCTTGGGTAGGAGCCTTTGTTTACTGCTGGGTCGCCTGCTGCGGGGAAACGGCACTAAAGCTTGGCTCAGGAGACGAACATCTCCGCTATGCACTAAACAAACTCTCCACGGGTTGACTCTTCCAATCCTGTTTACATCACAAACACTTTTTGGTGTGTCTGGGCTGTTTGGCTGGCCGGCAAGGTTAGTGGCCGCGGGTGGTGACAGCTTGGGTGGGCATATTGGTTTCCAGGCCGTCCAAGTTTGATGTGGCCTTGTGTTAGTCTGGGTTTGCATTGACTGTTCTTCTTTCTGTGTTTAGGTGGCTGGATGGCCTGGTCGCTGTGGTCAGCCTGTGATGATTCAGGCTTGCAGATGAGAAGTCGGGTGTGTGGTGCCCAGGGTAACACCCCCTGTGTGGGGAACAACACTCAGCGCAGAGACTGCAATGAAATACCTGGTGAGTCAGTCAGCTCGTCATAACGGGTAGAGATTGGCTCAAGGTTCCTTGAGTGCGATGTTCTTTTGTCAGAATTTTGAGGAGACAACCCACTTCCTTTGCAGCCCTGAATATCCCAAAATACACTGCATGCTTTTCACTTGTTTTATCATTCTCTTGGGTTGCCTTTGTCAGGAAAAATTGTGTGATCACATTAAAACATACTACTTTTCCACATGAAAGCAGAGTACATGATGTGCTTTCTGTTCTTGTGGTTTAGCCTTGTTCGCTTATTCAAAAATGGTTACAGATTTTGGGTTTTTCAGGTTAGCGTCATACTAGGGACAAGAAAAGGGTCGAAAAGTAAATAGTAAAATAACAAACAAAAATAAACTTGCACCAGCTCTGACATTTTGAAAAACATCATTATTTGCCAGTTGTCCATCCAATAAAATTGGCCATCACAAGTTCCTAGAGCCCAAAACAAACTTGCTTTGTTTTGTCTGACCAAGAGTCTAAAAATATTCACTTAACAATCATGATATGCCAAATGTGACCAAACCCTTCAGTCAAACAAAAACATAAGCAACAAATTAAGAACTCAGCCCTACGACCAACTTATTAACCTATTTATTAACTAATAATTTCAGCACTAGTTTTTATTATGTTTTAACTGTGCAAAGAAATTAAAACAAGAAGTAAGCATATAGACTACATCTAGTTATCATCAAACTTTTTTTACATCTTTGTCATGTATTTGAGGGATGATGAGGTTTACCCTAACACACTGTTGGCTTTGGTCTCTGCGAGGTCAGACAGTCTAATTTTGGAGGGAGCTTCCAAATCTTTGTTGGCAGCATCATTTGAAAGCAGCAGCTTGTGATTTAGGGACACAGCTCGTCTGTCATCGTCAAATATGTACACAGTATCAGTCATTCAGCATCATCGGTCATCATCCTCACCCTCCTCATTCACAAACATGTACATACACACAAACATGTCTTTTTTGTCTGTGTAGCAGACATCATCTTTGTGCACTAAACTCATCTGCTTCTGTTAATTAACCATAATTAAGTCCATGTGAATCCAGCACGTTAGCGGTTGACCCTGTTGGCCTCAGCACACCTTGTTATGCTGATGACAATCTCAGAAAGTTTCTCCTGAAATGATCTTTCATGGCCTGCCAGTGAAGGCCTCTCCACGCTCAGAATCCCTAATGAGTCCAGACGAAGGCGATTAATATTAATGGGTTGTCACAACACCAAATCACATCTAATTTTATTGCAAATTTCAATGAGGCGATGGATGGATTTCTTAAGGTCACTCGCAGAGGGGAGGCGGCTGTGAGGAAGCTGAAAAATTAGGCCAAAAAATTAATCAGGAGATGTGGCACTGCAATTAAATCTGCTCACATACAGATCAACCCTTCCTGCTCCCTTCTTCTTTCCTTCTAGGATTTGTGGGGGACAGGACACGTAGCTGTAAATTATTGTCCTGCTGTCAAATGTCTCTAACAGCAACTAGAGAGGTTCAGTCTGACGGACCAGAGCTGTTTCTTCACTCAACAATCCATTTTTTTCTAGAAAATTTTGAAATTCACTGAACTCTCCATGGACCGTTTGCGCAACATTTTAAATGACATCAATTTCTCATTCACTGCTTTTGTTTCTGCATGTGTCAACTCCCCTGATGTTACAGCCGGTGGTTGTTGTGTTCTGAAGGCTGTTTCTCAAGGGAGTGTGTGTGTGCGTGCATGTGTGTGTGCATGCATGTGTGTCTGACCCTGTGTTCCTCTCCTCTCTGCAGTCATTCTCCCTGCATCTGGTTTTGATAAGGACCAACAATGTGGAGGTAAGTGGATTAACAGCTGCCTTCACTTTGTTTCTGTGTGCATGTTAAGGTTTGCCCCTGTGTGTTTCCACAGATACCTTTCCATGATGTGTGTTTTCATGCATCATATGTGCATTTTCATGTTTGTGTTAATTTCAGTCTGTGTAAACATCCAATCAGAAGTTGAAAGAAACTTTATGTACGCTGCGATGTACCTGGAACAGGCCACAAGTTGTCCAACTATTGCATAATTGAGACACATTCAAGACAGCAATTTTGCTTAATGAGCCAATAAATGGCTGACTCGCATCAAAACTGATTACTTTTTTTCATAAACTAAAAATTACTGATAGGAAGTACAAAACCAAAAATACAAACCCAAGTGCACACTCCTGTCTTTGAAAAGACAGATCAACACAAAAATTAAATCATGCAGAACTTGTTAGCCCATGTAAAGCTTAGGAGTCTTCTCTTCCTGTCATAGCCTTTGTAGCTTAGTGTTTTATTCTATCATTAGAAGACAAAAAGATGCTGAACATTTCATAAGCTCAGTTCAGTCAGAGACACTTAAAGAAATAACCATTTCTGTGTTATACAGTTCGATTTAGCGTAAAAGGCTCTGCTCTTTGAAGGAGCTCTGAAAGAATCCAACAAGCAACAAGGATTTCTGCTGGGAGAACTAATCCCCTTTAACATACATGAACATTGAATGATGGAGGGAGATGAGACAGCAAACAGCATCGGCATGAGCATATCAACACAGTAATATTGATGAGTGTCAGGTAATATTGGCTGAGCCATACACCTGAATGAATTCTTCTGCAATGGTTCTTTTCTCTCCTAATGTATTCAAAGACAGATTTTGTTGCATAGTTGAGGGGAAATTTGACAACGTTTCCAGGTTGAAAATTGGAGGTAAAAACCAATGACAGCCCAGCAGTAAGGACAGGGGGTGAGGGAGAGCGAGAGAGATGAAACAAAGGCCAGAATTGAACTGGAGATGTTGCGATTATATCGTATGTGTCTTAACCGTTAGGCTACCAGACACCTTTGTACTGCCTATTTGAAATCTGTCTTTGTATTTTGGATGTACCTAAAGCCCAGGGATGTGGGAAGAACTTTTTTCAAAATAGGGTGTGATAATGTATGTTGAGCCTTTAATAACACTCCACGTATCTTCTTCATTTCCCAGCATTCACCTCCATCCACCTAATCGCCACTGGTGTTTCCTGTTTCCTCGGGGCGGGGCTGCTGTCCTTCCTGATCTACGTCTACTGTCAACGTTTCCATAAGCCTTCGCAGGAGTCTGCCGTCATTCACCCCACCACCCCGAACCACCTCAACTATAAGGGCAACACCACGCCAAAGAATGAGAAGTACACGCCCATGGAGTTCAAGGTACATGATCATTGAAGGGGTAGATGTTTTTAAATATTCTATAGATAAAAGTAATACAAATGGAACTAGTGCTATAGTTCTATATACATAGTAAAGTGCTATTTACTTGGTGTTATTCACATGCACAAACACACACACAATGTAAATGCTGAAGATTCAAGGGCAATGAATGTGATTCATGCTTTATTTAGAGCCTTTTTTCATGCATTTATCTCAATAGAGCGCTAACCACAGAAGATGAATTACTGTTCATTTTTATTCCTCCTTGCTCTTATACAGAACCTATAGGTTTTAAGCCTTTCTATCTGCCCACAGACCAAGTCCTTATTAATGGGCCCCATTAGCTTTCTAAAGCATTAGTCGGCCCTCCACCTCCCATTGCTATCGGTCTACTGTGCATTCACATTTACAGCAAGTCTGGACTATTTTCATCAGAGGTTCACAGACTTTTGGTGCAATTTTGTGTCTCATTCTCTACAACTACTATTGTTTTGCTCTCTAACTGTTGATTAGTTAAACTCTGGGCGATTATTATTGATTTTTCTGTCTCTGTAGAGTGAGCTAAAGCATGCTTGTGATAATCACCAGTAGATAAATGAACCAAAGGGTTGAGTTTGATTTTTGTCCCTACCATTTAATTTTTTATCGGCATGGAAGCACGAATCAGGCGCCTTAGGGTGAATCCCAATCACTGATTTAAGTTAATTAGAATTAGCTGATCTGACACCCAATCCATCAGTCCTAACACAGCTTTTGCATCTCAAACTTCACTCTGTTTTTGTAAGAGTAAAACTGGATGTTACGCCAAACCGCTGACTAAACTCTGATTCCAACACATTGGCTTACTATTAGAAAACATGAAGTTGTAATACATCAAAAAAATATTTTCACCTAAAAAGGCAGTGTTGTAGCTCACTGATACAGGGCCCCAAAAGGTCCCACCACAGTTGATTGCACCATGTAGAGTCTGTGTGGGGCTACACATCGTTAAACTCGTACTGCGTTTGGTGAAGATCAGGCAGGGATAATGGATTGTGAAGTGACAACGCTGTTTGAGTGACCTTTATTTGCTTTTCGACAGAATCTCTGAGTTAAAAACTGGAGGGGTGGAGTTTGAAAGATGGAGGGCAATTAATAGACAGGAAGTGTCTAATGAAAGATGATATATACTTGCATTATGGGAATTACGTGAATCTTTGAAGCTTGACTCATACTAGGGACTCAAAGTCAAAGTCCTGGCCTCTGATGCTTAGATTTTAAAAATCCAGCTCTTGTGAGTTCCCCAACTTCAGGTTATGAGATTATTATTCAAACTGGACTTTCTTGATTGCATTTAATCTCAATGGCACCCCCTGCAATTTTTTGGTCTGAACATGGCCTTTGTCTGACCAGCTAATGTATGCCAGCAGGGATTCATCTTGAGCTTTCATGTCAACCTGACAGTATCTAAGATCCTACCAAAGCATAGCAGGAACATGGTGCCTAACCACAATGACCCATCCCTGCGTGTTTGATCGTGTTAGACTCCTGACACTTGCCTTGTTGTCCTTGCTGTTATTGTTGTTGCTGTGTGGACGTGGTGCTGACAGCCATGGTGGTGCTGAGAGCCTGAACTCATTAGCTTTAATGACCAGAAGGGGCCTGACTCTGCTGGATGTGCAGCCGATGTCACTGTGTACCACCACAGCACTGTTTATCCAGCAGCTTCCCTTTCCTCCAGGCCAATTTATGATGCCCAGCGTTGTGTATTTCACCGACTCTAACCTGATTATCTTCCTGCCTCGGTCCCCAGAGCTGTTCAGATGGATTACATTAGTCTAATGCTTCCCCTGGAAAGTGTTTCACCTTATGTTTGGCTTTTACCAGAGACTCAGCAATTGCATTAGAATAAAATGTGGGTTTTGGACTTTTTATTTATGTAAGAGAGCTGAAGCGAATTCCTGCCATCTCATATATTAGTGTATTGAGTGTGCTTGACATGAACTAAATTAAATTTGTTAAATTGGTTTGCTTTGGTTATGAATACAATTACACAAGCTATAACCTCGAGGCTAGTGGAGGTATTTTATTCACCTGCGGGCAAGAATTACTGATATTATTTGTATCTCTAACAGAAAAAACATGGACACAATGCCAAATAATCTTCATCTCAACAAGTCTATTCTGTCTATAATTGAGTCCTCAAAACCTATTAACTTAAAACATCTTTCAGTGTAGAACAATTGTTTCCAATGAAAATCTTGTTTAAGGGATTTTCTAGAAATGAGTATGTATCTTAAAATAGAAAGCGAGCTTTAGAGATGCTGGTAGACAGATTATCTGCTCTAATTAACACTTTACATCTCCTTTGTTTAATCCAGAAGTGTTAAAAGTGACAAATTGTGGTTTTATGGAAGTTATGTGCTGGACTATTTCTTGGAGGAATAACCTCTTGGAGTCTTTGCTGGTTGCCTAGTAATCTCATGGTGACAAAAGCATATTTCCTAAAATGTTGAACTCTTCTTTTAAGAAAAACTCAATTAGAGACAAAATATTCTTTGCACTACAGGCATATGCTCCTTGTCAGAAGAAAGTTATATTAATTCAGTAATGGCATAAAACATCAAAGATATGAGTCTGTAAGCTATAAGAGTGGATGGTTTAATAGTTCTTCCTTTTTTTCTCTGTCATTCCAGACGCTGAACAAGAACAACCTGCTGCCAGATGAAAGATCCAACTTCTACCCAACACCGCTCCAGCAGACGAACGTCTACACCACCACCTACTATCCCACAGCTCTGGGCAAATACGACTACCAGCCCAACTCCTCCCCTTCGCCATGCAGGACCTACAACCACAGCAACAACAGCTGAGACACGCCCCACAACTGGCTCTCCGAACCCCCCTGCCCCAAACGAACACCACCCCAATGCCATGGTGACATAACTGAACCGACATGAACTGAAATGTTTCTCAGAGCTTGGCCAGGTTCCTCTGTTCGCCATCGCCCCTCTCCTCGCTACCATAGTCTCTTCCGCATGGCAGGGTTTGTGTCTATAAGGGCGTTTCTGGAACTTTCCGTCAGGAGATGAGTTTGGACGACAAGGCCTGTGTCCTGGTGCAGTCAGGGACTTATGCAACCAGCTGGGAGTGTGTTATTGTAAGGGCCTGACTGGATATAACAGTGTCAACCCAGAGCTTCATGTGGGGAAAACTCTAGCAGGTGGAGTTATGGCTTTAGACAGATTATGACCAGAACACCTCAGCGCAGGTGCTGAGTCGAGCATCCACAATTTCGGAGACGAACATGAACAGAACATTAAAAAAAAAAATTACATTTCTCTGGATCTGGGTCACCATTTCACGCCTCTCCATTACTAACCACATTCTCAGCCTGTAATGAACTTTGAGTCCCTCGACAACAAAAGCAGTTACTGAGAACAAACCGGCGCATATTGTTATGTCCTTGCCACACAGCGAGAGAACAAAAACAAAAGAGAACTCAGTGAAGTCGATGATGAAATAAATTAGAGATCAATATCAGCCCGGTTGTTAGAGGCGGATGCACGCCCTCCATTGTTGGTATATCACGTGACAGAAAAGATAAGAACTTCAGAGTCGATTAAGTTTTTGGACGGCTGTTTGGAAGAGCCACAACACTAAACATCAGCCTGAGTTGGAGAGAAATATTTTCTAAATCTGCTTATGATCGGAGTCACGCCTTTTGTGGACAAGGACGTTGACCCGTAAAGTCAGAGCAAGGGGGATTGTGGGAAGCGGTCTGAACTGTACATAAAGCTTTGGGAATGCCTTGGGTGCCTGTATGCAATAGAGGGTAGGGGCGAGATTTGTTTTCTTTCTATTTCTTCTGTTTAATTTTTTTCCAAGAACAATAAAGACTTCTGAAAGGGAGTTGATTGATTCTCCAATGGATGCATCGATTCTACTGAGTACTAAATAGCCCGGTGGTCATATCAAATATGGCCAGTGTGCTGAACAACTGGATTGGGTTTTCTATGATGGTAGAATAAGCTAGTAGACTGGCACTTGTTCTTTTTTTAATGTATGTTTTTTATATTTGTTTTATTCTCAGACGAGTCGTAGCATAGGAGGAAATATTTTGTTAAGATATAGCTGATTAATTCTTGTTTCTCTAATTTCACTTCACTGATTGAACATTCCTTTGTTTTCTTGATTTTTCAGAAGTCTGGTAACCATTGCATCTACAATACATGAAATGTTAACACAAAGATAAAATAAAAATGACTGATATGCTTGGTTTTTTTTTTTACAAAGAATGACTAACAAAACATCCATTTGGCCCCGCTTGAAAAGAAAAGAAGAAAAAACATCTAAATTATGCTTGCTTAGAAGTTTGCCTGTGTGAAGGTCAAAATGAGTGCATGTGTGTGTGGATGTGCGTACATGCAAACACATGTACTCTATCTCTGCGTGTCTGTATGCCTGAATGAGCAAAAGGGGGTTGTTGTATTTTGTACAATGTAAATGCTTTCATACATATGACTATATATGAGGAGTTCTGTAAAAGGTGATATTTTTTTGTGCATTTTTCTTTTCCACATTCTGTCGCTGACACTCCTGGCATTCTGTTTTTCTATATTTCATGTATGAGATGTTAATCATTGTAAGTTAAAGCATCGCGCCTCTGGTTCCTGCTGAGGTGGAATGGACACTATTTATAGTCAAAGCTTGGTTTATAAAAGGGCATTTTCACAGCTATATTTTATTATTATTGCCTGATCAATGAATGCTAACCCAGCAATGCTTTTCAGTTCAGCTACTGTACATGCACGAGATGAGAGCTCTATCTGTATATAGGAGCAACAGCCTTCTGCAGCCCATTTAATGACCCTGCAGAGGATCGTGTAAATGTATCTGTATATTGTATAGCTAACACTGTTTTAAAAAAACAAAAAAAAACAAAAAAAAAAGCCTTATAGTTGTTTAAAAAAAGTGCAGCAGCTAAGTACACACCAACCATGAGGTTTGTTTGGGGACAGAGCTCCACAATGTGACTGACCACCTGTGGCTTATGACCTTTCCCAGCTGCTCAAACATCAAATTTCCAGAGACACGTGAATCCAGACTGAAAATAACTCTGCGTAGCACTGATCATATGAGAGAGTATCAAAAATTATAGACTGCAAATAGTCGCATATAATGGAGAAATGGAATTCAGAAGGAGTCGTTTTGATCTAAACTAAGCCTCTATTGGCCTGGTCTAAAAGCCAGTCATCTGATTGGTCAATGTTGAGCTCTGTCCCCTGCAATGTGAGGCTCTGTGCCCTTCTATGCAACTTACCAGGTGTACTGTTAGACCTGTCATGTAGACTGTAATCACTGCCTTTTAGACACTGTGAATTTTTTGGTACCCTATATTTTTGTATATTGTACATTATAAAGGATAATAAACCTTGATGCCAACACAACAGTATGGCCAGTGGGCTCTGTGGATTTGGATTTGAATTTTTTTAAAGGCTTTAATTACTTTTTTAATTAGGGTTGCCGATAAGAGAGTTGAAGATGCTGCAGTCTGACCAATCTCCAGATCTCTAAGTTATGCTTAAAGAGATAAAACATGTTTATTAACAGATTTTTTGGGGATTGAACAATGTGTTTTCATCCTGCTTCGACAGGTTTGCTGGATGAAAATGCACTGTTCACTCCAGAAAACTCTTCATGTAAATAATGAATAATTTGCAGGGATCTGGGGTGTGGTGAGACAGTGATTTGTCCTGCACTCTGCCAGTAGCCTATGGAAGAAATCCTTCAACTGTACAGGAGTGAGGAAAGTCTATGCCACTGTAAGTCAATAGAGTATCTTGTGACGATAGAAAGACAACTTCTCTCTACTCTCTTCTTTAGTCATTACTCCATCTCTAGGCCACATGCTACCTTCTTGTTGTCAGTTTTCTTGCTTGTCGCTATTTAAAATTCAAAAAGCTTCAAAAACAGTGTACACTTCTGGTTCACTCCATCCAATCAGTAAGCCTAAAACTTTCCTCTCTTACACACACTGGAGCCGATCACTTGTCTGTGTGCTCGGTTGTCAATCAGCCCAAGGCTCACACTTTAGAATAAAGCAATCACAAAAGTGAGGGCCTACATTGAAGACAGACTCTGTTAATGACTGTTTGTTCAATAGCACTTGATAAATGAAGGATAAGGCTGGCGTTTAACAGTGTATCAACACTTTTCCTGAAGAGACCAAAACCAACAATTAATTTATTTTGATAAAAACCACCTGTGTTGTGATGGACTGTTCTAGCTCATGCCTTTGACATATTCCTTATCACCATTACAAGTGTAGTTGACAGTACTCTGAAACAACTCTGCACCAGTATTTTTAATCAGTGGAGATCTCAGTGTTGCTTTGCTAGATTAATGAGCTGAGAGGATAGCAGCCATGATCATCACAATGAAGTGATATGCCAATGCAACAGGATGGCTCCATGTGTTCTTAGGATTTTTTGGATGACTGCAGTTCTATGAAAGAGACATTATATCAGACTGTGGCTACACAGACAATACTTGTTCAGAGGGTAAATCCCTTGCTGGTTTTAGTCTCTTCAGGGGAATTGTAGATAATAAAAAGACTGGGTGCACACAGGTAAAGTTCTGTCTCTCCACCACAAAGACTCAAGGACTGATTCCCAGAAATGGTACCTGCAGCTTGGTTGTGTGTTCCAACAAACGCAGTTGGCCATGTTTGCAGGTAGGAAGCTGTTGTGGGATCATGTCCTCGTTGCTGCACCTACTGGTTGGTCAGGGCATGAAATTAGTGGGATACTGTAACCCTCCAGGTGAAGCTCATCACTGGCAGGTGAATTGAAGCAACTGGAGGTGGCGATGACTTGGACTGCGGTGTAGAGGGAACTGGACATCCAGGGGCAAAAATCTTCAAAAATATAGTACAACAGTAAGTAACAGCAGTCTTATCCTTTAGTAGTCTTAAAAAAGAAGCTACCCTGCCTATAAATGTGCATATTCTATACTACACACCAAGCCAATAGAGCCACACTGTGAGTCCGACACGTGTCACAGAAGTGCATCCTCTCCCTTCATCCCCAAAACAAATGATTGCAGCGCTGGAATCCTTCGCTGTATGAGAAGAGGGGAGATGGATGGGACAAACAAGCCAAGTAGTCAGGGTGTGTCCAGCAGAGTGGCCGTGGATCACTGCTGGTGCCAGTGGCCTAGACACCAGTACTTTATCATTACACCACAATGATTCTGCTGCTGTGCAGAAAATCAAGATCAAAGCCAGAGAACAGCTACTGTCACACAGGACAGGAAAGACACTAAATAAAATCTGATAAAACATTCTGTGTACACACAGTCTTTAGCCCTCACATAAATAACCAAGTGCATTGTATTTTGCACTGAAGCAACTATATCACTGGTTGTCAGAAGGGAGAGCAGCCCACTCTTCATCCCCTAAAACACACACACACACAAACATCCGCCCATGATTTCACATATCCCTACTGTATATGTCCTTCTCATTTGGTTCAATGCAGCCCTAGCTGTACCTCTCAATTAGAGAGAGCAGCCTCTCGGCAGTTTTATTAATGGTCGCAGTGAAAGCATTAATCAGTTGGTATTCTGCTGACAGACAGATGCAGTGATCGGCACTCTGGCAGGCAGCCAGGAGGAGGTCGCCAGGAGGAGGCTGTGGGCTGGAGGAGGCCGCTCATAAGATGGTAAAGGAGTCAGGGAGGAGACGACTGCAAAGGAATGGGAAGGATGCACGCTCGGCTTTATAATTCACCCTCTGTGCGACAGTGAGGAATGAGAATAACACTGAGGAGAACGGAGGAAAACACCAGTTTCGGCTTTGTGATGATCACTGATATTAATGAGGAGTTTTGTTGAAACAGAGATAGCAACTATGTGAAAAATGAGTCAGCATCCTCGACAAACGGAGCACTGCACTGAGAGTCACATTCATCGAGAATTATCTTGGAAATTTTCGGCTACCTTAAAGCCATTGTTTACAAATTTGTTAAACTTCTTACATCCTCTTAAATGTTAAGTGCATTTTTAAAAGAAATGGTGGTGCCAATTTTTACGAAGGCATACTTTATAATGGGTTTATTTATTGTAACTACAGGCTTTTTGAATGGGGTTAGTGATAACTTAAGGACTTTTGGTTTACCAGGTTACAAAAAATGTTTGTCTTTTTATCTAGTTTAATTAGAGCTGCAAAAATGACAGCTGCAGAACTAACCAGACACACACTTAATCGATCTTTTTTAACCTCATGATACAGAAATCCTTGCAATAAATGTTTGACAAAGCAGAGTGGGGATTTCTGGCACAACTCCACCTACCAAAAAGTCAAAAGAGGTCAAAAATGCAGCAGCATTTGTAGTATAAAGAACAACTTTATTGTCAGACCAACGCGTTTCGGCTTGTGGCCTCCCATCAGGGTCATCCATAAATGTTTGACGGCCAGCAAAGCAGCAGCCCAGTGTTGGTGTGAGAAACCTCAAACACTACGAGCACCCAGCATAGATCACAGTTTCATAATATGACCAGCTGATGTTTATTCTGTGTTGTCGTGTTTACAGAGTGAGCAGCCGGTTGTTTTTGATGCGTCTTGTGCAGCGTCCCAGGAGGTGGTCGGCAGACAGACGTGTCTGTGTTGTCGCACAACAAGACAGGATGGGCAGATCACACGACGTCTGAAGTAACAGCCAGAAAATGCTGTCATCGTCTGCAGGGATTGAGACTTTGTCGCCTCCGTCATCACAGCTCTCCATCCTCCACTATGGGAAAACAGGGTAATTGTTTGATATGATTCATCAGCTTAGCATTAATCCACTGGCCAGTTCTTCTGTGTGGGCAAGTGTGGTCTGGGCAAAGCCTGCCTGGGAGGAAATCCGGGGGAATTGGTTGTATTGGAAATGTAATCAAAGGAGTCAAGAAGCCACCAAAGTGCAATCTGTTGTAGAACAAAATCAAGCTGTCTATTCCGGTCTGTCCCTCTAATATGATACTGTTGATGTTTCATTCACTGACCAACAAAACAAGCAGACACACAGACACTAACACATCTTACTCACATCTAACTACTCACTTCAGTCTGGGGATGGTTTTACAAAGACTGTGACTGCATGGCTCAGACACAGTCACAGATAATAATATTCATGTACAAGAAGAAAAACTCTGTTCACTCCAGCAGACTGTTTCCTGGAAGAATTTATGAGTTACAAGGATGTTTGACCAGTCATTAGTTTTTCATACGGTTTCCTAAAAAAAAAAATCTCTCTTCTCAGTTGTTCAATTTATTCAGGACCATCCGTCCTTAATAAAAAAAAAACATGCAAAAAATTAGGCCGCATTTTAAATTACTACTACTACTTTTCATTTTATATATGGCACTGCAGATGGTTATTGTGTGGATCATTGTGATGACAAAGAAAATCACGCATTATTACGCACGGAAAACGTGGTGACCGTCGGATCTTCAACATGTCCAGATAAGTGAACTCAACTTTCAAACAGACATTGTCTGCTCTTGGCAGTATATCTGAGCTGCCGTATTCATGTTTGAAACTCTGCAGGTCCCAGACAACAATAAGTTTCCTCTGACGACAGGGTTCCCAAACTGTCAATGCATCATGATGGGAAGAGCCCTGTGTTTATAGGGGATGAAAGTAGTGAATGTGACTGGCCATGATTGTTATAGTCTCTAACACGCCCATCTATAATGTATCATAATGTATTCTTTGTGATTCCACCCTGTATTCAAGTGTGCCACGGGTGCGCCAGGTGAACCTGTCCACAAAATTAAATTAAAAGTGCATTTGGCCCCACATGCACTGGGCAGGTCGTATTGACTGCAATCCGCGCCGCACTGCAGGGTTCACAAAAATACAGCCCTAAAGGGCAACATATATTGGCAGCATGTGACACGTGTCTTATGTGTCACTTTCCCATTTCCCATACGTGTCGACCCTCCAGAAAAGCACCAATTGAGGCGGGTCTGTCAGGCGTATCCAGTGTGTGTGTCACGGGCATCAAATGACGCAACGCTACATGATGCAGCCTGTGTGTGTTACACTTAATGTGCATGTGATGGACAATGCCAATTGCACACGGTGAGCAACTTTCATTGGAATGAATGAATGCCATCTTGGGAGTCCAGCATTCAATTTCATAACACATCCATGGTACAGTATAGTCAGTACATTGGCTGTTTTTGGCGCAGCTTTAAACTGGTCTAAGAGCAAAACTAAGACCGCCTCAACTGTGTAAACCAGTCTAACAGGTGTTTGCGAAACCTGCCCTTAGAGGTCATAAGGTCATGTAGTTGAAGTTGGGATGCTCTCCTTGCACTTCCTTGTAGAAGGACAGAATGGGTTAATGGTGCCACGAGTTAACCCCGGCTGACGGAGAGAGATGAGAGGGAGAGATGGAGCCGGCAGTGATGGAGGGTCCTCTCCTCCTCCTAATAAAGCAGAGAGGGGAGACCAAACGATGTTAAATCACCTCCAACGCCTCCTTCTCACACAGAGCCAAGCTTCCACATTTGGCTGTTAAAGTAGCCGCTACAGAGTGGGGGTCTGTTTCCAAGAAGCTCATTTGACAAACATTGGGGTTTATGGTAGTTGCGCAGCGCAGAGCTCGAGTGAGCCATTTGCGTTTTATTCAATCTACTTAACCAGCTGACGGAGGTTGTAATGGCTGGCAGCTGCACTGAGTGGAAGCAATATTGATGACAGTGTCGTAAATAAAACTGCTGATGGCATGGAAATATTGATGGGGACACGGGTAATTCTGGAACGTAACCTCACTGCTCCTCCTGCATCTTACAGAGGTGTCAGAATCATGTAAAGGAGCAGAACACAGGCCTTTCATTTTTGCACTAATACATTACGTTTACACTCTGCCTGCTCATATATGCCCAAAAGGCTTAGTGCTCACTTTATGTCATCTGACATTTTGCTCCAAAAACACACTTTAGTCTTAATGCTGCTTAATTTATATTCGAACCAATGCCATGACAGATTTGTGTTGTGATATGGACCCCAGCCCCCACTCTCCCTCTAGGAGGGTTAATGCCTCCAACACACACTGAGAGAAGCCATTTACACTCACATTGGCTTTACAGATCTTGGTTGGTAACAAGTTGCTCCACGTGAATCATTTATACAGCCCGGGGCTTTGGTTTTTACAATACAGTTTGAGCTTATGCTTGTATATAGGCCTGCATCTGAAGCATGGCAATTTAAAAGTGCTTAAACAACAAAAAAGGGGACACGGGTATTAAAGTTTCAAAAAAAGAGAAAGTGACAAAGTAACTGCAAAGCGGTTTCAAGCCACGCGCAGACAGGCTTTTAAGCCATTTCCCTGTCCTTGTACTTGTTTGATGCCTTTTCCTGCAATGTCACTGAAACACAAGCGCGCACACACACACACGTGCATCAAAGCCATTGTGTTCCATTAACTGACAATTTCTTTCAAAGAAAAGCTGCTATAAGAAGGTTAGAAAAGTTTTCACTCTTCTGTGCCCTCAAAACTCAAACATTACCACAGCAGACAGACATCAACAGATTAAGAGGCACATTTTAATCATACTGAGTCTACAAGGACAAAAAAACCTAAAAACATTTTATTCATAGCAGTAGTGTGTTTACAAAGACAGCAGCACTTATACTGACCTCTGATCTGATGGCTTGTTTTAATGCTACGCACCACTGCAGAGATAGACGGGGTAAAGACTGAACTAGCAGGCAATTTTTCAACATCTCTCTTTCCTTCCAGCCTCGGGGCATCATTACTTCCAGTACTAATTTAGCTTCACTCCTCCACTGCCTCTCCAAACCAATAACTCAGATGTGCTGTACAGTAATCAGTTGAAATGAGTCATGGTGCATCTCTGTACCTGCTGCAGAGCGAACTGGGCCTGTTGTGTGGAGGAAAGTGCATAAAAACCAGATTTTTCGTTCATGAGCGCTCCTGTGAGATCAGCGGTGTGTGTGGGCGTTGAAGCCAGGAACGTGTAGAATTACAGTCTGGCTGTGCACAGTTTTGCTCTGCATCCCAGTTGTGAAATCAGTCAATCCGGAAAATAGCTGCAAGCTTTTGGGTTTGGAGCATCACAGGAAGCTTTGGCAACAACTTTCATCTCTGCTCCCCCGCTTCCATCCCAGGTAAAGCCCTCCCTGAGCCTGTGGCGCTCACAACGGAGGCAAACCAGGGCTCCGGTGTGTTTACCATAAACACGACAAACAGGTTAATTGTTACAAGGTCTCTCATCGTGTTTATGCTCTGCTCTTGTTGCCTGTTGGTGAAGGGATCAGGAGGTTTACAGGTTTACAGCACCTTCACAGGAACAGACTGAACACTGTGGTGAAGTCTCTGCACACGAGCTACACAGCTGAAATGAATTTAGATGGATGTACACTGTCTGCTGTGTGTGTGTTCTCTTGTGCTTCTATGTTTCTGAGGACCACTTCAAGTTTTAGACTGAGTGTGAGATTTCTTCTGGTCCTCACTTCTTCAAAAGGGGCTTTTTATGGATTAAGATTAAGAGGTTTTAGGGTCATGATTAAAATCGGATTTAGGTTTAGGGATTAGTTCCTTAGTCTATACATTGTTAGACAAAAACAGTGAAAAAACGTCATTCACAGTTGTGTGACCAACAGCTCAAAACCTTAAGATGTACAATTTATGTCATAAACAGTATGACAAACAGAAGCAGTGAATCTTCACATTTGAGGAGCTAAAACAAGAGAATATTTGGCATTTTTTAAGAAGTACAAACGTGTGTGTTCACCAGCATGAAATCAATCCTGCAGCTCAACAAGGGAATATTGAGTTGTTGATCACTCTAATCGATTTAATGAAATGGCAAAGGCAGTATGACCTGACTGTACTGAATTTGAGATAACTAACTACAGGAGGGTGGACAAAATAATGTAAAACACCTGAACAACCCAGTACAGAAGCCCTGTAAATACTGCATTTGTGCACCCTATAATGTTGGATTGTTGTTGAGCCTGTGTCAGAGGGATGTTGATTCAACTCTGCGGTCACTTTCAAGCCCAAAGGTTGTGATGTTGTTAAAGTTGATAGCCTACTATTTTTGTCTCACCATAAACATACACAGCAGGGAGATATAAACAGAAAACCTTACAGAATAAAGTAACTTATCTCAGACACAGTATCAAGAAAAGTCGAAACATCATTGTCTTCATAAAGTAATGGAAAAGTAGTGCACGGTGAGACTTTGCATTGTACATGTGTTCCATTATTTTATACACCCTGTGCATCTAATCCTTTTCCTTTACATTTCTAGAAGCAATGTGCTCGAAACAATTAATATACAATATGCAATGAAATCTATTTGATTCAGTGAATGCACCAAAGGAAAAAGGCAATTTTATTTTATGCAGCCATTTTCTTCTCTCCAGCAGAGGATTCAAGACCCAATGTTTTTTAGGCGGGTCACTTGGTTATAAATTGAAGCTTAATTTTCCCTTCAGTATTCATCACCCACACACACATTCACACTTTTCTGTATTTCTCACAAACACACCACACATCTCTCTGCTATGTCTCAGGGGGCTGTTTGGCATCTTACCGCAGCTCTCTGACGTCACCATCAGCCTGCTGATGGTCGACGGCAGCTGTCGAGATCAAAGCGGGTGCTGTTTCGCTGCACAGCAGGAACAGGGACGGGTTAATGAAACCGCCGACCCAGCCTGGACACTCATTTACATGTTGCACCTCTAATTTTCTGCCCAGTGGGGTCACACAGGCAAAACTCACAGGTTTCAAGACGACCACAGAGAGGCCACAATCACTGGGATTTTCATTTTATTTTCCTTTTGGCAGTGAGACAGATAATCATAAGTCAGCCAACTCACATGGTACAGACTATTTTGTTTACTAACTATTGTTTTGTGTCTAGGCTCTGACCTCCCCCTCCCCACAAGAATAAACCAAGGTCATCACATCAGAGATCTAGGAGTGGCAATACAAACCAGAGATGTCCCTATCAAGTTTTTTTTTAATCAGGTCATTTTAATATTGGGTATCTGTCTGTACAGAGTCCGATCTGATACTTATATTTACCTAAATGGCACAGCTGCACAGCACACACTCAAGCTGCAACCTGAAAATGAGATAAGATAGAACTACATTCATCCTGATATAACTTTTTGTGCCAAAAATGCCCAGTATATAAAGTGCCGCAGTTTCTGTGACAAAATCAAAAATGGCGTTGACATGACAGGTACATCACTTACTACTGAATCCACTCTCCCAACAGAAAGCTGCCAAAGGCAGACCTTCCTGGACATGGGCAGATGATGAAATTCAGATCAAGCAGACCCTTGCAGCAAACTGGCAATTCACAGGGTTCGTACAGCTTTTTAAGAGAAAAATTCAAGCACTTCTCAAGTACTTTCAAGGTACCTAAACTAAAAATTTCCAGACTCTCAAAGCAATCACATACTAACTAAAGTGTGACTAAATTGTTACTATGAATGCCAGGAGACAACAAACAAATATGACCACAGGATCGTTTCATTTCAATTATTAAAAGAATTTTGGTTTACATGAGTGATTGTGAAGATGAAACACCAAATTATGTTGAAAATCAAGCATTTTTTGAGGGAGTATATTCGAATTCAAGCATATTCCTAACCTTGAAAACATGACAGTTACAATTAAACATTTTCCAAAGACTTTGTACAAACCCTGAATTCAAACGTGGGTGATTCTCACCTCAAAATTCCCTTCAATTAATCAAATCAAACTAAATAAACATGAGGGTTGTACGATCTGTTCCGTTATCAGTTAATCTTTTGATTAATCGATTGTATAGTTTATAAATGACAATGACAATTGCTTGTTTTTTTTCTGACCAACAGACAAAAACCCAAAGATAATCAATTTACAATTATTGTAAATTGTGAATCCTCACATTTGAGAAGCTGGAACCAGCAAGTGCTGGTGTTTTTGTTTGATAAATGATTGATAAGTTGTTGTCGGTTAATTTTCTGCCAGTCGACCAATCCTTTCAGCACTAATTGACAACACAACATACTTTAGTTTGTGTTACTCAGTCTAAATCCCCATAAAAGTGTCCTGTCAGTACTTACAGCTCAGCTCAGGAAGCAAACAGCTGATGAAACGTCCGCTGAGGCGGGGACACAGGTGGCGGGTGACTGCTACTTCTGCTGGAGCCCTGTGTGCAATTCAACACTCATACAGCATCTCTTCTCATTAACTGTAAATGTATATATGAACACAATTAAAATACAGCAACTATACTCACCCGGGACAGCTACGATTGTCATTACCGATTGGCTAACAAACAAGATTGACAGCTGGCTAACCAATGAAACAGAGATAAGACATGAGATGAGAGTTTCAAAACTGCTCTGAAATAACGAAATTTCCAATGTGTTGCCAAAGGTTTTTTTTTACACACATTACATTTATATATATATATATATATATAAAGAGAGAGAGAGAGAGAGAGAGAGAGAGAGACTTGCCAGACTTATTCTTTAAAGCTTACAGGCAATTAGTGTTGATACAATATACAGTGGTATTTGTTTAATACACTGTCAGACCAATTAAAAATGGCTGAAAGTGCCTTTACATATTCAACAAAGAGCAAAGAGGGTAAAAACTTTGATGAGATTTTCAAGTTTCACATTGTAGATTACTGCTCATTTTGTTATTAATTGCACATGTGAAATAACTTGGAAACAGCTTTAATTAAATGCTGCAATCTGTGCTTTTTATTCTCATCTAACAAACTGATGTGCCACGGTTCATTAATTCCTCCCCTCAGTGTAACACTTTGGTGTCCAGAGACGTGGGTCAAACAGAGTGTGGTTCTTTTCTTTTTTTTCCCAGTCCTTTTTTGTTAAAACGTTTTTGTTAGCTTGTCTAGTACTGTCGGGACAGTCTGGATCCAAAGCTCAAAAGAGTTTTACAAAGACTTGGATTGTGTTCTAATAGAAAGTTAATCGAGCTAACTGTTCCCTCAGAGCCTCCGTGGTGCTCCAGTGTGCCTCCACAGACTATGCTTCTGAGGAATACTGTCTAAATGGTCATGAAAGGAAATATCACTCACAAGAACCTTAAACAAAAGCACCTTCACTCACCTTGATGAGGAGGAAGGGCAGGAGAAACAAATGATGTTCCAAGGGGGCGAAACAGCTGCATATCATGATGGAGGAGCCCACAGGAGCCTGCAGAGGACCTGGACTCCCACATTAGCTGAGGATGGTGTCCGTCGTGGAGGTGAGCTGTGATTTAAATAGGCAGCCTGCCGGATCAAAGCCTGTCTTGCTGTTCTTCTGGCTACAGCCTTTCCGCTTGCATGGTTATCATAATTGCTCTTGCTCAGAGGACATGCTGCTTCTGTCAGGACCACGTCCTCCTGCATTAGAGCTGAGGAACCGCAGCCAAGCAGAACCTGGCTTCGCAGGTAGATGCTTTTTTTTTCTCTCCTCAGAACATCTCAGGAAGCTTGACACAGCTAGTTTTAGGAATAATAAGAGGGTACTTCATCAGTGACAGCATCATGGCTCATCAGCTTTAGTCAGCCAGCTCTGACTTGACCTTTTACCATGTTTTCATTGACCTTTGAAATCACATTTTACGTCATCTTCCTGAAGTACAACTCCACCCAAAATCTATCTTCTGAATATAAAACTTCCCCTCTGTAGGCTCAAAAGTTGTAAAACTGTGGTTTGCCAAATAAATGGAGAGCAGAGGCTGTGGTCAGCCTGAATCACGTTAGTTAGAAAGGATTCCAATGGTGACAAGATTTTACAGCAGAAAAAACTCAAAACGACCATAGAAAATTCTTAAACTACTTCTGCAGCATGAAATATATTCATTATGTTCTTAACAGATGGTTATGCCCCAGTATGGCTAAATACTGCTTCTGTGTCGTACTATCGGCCTAAAGCATTTCTTCCACTGGGTCCATTATTTTCTCTGTATGCAATAATACACTTCACTTAGCACAGGCAAAGAGAAGCTGTGCTCAAATAAATCATTATCCAGTTTATAAAGTTTGTAGTCTTTTGGTAATGTAGCAGGAAGCAGCAGTAATCAGAAAGAACTTATCTGGTGATTTGCAAGTCAAAATATATCAAGACATCTGGGTTTTTTAGATGTCAAGGTTACATATATGACTCTGTTTCAAATGAGTATTTCAGTGAGAAGCAGGTTCAACTAGTCATCAAAATACAGTCATTTAAAAACTGTCAAACCAACAGTAATCCACCATTGAAATATTTTGCTCTTTTAACCATATTTAGCCAAGTTTGAACTTAAATGCCTGGACATCTCTTGACCTGCAAATTACCAAAATTACTGTTCAAGTTCAAGTTTTTAAGGTCATCTATAGAAACCGCAGGAATCTATACAAGGACATTTTTATTATTAACAAGGTACTCTCAGTTTGAAAACACAAAAATCTAAAATGGTTATATAGAATACTGTATAAAAAAATAAAATATACAATGTATGAAGGATGTCACTCACATATTATGGACCATACATTTAAAAAAATATCTACTATACACATTATATAAAAAAGATGTATCAGTATATGCTTAAAGTCCAACACATTCATTTATGTACATGTTTTTATTTCACACTTTCTCTGGCAATGTAAACGTCTGTTTCCTGTTCCAATCAAGCCCCTTTTAATTGAACTGAATTGAATAGTTTAAACTGTTAAACTATAAATATGTTTGAGTATATATATATATATATATATATATATATATATATATATATATATATATATATATATATATATATATATATAGCGAGAGAGAGAGAGCCTTCACACCTGTTATCATGAATGGGAGAGAGTGCTTAGCTTGCTGCTTTTATGTGTATTGTGTGCATGCATTTCAAACAGAGCAACTTGCAAGTAATGAGCATGTGTGAGTTTGATATGTTGCTTGGGACAAACATCTGTCACACAATAACTGTCACAGCCCATAAACCTGTGACCAAAACGCTCTCTAAGCACTAAATCAACCCACTGTGTGCCTGCAGGCGTGTGTGTCTTCCTTACATCGCCCATAAGTCTGTCTCTTGGTTTTTATTAATACTGGTGGAGCATATATAGCTTAATGTAGCCTATGTTGTGTTTTCCCACAGGAGTGGCCAAATACCTCAAATTCACCAGTGATGAATTGGCAAATTAGTGGCCAGCTGTCAAATGCCGGTAGCTTGGGCTTTTGCAGCCCATCGCTCCTAATCAGGAGCACCTAGCCCTTTTTAATATGTTGAAGATAAAGTAACAGGCACTGTGATAGCAGTTCTGCTAAATGAGCCAATTGAAAGCCCAGCTCATTTTTCATAATCCTGGAGAAGTCAATTAAGGGACTTGTGGAGCTCAGGAAGGCCCAAGGAGACGTTGAGGTGCAGCACTAGAAGAGAGACACAAGTGAGTTTTGGTCACAGGAGGAAGAAAAAACAGCAGAGTCTCAATGGAAACACAACTGGGAAATGTAAGAAGCAGCGTCTAAAAGGAGAAAACAAAAGATGGGGTGTAAAAATGTCAGACGCGGTGACAGCGACACCAGTTTTCGTCAGCCAGCCAGCTGCTTTCATAGTCTTTGACAGACACAGCAATAAAAGCCAAATTGCTTGTGGGTAAAAGAAAACTATTGTTTTACTTTGTGTGGCTCCATCCTCTCCCCAAGGACCCCAGACTGCTACGATATCATACCACATCCTGCACTGACAACGAAACCAGAGGAAGAAATTGGAATTGAACTCCTGCTGAAAGGCTGTTAATAAACAGTTAGTGCTGTGTCTATGAACAATAGGAAATCTATGCATCATTACTTTATCTCTCTCTGACAAGAAAGCACAGCCACCTCTTTTATCCCGTGTTTGTCGGGGACTGAGGCCTCATTGTAAAAAACAGAAATGTGTTTTCTCCTTAATAACATCCCTCTGTGTGAATAAAATGGCTCCTCTTTTTTTTGTAGTGATTTCCACATTAGATAAAACTGGATTTAATCAGATTTTCTGCTGCAGGTTAGTGCGTCCTGCAGCTTCTCTTTGTCTCTGACATGAATTTAAAGGTTCAACAAGTGAAGATTTACTTTGGTCCGCTTGAAGATCGGATAGGTTCATCCTTCAATTATAGCCTATACAGCTGAATCACATTTGAATATGTTCGTGTTTCTGCATCTCATGGCTTTCCGTGGAAAGGACGGAATAAATCAACAGAGCTTATTTGTATAGATTTTGTTGCAGAATGAAAAGGCTGATTTATGAGATCTTTTTTTGTTTATGAATTTAAATCCTCTGGGACCACATTGAAATAATGCCACAACAATGGCTGTTTGGTTTGGTCATTGCAACCATTCCAAATTCATTATAAAGTTTCATTGAGAAACAATGGTTTTCATGTAAACAGCTCTGAGTGTTTGGCTGACGACCATTTGAAGCAACTCAACAACCTTTCCTTGGGACCATTTCTTGGATTTCCAGCACTGCAAACAAACACACCCACAATAAAATGTATCAATTAATAAATGCACTCTGTTTACTCCTTTGGCAGGTTTACATTGTTCATTTATGTGTAGAATTAGCCTTTTTCTGTGTTATTTTATATATTGTATTTCTGAGATTTTGGCTTAATCGCAGTGCACAGAGAACACAGCGGACAGAGGCTGGCAAGAGAGGAGGAAAAAGCTGAAACTGTGTCAATAAACTGCCTGTCAATAAACCGAAAAGCCAAAACAAAGCACGTTTCGTTTCACTGCAGGATTTGCGATGAATGCATGTGACAGATCCTCTAAAACCAAACAGATCACCATAACCCAGCAGTGGATTAATTTTACATCCCCGCAGGCCTGGTTTGTTAATGCCGTGCAATGATTGAGGCACACCCGAGCTAAAACCATCCGATCTGATCTCACGCAGGGCCAAATTCACTTCTAGCAGTTATTTCTTCATGTCATTTGTGAATTTGATTCTTGACAAAAGTCTTGGCTTAGTTCAGGAGTTCCTGCCAGCTTGAATGGCACCAGGTCAAGGGATCATGAACAGAATGATTTTGTAGACGAGGTGAAATTAATCTCAGCATCTTTTAGTTCACTCACACAGCCACTGATGCTAATTGGAACCAGACCGAAGCCTTCAACAGTCTGTTGCATGCGGACTCGCCCCACAGACCTTCGTTCTAGCCAGCAGCGGAGCATGAACTCATCTCCAGCTGGGGACGCCAGGGGGAGGAGACTATACATGCGGGCACATAACGGAGGGGTTAAATACAGTGAGGTCATGCAGGTTCATCCTGACTATCCAAAAAAAGACAGAAGTAGGAAAACTAAGATTTCCTAGAATGCAGGTGTCCTCTGAGAGCTTCCTCCACTCCCTTGGGATGATGTGCGAACACATTACTGTGCTGCCAAAATAACACAGCAAATGAGTTCAGGCCACACCAGAGCGTGATGTAATCTGCTCCTCAGAGGCAGTCTGGGATCCAAATGTAAACAAAAACTCAAGACTGGAACCTTCCATCAATCTACAACCGACTGACAGGTCTTTAATGACACAGACCAACACTAAATGATTTAACACTGCAGTAAGTTATTAATGTTGTTGTTATTGATGTTGTTGAGTGTTTGTTTATATCATTAATATCTGTATGTTCTAAATTGTGATCAGTTATGTAAACAAAAATTGAAAAAAGTAAATTAAGATTTCAGTCAATTACAGGCTATATGGGGAAATACAGTATGTAATATTAAATCAAAGACTTAATCACTGGAAAACAATACAGTAGCACAAAAAAAACCCAACAAAAAAAAAAAACCCAGTACCTAATCAGAGAAAGGTGTTATGGGTAACAAAAGCGTTGTACGGACAAGCAAGTTGGCACAAATGTCTCTGAGGGTAGAGGAATAATTCCAGCTTTATACATTGAAGATCTGACGTCATATTTCTATTGCTGCTGCAAACAGCAGAAAGTGATTTCAGCTAAATCATTACTAACATAACAACCGAGCAAAAGCCTCTTTCTAGACTGTCAAATTTTCAAATTCCTTCCACAATAATTTCGAAAGGAATCCATCTTAAGTGAGACACAGATAAAACAAAAACAGACTATAGCCTCTACAGAGAGCAAATAACAGACAAAAATGCACTGCAGGCATAAGAAAGGGCTTTAAGTAAGGAGCTCAGCTGAAGCAAAATAGTTAACTACATTGCAGTGTGTATGTATTTGGACAGTGAAACATTTTGCAAAGGCAATGAGTTAATGCCCCGTATCGGAAGATCACTGAAAGGCTCTGATGGAAATGTAGGAGACCACTAATGTAAGGACAAGGAAATAAGGCACGCCGAAGGGCAGTGGGCACAAACATCACAAATTAACTCTGAAATACACTGAACACCACAGATTGAATAACCTTCATTAGCCTATTAACAACAGGAGAACAACAGCAGTGTTATTCTTAAAACGTTTATTTTAATAAGGTGCTGGAAATATTCATTCAGTCACATTGCTTCTTTTTCCTTTCCACAGAACAAGGACATTTATAACCCAAAGCTCGGGAAACCACAGAGTGTGTGCCGTGGAACCGAAGAACATGACCTTTAACAATATATACAGACAAAATAGTCACAGTGTGGAAGAGAGGGAGGCTGAACGCACTGCACTGGGCAATTAAGGCAACACGTAAAAAAGGTAAAATACAACCTTTTCTGTACAAGGAGAGTAAAAAATAAAATAAAACAAGCACCAGGAAACACATTACAGAGCCTCCTCGGACCCTAGAGGAAAACACATTAAAACCCTTCTTATGGCTGCTGTGCAAGACAGACAGAGAGAGAAATCATGGACAAGTCAGAGAAAAAATTTGTCTGTGAGTGACAGACGTTTTTCATTTGCCTTGATGTGTTTCTTTGTGGTTATGTCCCTCCAGATCTAGAGCTGGTATTTGTCACAGTCCAAGAAAATGGCAGCTTCCTTTTTCTTTTTCCCTTAAGGTCATTTTGTCAGTAGACTCTCAGTTGGCGCAGAGACACCTGCTGGTAGTTTTGGAGGAGGAGCAGCTTGGCAATTACAACACCGCTTAATCCTCATATCTGTCTAATAAAATAATCTCCCTCAGTGTGCCTCAGCTGTGGTTGAAATCTTCACCAAACTGTTTCGGTGAAACTAGGTGTTAACTGTGTTAGTGTTCAGACATTTCCAATAAATACTGGCAGGCTGCTGAGAAAAACCCATTTTAAAAAAACAGTAAAAAACAAAAACAAATGAACATTATTGAGTCAAGTTAAAAAGCAAATCTCCCAGAAATTGACACAATTAACCATAAATAGGCTGAACGACTTCTGAAATGACAGTTCAGATGACTCAGCTTCTTCCACATGAACAGTTCATTGGTGGGAAAAAAGCTCAGGTTTATCAGATCCCAGCCCACGTCTCTGGCCAGAATCATCAAACTGGTAGATCATTTTTGCATAATATTCATCTTGAGAGGGCGATAAAACATAATCTAAGTACCTGCCTCTCAATGACAGGCAGTATCACAGGTCACTTAACAGGTTCGGGCCGGTTAAGCCTCCCCAGTTTGCCACCGCCTGCAGTTTGGAGCAGCACTAAAACACCAGGAGGTCCTGCATTTAGCCCCGACTCAGCACAGCCAGGCCTGCTGATTGGCTGATGAAGCTGTCCTGTTACAACGCCTTACTTCCTCCTTAGGGGCGGACACTTGCTGCTGATCTGGAGTCAGCGCGGCGTCCAGCTTGTAAGCTTTGAGTCAGCGTCCAGTCACTTGAGACATGATCAAGGAACGGTGAACCGAGCAGCCACACAGGGGCGACATTGAGAACAAATTTAAATATTATATAATCTGTAAACAACAACTACTAACAGTCCGTCATGCCATGCCTGGTTAAGAAAATTAAACCGTTCACAAATGTTTGTTTACATAAATACATAGACTGACAAATAAAAACAGGTAATGATGAGTTAAACAGTCATATGGCATTGAGTCGATCACGTATAAAGAGTAAACATTGGTGTAGAATCACTTCCTGGTTCTTCTCTGCAGCCATACAACAGCAGTTCATCACCAATATATACATTTACATAAAATCTAAAAGAATGTGGGCTTTCCACTTTCCCTTCATTTCCCCTTTCTCCTCTTCTTTGTGCAAGAATAATTATTTAGTCCTTTATTATCAAGTTGTCACGTTTTGGCCCTCAGCAGCGTCACACGGAGACAAAGACGTCCAGGTAGAGGCGGTCGTAAGACTCCCTGAAGAAGAGGATGAGGACGAGGCTGAAGAGGCAGGAGCCGGTCAGACACCAGTTCAGCCACGACAGCTCTGGATAAAAGAGAAAGAGAGAGAAAAAGAGAGACGTGTTTTGGGTTAGATTGTAAGCGGCCTGCTGCAGCTCGTATCCAGAACGTGATACATTTGGTGTGCAGGTAGATGATTCAGTGTCCTGCTCAAAGACACTTCAGCAGGTCTTTTTTTGACATGGCTTTATTTATTAACTGTATATTTGTTTGCCTTTTTTCTATCCTTTTCCACCTACTCCATATTTCCTCTTGCCTTATAAATAATACAAATATAACCTTGATGGCCAAAAGTACATGGACAACTCTGTACTTCTGTGTACTGTTGGTCTGGGGCTGTTTCATAATTTGGGCTATAGACGAACAATGTGCTTCCAACTTTGTGTCAAAAGTTTGGAAATAGCCTTTCCTGTTTCAACATGACAACGCCCCCGTGAACAAAGCCAGGTGCAAAAAGAAATGGTTTTCCCAGTTTGGTGTGGGAGAACTTGACTGGCCTGCACAGAGTTCTGACCTCAATCCCATCCAACACCTTTGGGATGAACTGGAATGCCGACTGCGAGCCAGGCCTTATTGCCCAGTGGTCTTGTGGCTGAATGGGATCAAATCACTGCAGTCAGGTTCCAAAATCTGGTGGAAAGCCTTTCTAGAAGAAGGCTTTTATAGCAGCAGATTAATGCCCATGATTTTTGGAATGACATGTTCAACAATTAGATACGGGTGTTCAGGGGTGTCCTTACTTTTGGCCGTGAAGTGCACACCTAATTATAGTAGTGCAGAGGTGAGTATGAAGTAAAAAAGAAAATATATATATATAATGATAATGTATGTCTACATAACATTCAGCTCCTTTCCCTTTGTAGTGTAAACACAAACAAATTAAAATAAATTATTTAGCAGGTGAAAACCCTGTGGTTGCATTCACATATTGGCTGTTGCAGATACTACCACCTAGAAAAAAGATCATACTGACTCCAATATATATGCATATATATAAATATGAACAGGAAATGACCACTGAGTTGAACCCTGCCTCAGTACTAAGCAACATGTGTTCCCTCATAATGAAATATGACTCATCTACATATACCAAGAAACCAAATGAGAGTTAGTATGAAGTGACATTGAATAATTTATGAGTATCATAGGAGTAATGGCTAATCAATAGGAATCCCTGACATACCATATAGGAAATAAGAACAGCCTCCTGAGCTGTCTTTCATAATGATTCTGAATAATTCAATGATGTTGGCAGTGTTCCCCATTATCATTGACCTACACTTGAACCTAAACATGGTGCAGAATGAGGTGTCCTATTTTCTCTGCTCTGTTCAAGCTCCATTAACCACAGGAGAGGTGCTCTGGCTGTCTGCAATAATGCTGAATCCGCGGGGCAGATGGGAAGCTCGCAACTGCACTGAACCGTTGGCATCTTAACTCATCAGCACACAGAAAAATAACCTCTTCTTCTTGTTCTGTGATGCAAACGCTCAGATTTTCCCCGTGCACACCTGCGTGAACACGTGGCAGCACCTGGACTCGAGCGTCGAGTCTGGACAAAACCCAAATCAATAAAGTCCTTTTTCAAATGCATTAAATAGCCCTCACTGTGAAGCTGGCCATCTCAACACCACGTAGGTGTTTGAGGTATTTTGTTCTGACAGAGACGTTAAGCAGAATCTACGTTGCAAGGCGAGGGCCATTTTCTCAGCCAGGACCGAGGATGTAGTGTCAGCAGGCAGCTGCTCGGGTCCTGATAACAAGCCAGACTAAATATAGAGAAATCAGGTCGTAACAAGCAGTGGAGCCCCAGGGGCCCTGCCAGCACAATGTGTCTCAACGCACGCCGGCTCCACTTCGATTCCAATCACCCAGCTTTTCATAATATCGTCAATCAGCTGCCCTGGCCTAAAGAGAGCACCTGATCAATGCTCAAAGAGACTGGTGCTTGGACTGCACGGCGGTGCCTCTTTGTGGTAAATTATGAGTTTTGGCTATGAGGCACAAACCTTTGTGTGGCTCGATCCTTCACCGCTTCCATGTGGAGAAAGAATGTGGGGTGAGAGGTGTGACGATGAAAGCAAAGAATAAATTGAGGCAAAAGGGAGGTGAAGAAGGGGCCTGAGAGGAGAGGGAGGTGAGGGAATGGGTGAGGGTGTTTGCAGCGAGGTGTCGAGACTCCTGAAGCGGCCTCATTAATCAGGAGTGTGTGAGCTGGACAGCAGGAGACCCGGCGTGGAGGCGGGTTAATGGAGTTGTGTTTATCTGACCTGCCGTCTTTCTCTATCTAACTCTGTCTCACTTTCTCACATGTACGCCCGACAAAGACTCGTCCATTTAAAGTTGGAGACACACAGTCTGTGTGCGTGCGTGTGTGTTTGGGCCTGCAGCCTTAAACCAATGCTTGGTAGTTGTAGCAATTCAATCAGGTGATGTCGTAAAAATGGAAAAGCACCTGAATTGCTCCCCTCCAGCAAAGTTTGGAGGAAATAGAGTTAAGTTAGGTGAACGGTAAGCAGACAGGAGAGGAACTTAGGAGGAGGAGGAGAAGGGAGAAGTTTTATCTTCTCTGTCAGGCAAATGAGATAAAAGGAAGAAGAGAAGAGAGACGACACTTTGCTTGATTTCTAGAGGCTCCTCAGTTCACCTTTAAAGTTGATTATTAGATTTTAATGTTTAACAAACAGATATATCTGGCTCGAGTTGTGTTGCAGGCACAGAAACCTTCCAACAACACAGCAAGCAGCCACAGATTCCTGTTGTAAACTCCAGGCTGAGCACTAAAGGTGACTGGACTACCGGCTTTGATAGAGTTGAGAAGCTTAGACTATTAAAATCACTGGAACTTTAAATCCTTCATCATAACATTCCTACACTTTTTTACATTTGATGAATTATTTCCATCCGTCATGTTCTCTTGCCTTTACTTGTTTTAATTAATTTGATGATTAGCCAATTTGTAGTTATTTAAAATGGTTGATAATTAAGTTGCTGAAGAGGAAGCAGGTGGCAGTAGGCAACAGGACTCAAAGAGCTTGTAGACTATTATTTTTTACTAAATTTCCTTCATTCGCTTTTTTGTCCTTCCTTTCCCTTTATCTTACCTAATGTCTGCACAATGGTCCTGACAGTGGTGCTATGGCAACCACCTTAAGGTCAAAACTTTGGGGACTTAATTAACAGCTTTGTAAGTTTCACAAGAGGAGACTTTTCAAAAGAGAAGTATGACATTTCTCACTTGAACTATAGATCTGTAACTAAAACTTCTAAAGTTCTATAGTTTATTCCAGTTGATGGGATGGTGTCTGTTGCTGTACATCATCTTTACCACGAAGACCCACTGCAAGCGAACAAATGGTGCAACATTGCCTCCGCCACTCTTCGCTCGTTGCCATGGTTGTGCTGATGCTCGCTAAACCACAGAGTAGCTTGCTCTTTAGCAAACATTGTGTTAACAGGGTACCTGCTACAATTACGTGATATTTTGCCAAACAGCACTTCATTTTTGTTTGTATCTGTAATCTTGGAGGCACGTGACGTATACGTACAAAAGAGGAATCAAATACACTACAATAATAATCTCCTCCGCAGATTTTTATCCACAGCAGGTCAGGACTAAACTTCCCGTCACATGACTGCATCACTTTTTCTTTGTCAGTTTTTTGACAAATCACTGCTGAGCCTCGAGACAATAATTTGCATAAAGTTTTTCCTTTTTTCATGTCACTGATCGGTCCTATGTCTCCTGGAATCCCACAATGCCTGAACAGGGGGAAACTTTGCCTTGCATTATGACACATTCAGTGGGTCTTTATTGTTAGAACTGTAGTTTTTTTTTGCTTTTTTAATACATCTAAAATTTGAGCCTGCAAAGAGCACGCTAAGATGTGTGGCTGTGGATACCATGTGGTAGATGTGGACATATGGTAGATTACCAGTGGTAAGTTTTGTCTATTTGTTTAATTTCTTTCAATTCTGGCAAACTTTTGAATTTTATTTCTCGATTGAAATAAATAGACAATTAAGTGTGTACAAGAAACAATTTACTGAGCAAAAAAAGCAAAACAATTAAACTCAGATCTTCTCAAATTTTTATATGTAAAGTGTGATTTCTTTCAGATTAGATGATTAGAAAAAAAAATATTGCCATGATGGCAGAGGACATCGAGCGATTCAACCTGCTGTGCTAAGTTTTAACTGAACCATAATAATTGATCATCAAACGACCATTCAATTGATCACCGGTGCCATTAACTATACCAGGTTCACTGTGACTATATGATCATATTCAGAGGACATCAGTGTGAACATTGGACAGTTCATCATATTAACAGCCTATTATGGTAGCTGCCACCATCAGCACATTGGTGCTACAGATGAAGACAGAGACGTGGGCTGACAGGCATCTTATGGCCTTCATCAGTCTTAATTGAGGTCAATGCAGCGTTATAATTAATGCGGCTCAGTTATCCTTTATGGCTGCGGCCTTTGGTTGAAAAGGCTGGGGTCACAACCTCAAGATACATAGATGAACTTTGTGTAAAGAACAAGATCATCCATCACAAAATTACCACTTTCTCACTATGATGCATGTGGAAATATTTACTGTAGATCGACAGGTTGTTGAGCACACCTATAGTTATTAGTTATTATCGTAGACTGTATTTAAAGATGGACGACATGACAGCTCCCAAAAAGTGAAGCCAAAACACCTCGATCGCCCCCTGCTGGCTGGCTGCAGTATAGGTCATAAACCCCGCCTCCTCCATGTTAGCGGATGGGACATGGGCCAAACTGAAACGTCAAAGTACACGTCACATACATTTTTCCCAAAGATGTTTTCTGTCACATTAGGTAGTAGGTAGGCTAATGTTTGTTCAAGTGTTCATTTTTCTGATAAGTTTGGTTTTAATGAGTTACTTGATGCTATAAAAAGGTAGTGTCACGTCATGATTGACAACTTGTGCTGTGCTTGCGATTGGTTTGGCGGGTGTATGGGCGGGACCTCAATAGCCGCGGATCACTACTGCACAGACTCTGGCTCCAAATGACGTCACCAGCGCAAGATGGCAGCGCCCGTATCCGGCTTCATTTTTGTACAGTAGGAGGAAATGGAGGCGCGTCATCCATCTTTATATACAGTCTATTTAGATATATATATAGTAAAGGTATTATAATAGTTATTCATAATGACTGTCAAAGTATGCCTGTATGTGTACTCTAAAACTGCGTAAACTGAGTTAATGTGCTGCTGTTCATTTACTCTGTCAATTCTGCTTCTCACTCACGATTCAAAACTCTCCCAAAAATAAAAAAACAGCAAATGAACCAAGGCTTTTATTCTCTCAGGGATGACTGAGCTCTACAAAGAAAGGCTGTTTGTTTTTTTTAAACACCTCCACAGTCTTTACAGGAGGGGGGGGGGGGTGAAAAAGTTAGTCAGCAAAGGCATTGTCACTTCAGATGAGAATGCAAAGTTTGGCAGAAAGGAAAAAAAAAAAACTTCTTGGGACTAAAGAACTGCAGCAATTATTTCTCCGTGCTGAATAATCCCTGTTTCTCCCCATGCAGGAGACTCTAACAACTCACAGCTGAACGGAAACTCAAGGCCAACCCTCCCCTCCCTCCTCATCTTCCTCCTCCTCCTCCTCTTCTTCTTCCTCCACAAAACCTTTGAAGCTCTTTTGCTCCACAATACCTCTCTGCTGCTTTGTATTCCATCCGATGCATCACGCTAAATGACACAAACACACAGCCGATGAAATCGAAAAAGGAGTGACAAGCGCAGATATATGGCCCGGAGGCTCCATTCATGTTTCTGAGTCACATGGTTCAGAGAGTTTGGGGATTTTTAAAACACGACAACAGAGTCAAGAGGCCGGGTAGGGCTCACTGAACCAAGACCGGCCTCTCATGGATATTAAAATGGACAAGGAGGTAAATTCATAAACGCCTCTCCGCTCACAGGGAAAGGGAGCCATAATTCAGAATGCATAACGAGGCAGTGGGCAGCCAAAAGGAAAACCCTAAAATGAACTGTAAACTGGAAATAGATGAAATCTTTAAAGGCCCGGGTTGCCAATTTTCAATATCAGGAGGTAAAAAGGGTTTTCAAAAGATGAGGCTCATGAAGAATTTATCAGTTTTGAAGTCTGCATATTATTTGCCACATCCATTATGGGACTACAGAGAGGAAATTAGAGTAATAAGATGGCCCGCTAGAATACTTCCAAGGGGAATTTACATAATAATCAAATTAATATTCACAGGAGTGATCTCTTCAGGCGAACAGCTGATTACCAAACAGGACAGGCAACACGCACTTTTTAATTCACTGGTCAACAGTGACCACGGACGATTTCAGCGTTTTAACATCCAGGTTAATTTTCGGAGTAGATGCAGAGTAGCCGTGGGTAAAAATCTGTCTTCTAGCGCAGAATGTTATTTCATACCATGATAGCGATATACAGTGTATAGGAACTTTATATAGTTAATTTTTTGTAAATTCAGTTGAAAAATGCTTATATTATAATGGTTAGTGGTTATATAATTAGCACTGGGCAATATTGACAAACTCAAATGTTTAAAAATAAATACCTTGAATAATCAATATATATTGATAAAGTGTGAGGATTACACCCCAATCCAAACTTGATTTTTAAGGCTGATGCTGTTATTGGTCTTTGAGAGTTAAATATACATCTGACAACAATTACATCAGTCGATATTCGTTCAAACTTAAATAATAATAATGTTAAAAAAACAGCTTAGATGAATTTGGTTATTAAAGGACACCAAAGATATGTACTAAGTGGGACATTTTACAGATGAAAAATAAACTTGTCCGTGCTTTCAGATGGACAAATTATGTAATGGTGACACCGTTTCTAAATGACCTTAAAAATATCTTTGGCATTCCTGTACTGCATTTTATTTATTTTTTAAATCAAAGAACATATTCACCGATACCGACATATCTGTGGTGAGCTAAAATCGGCTGATTGTTGGCCATGTTGATATCACTGGTTGGTCGAGCTCCGGTGGGGATCACCATTAGTACTTAAGGACACACAATGCGAGTCTGATGACCAAACAAGCATGATTTACTGTTCATTGTATTGAAGAGTCATTATTAAGCTCAGACTATTCTATCATTAAACTATAACACCGCCCGAAGAGCTAGAAAAGACAACGTTCAAACAATAAGATGTTCAACATTATTTTAATTATCAACAAATCCAATGAAAAGACCAAAACCAACAATGAATTGGTTCGACTAACAAATATTGTCTGTGTACCTAAAGCCTGATACATCTTATTCTTCTGTACCGCGGAGCTTCATTGTTGTCAAGAAACTATTAAAAACACGTCAATGAGCCACACCACATCTGAAAATAGTCCTAAACAAATGCACTATTTACTTCTGTTTGAGTAATGATGGTTAAAAACTAAGTTTATTTAGGAAATTGCTGAGCCTTTTAAAAAAAAGTGTAACTATATATTTGTGACCTGTTTTTTAAGATTTTCATCTTCAGTAGGAATGAATGGGCTTGAAACTGAGATCCACAGACAGGGTAGGGAGGTTGGAAAGTGTTGAGAGACAGTCTAACAGATTGTTGGTTTTGGTCTTTTCATGGGATTTGCTGACAATAAGAAAAGTATAGAATAACGCCAGCCTTATCCTTAAATATATCTCGCTATTATGATTCCAAAGGATATTGAACCTTATATCATGTTATCCATATTACACAGATTTATCGCCACGCTCCAACAACTCTGACCTGCAAACAGTGGTTGGTTACCTGCCGATGTGGCACGAACAGTACACTTCAACAACTTGGTACCTATAGACACGTTGTGCAAGCAGATAGTCGGTGGCAATCTCCCACTCAGGTAGTTTATCTGCAAGCTCACATTACAATGCCGCATGCCTGCAGCAGTGTGAACTTTCTCTGACAAGAAAGCTTCGACGTATCATACTCTAATAGACGACTTTAGGGTGGGAAGAGAAGAAAAGAGCAGCAAAAGCCTCCATCATCTCAGCTTGATCTTCTCTCCGGCTGTCGCAGGGAAGTTGTCAGGATACATCTCAGCACATCAGATGCCCTTCGGCTCTCCCACACACATGGTACACACACACACACACACGTAAGTGCATCTGTACTCGAAAACAAGCACATACGTTCACACCCATGGAGGAGCAGCACCACACAAAGTGCTCAGCTATACACAAAACATGCAACACATTCATATGCACACACACGCCAAGCAGTCTATCATTCAGCAGAGAGATGTGTCGAGCAGAGGATACTTCATGTATTCTTTATGAGTCCTACTCTTGTGATATTATGTGTGTGTGTGTGTGTGTGTTGGCCCTGCAGCTGCTCTTTCTACCCGAAGCTCTGACTGTCTACACCTGGTATACTGCTGTCTAATCTATGATTTATCACCATACTGACATACTACCGGTTCAGATAACTCAAAACACATTGCTTGTCATCTGCATCACAATCTTCTAACAGCTTCATTTTTGTTTGAGTTATCCCTTAACTACTGTTCTTTTTACTGCAGAAATAACTAAAACTAATTTAAACTAATCCGCTCAACATACCCTCCAGCATCATTCTCAACCCTTCAAACTCCACCTGTTAAAACTTACTAAGCCAAACCTGCATCTGCATTGTATTTCAGTCAAGTTGTCCTAACAAAAAACTTGAAACCAGGTCTCTGTGGTGGCAGTAGAGTGCTTTAGTCCTGCATCGAAGGTGCACTTAAGGGCTCCATCCTCTTAAAGTAAGGCTCATTTTCAAGAATGAAGTGCAATTTTGTTAATACTAGTGCAGCAATCTGCCTTGCAGTGTTGGATTGTCTTGCCTAGAAAATAACATTTGTCTGAAGTAAAGCCATCTAGTAATTAGTGTGACAGCAATGCCATCCACCTTTTAGACTTGTCTTGTATCTTACTAGTACACATGGAGACCAGCTTCTAATGCAACTGGTGCTTGACAAGATTAATTATCTGTGAAAAAGCAGATTTTATATTCCTAAAATAAGATATTATGACTTCCTTGAATTCCCCTTTTTGCTGTGGTTCGATACCAACTAAGTGCCTGTTTTGGCAGTCGCTGGTAACTTTGCTTTCTTTACAAGCCACCTTGGCAGGAAAACAATCAGAGTATCTCTACTCTAAAAATCTATTTGCTGTGACAGCAGCAGGTACATTTCGGAATATACGCCATCCAGGAAACTAAATAGTTTCCTCGCAGAGATCAGGAAAGAGCAGGTGCACAAGCCTACAGATGTATCACAACCCATACTGCAATTCAATAATTACATGTTTTAAATAGCTGGGAGCCACCTCAACTCCTAAAATGAATGATCACAATAGTATCCTAAAATTACTACTGTGCTCACAAGCTTCACTCTCATAAATATAAGTATGCTGACGGCTAAACAATAAAAGTAACAATAATAAAATGCCATAATGATTTGTTAATCAATGTGTCGGTCGGTCAAAGAAAGCATTTCTTTGCAATTTGAAGACGTCTTTTTAACTATTTTCTGTCATTTTATAGGTCGAACTATTAATCATTTAATCAGACATATGATCACCAGATTAATCCATAATAAAAATACTTAGTTGTTAGTTTTGACCTTAAAATCTTCCCATGTTGGGTAATGTGTCATGTAAATGTTTGAGACCTGCTGTTGTCAACTAGACAAGCTGGTTTTGTGCCCTGGCTGTCGTACTTGTTAGCGGGACCTGAGGGCCTCTGGGTCCGACGGCTGTTCAGGTCAAACAAGAACCATATCTACCTGCACTGGCGAGACAACCCAGAAGGCAGCATCAAGATGCAGTTGTCAGGCAGCAGCTGTCAGTAGCCTCGTAGCAATCAGAGGGACTTGGCAGAGGAGGCGGATGAAGCTCATGAATATTTATGAAGGGTTGAAAATATATCTCTTATTTACTCAAACAACAGGGCAGGAGGAGTGTGTGTCAGAGATGGATCCATCGTGCCAGCCGATTGGTGCTGTGATGTAGCCAAACTTACAGGGAAGGATAATAAAACCAAAGACAGGCCGTCAAAGATCACAGTGGAGCTGGACGCATGGAACAAAACTTGGTCCTGTGCGGCGTACACACCAACATACACACATGTACACAAAAAAGCCCTCGCACTCATACACGCAGGCGCTTACATGGATGACTGAGTTCGGTTTACTTATGATTTCGCTTTCTCCTATGAAAGCCGCAGAGGCAAGAGAGAAGCAAATGACATGCTGTCCTCGCTGCTGTGAGCCTAAATTATTATATCAAACTCTGCCAGGCAGCCAACTCAAAGATAAATCTGAGGCTAAATTACAATAGGGAGTTTTCTTTCTTTGTGCTGAATGTTTCATCAATTGCACTGTAACCTAATTTTCCCACTGTCCGCCTTTTATCGGCAGCATCTGCAGGGCTTGAAATGGATTTTTGAAAACAATGGAACGAGCCTGTGGCTTTTGGGAGGTGGGAGAAACCTGCAGGGGGACAGAAAGCTCCCAAATCAACCAAAAACTTCACAGGGTTTAGACTTTTATACTTTTGATAATAAGAAATACAAAAGAAATATTTAAGTGGTGTTACCCTAACCCCATGACACCGAATAGGCACTAGTGTGTACAGCACAAAATAATGAACAAAAGTATTTACGTTTTGAAAGAATACTAGAACAACAGGGATTTCACCACATATTGTTTCCCCATTTGTATACATGCAGTACTGCTGTCTTACCTGTACAGTAAAAGGTGAGGAAGAAGAGGAGCAGACCGGTGACCAGGTTCCCCAGGAAAGTGACCACTCCACAGGTGATGCCTTCAGGGACCGGGTACACTGTCTCGATGAAGAGCTCGAAGAATATTGGCACACTGCTGTTAATGAAAATGCCCACCAGGATGCAGGACGTGTACAGGATGGCTGCAGAAGGGCAAAATAAACAGTAGAACAACAACAAGTCAGAGTTTCATTGGAAACTGATGTAATAGGGTATCAAATCCCATCTGAGCAACTCTTTTAAAAGGCCGGCATACTGGTCAGGTTTATGGAGCAGCAGGGGTGATTTATGCCACCTTTCACAGCTTCCTACTGTACCATTTGTTCTCAGCAGCACTACAATTTATGATGAACCCTCATCCAGAAACCACATTTCAATTTGAATGCCACCCCTTAAGGTGGCAATTTACCAGAGACAAAACCAAAACACTATGGAATGGAGTATGGAATGGAAAATGGCCAATTTTCAACCAAAACAACATCTCCCCCAACTCCACCATGGTCTACTGTGCGTTTCTGGCTTACATCCTTTGTTTATATCACATTTCTATTTCATGTTTCAAGGTTACGAATCTGACCAAGCATTCCCTGTCACCTTTGGTACGACAGCAGTGTTTGATACACATTTTGGTCGATACCAAGAAAGTATTGACGTTTGATACCCAGCCCTACTTATAGCATTCCATAAGGAGGGACTTTCCTCTCCGTCTGGCATCGAGTGCCACAAGAAGATTTTCGATGGCTCTGTGACAGCAATTAAATTTCAATTTTAATTTCTTTTGTAATATTTTGCTGTTTTTAGTTTACTTGCACACTCTGCATTAAGATGCAACTCATTTCATGGATTCTACAGTATATTAAAATCTAATTTCTGACTCTTTTGCCAAAAATGTGCAGATGTCCACGTAGTAAACAGCTTGTATTATTTGCTCCTTGGGCATGATGAGAACGTTACTGTCCAAGCTGGATGCTGCTGGTTTATTTGGGTGCACTTCTTGGTTAAATTGAAACAAACAAAAAAAAATCTGGATAGTACATTTTTTAATTTAAAATCATGATGTGCTGACTAGCTCAATCTACTTCCCACAATTAACCTCTTTTGCAAAGGTTTGTGTAATATAGGCTTATTGCTACAACGTACAGCATTTCATTGTCAACTGTGTGTGTGTGTGTGTGTGTGTGTGTGTGTGTGTGTGTGTTCACGTCTGCAGAGCAATCAGAAAGCGTTCAGTGTGTTTGGGCAGCTCTAGTCTCAGCTGCAGTCCTTTGGCTGGGACCTAAAGTAAAATGTGTGAATGTGTATTAGAGTGGATGTGCGGAGAGATTAAGCCATCACCTCTGGAGCGTCACGGCACCCTCCATCTCCCTTATCACAGCAGATTGGTCCAAACGAGCTCCCCATTAGCCTGCACGTCCCTTTAATCACTGTGCCTCTGAGGGCCCTCGTGTGCCTGCCTGCCCGCCCGCCAGCCCGCCTGTCTGTGACGGGGAACCCAGGAGCCACTCATGCAGCCATCAAAGGCAGCCTTCTCCTCTGCTCTTCTTTATTCAACCCTAATGAAGCACTGATATCAAACACTTAGGAACGCTGCACCACTTCACTTTTCCCCTCACGTTATTGAATTAGGCTATCTGGCACCATTTCCCAGAAGGCAGTAGAAGATCCCTTGAAGCAAGGGAGACACGTGGTGAGCGCAGCAGCAGAGGAACATTGGATGTACCTCGTTGGCCTGAAAACAAGACTATGTTTTTTTCTTAAAATTATATTAGGGGTTGCATTACAATTGAGGACTAGACATTTATGCATTTAGGGCTGAAACTAACAATTATTTTCATTATTGATTAATCTGCAGATTATTTTCTTGATTAATTGTCTACAAAATGTCAGAAAATACTGAAATATGGCCATCGCAGTTACCTAAAGCTCAAGGTGATTTTATCAAATTGCTTGTTATGTCCGACCAACAGTCCTAAACCCAAATTGTCCAGTAAGCCCTACGGGGGTTTTCGGATGGCTAGTAAGAGTGTGTAATGTGTTTATCTGCCATGGAGGCACCACAATCATCTGTCAAGTGGCCAAAAATTAACGGTATCACAGAATCTCATATTTGAAGATGGAGTTCCAGAAAAAAAGGGAACAATGTTAACAGTCAAAGAAAATCTTTACGGCTGCTGCCAAGTGTGCGAGTACATGACTGATGGAAAGGTGGCGACCATGAACTGCAACTTCCCCATCTGTGGACCTTTGTTGCAGGTCTCTCTGCCCTTATTTCCTATCATCTCTCTACTGTCAACTCTGTAGTTAAGGCATAACATTTGTATTTAAATGTGGCAAATACATACATAAAATGGTAAATCTGGTATATCTGTGTACCCTATTTTGTTTTATTCAAACAGGTTTTGCAAAAAGAGGGTTCTTATACTTGTGTCTGTTAACACTCCTTGCTGCTTCGAATAATGTGAAGTTAATCGGAGGATGTTAAGGACTTTAGACAGGACCACAAAACAGAATGGCAGAACAAAGTCTAACACACCCCACTGACAACTTCTATGTAAATTATGTAAAGATTTTTCCTTTTCAAAAGACTGCTCACTTGTTCACAGAAACTGCAGATTACCCTGATCTGTGTGTGTGTGTGTGTGTCTGTGTGCTACTGACCATCCCACACTGGGATAATGAGTTTTTTTTTTGGCAGATTTTGTTGCAGTATCACACCACCCTCTTGTATGATATGCCAGGTGGATGAACAAGGTTGGAGCCTGGCTGTTGCAGGTTGCCAGTGTCTGGGATAAGAGGAGGTAGGAGGAGATAGACAGAGAGCAGTGCCAGGGCCTGGAGAATGATGATGGATGATGATGGCTAGAATCAGTGGCTTTCAAGCTGGTATGCTTATTGGTTTGGCTTAGGGAAAGGCAGCTAAGTCCACTAATGTCCCTAATGGGTTTATCACTGACGTCTACTAATGGATTGGTTCTACTGAATATGTACCCAAATATACAGGGCAGCCTGTAAGTCTTTGGAAAGTGAGACTTTTTTTTTTTTTTATTGTTTTGGCTCTGTACTCCAGCACTTGAAATGAAACAGTAACTACGTGATTTAAGTGGTGGCTTTAAGCTTTCAGGGTATTTGAGTTTACTGGGTGAACAGTGTATGACACCTTTTATATGTAGTCTCCCAATTTTAGGACAAGGGAAGAGGTCAATGATCCGAAACATACAAACAATGCAGTTTTTAGGCCAAAACAGCGAAATGTTCTTGAGTGTCCAAGATAGTCACATTACCTAGATCCAGCTGATCATGTGTTTTGTTTGCTGAGGACCAGACTGAGGGTGAAAAGGCTCCAAAACAAGCAAGATGTGAAGCTGGCTGCAGTACATGGCTGACAGAGCGTCACCAGGGAAGATAGCAGGTGTCTGCTGATGTCTGCGAGTCGTAGACTCTTACTGACTGCAAAGGATTTTCAACCACATTAAGGGTGTGGAGTTTTTGACCAGTAGTAGTGCTATGGAGCTATGTGTTTCTGTCACCAACACTGAATGCAAACCGTGTTTGTTTACACATGAACTCCACCTTTAAATATAGTGATTTTAACTTATTTTGTGTTTAACTTTCCGTCCCTTAAAATTGGGTGAGTATGTATAAAAAGGGCTACAAGTTCATCTGATGTGGATGTGGAACACTCTCAAATTAAACCTGACAGTCAGCACTTTAACCTCATCATCACACAGAGCCAACACAACATGAGATGTTTCACTGTACAAACACTCACACACTGAATTAAGCTGCAATACATAGAAAACACAACTGTGGTCTGGTCTTCAACAAATCCATAGAATAATTGAGAGTGGATTGCCCTGTATTTTGCAAATTAATCTGAAAAAGACCCCTGAACTGCCCACTGAATTCATTTTGGCTCTGGGTTGCATCAGAGTCGCCCAGCTGCACTGCCTGCATGCAATGTCACCATGACAGTGATGCTGCTCTGGACCTACCTGCAGTGGCGGGGAGGTGAGTGACTCTGCTCAGACAAGTTAGTGTGAACCAGGTAGAGGACAGTGAGGCTCCTGCCAGCATCAGCACCAGAATCAGCTTCAGCATCCCTCGAATAGAGTCTGCAAACCTGGGGGTGGGTGAAAGGAAGGTGGGGAGAAAGGAGGAATATCAATTTATAAAAAAATTTTAAAAAAACACTGAGGCAAAGTACAACATAATGAAGATACTGATCCTGAAATACACCAGAACAAAGAGCAGACAAGATTACTGAAGTGAGTAAAGACAGCTGCTTCAGACTTATTGAGCAGCTATGCAATTTCTAAATGTCTGCTTCCTCTGTGACTTGTGTCATAATCTATTACTGGAGACAAGCATTGTTTCAGAGAAAGGCTAGATCATTTCCTTCTCCCACTTGTTTCTGAGTGTGTCAGTTGTACTTGTCATTACACAAGCAGACACTACTCCAAGAGTTGATTTAATTTGTCTCACCAGCTAAGCAGGCGGACTTGAGACGCGCATTGTATTATATTGTGGAAGACAAGCCATCGGGCCATTCCCAAACTCTCTTGAGCACTGTGGTTTCTCTTTGTAGCCCTTTCTAAACTCTCATAGTTCATTAACTCCTCTCCGCTCCTCTGGGTATGCATATGTATGCTCGTGAAAGATTAGATGAAGCTACAGAAGCCTGTAGCAAAGACAGACACTAATTACTTTTGTTTTGCTGCTCACAGACAAGATGCTTGAGAAAAGAGGGCAGAACTTGACAATGAACTTAATGCAAGAATAAAAAAAGAAGTGTTGGAAATGGCTGATTAGTTCAGCTAGGTTGTGAAGTTCTGTCGGTATGCTGAGGGGCCGGGGGATGAGGGAAATCATGCTTTGGACGGATAATGAGAACTTCTCCACTACTCCACTTCTACCACACTCACTTTCAGATGACATCAGTGTCTCCTGGGATTTCATGAGCTGTCATTCACAGCCTCCCTCAACACATTGCCTCCATGTTCACAGGACATCAGCTACACTCTGAATTACTACCTTTGGACTCCAGATCAGTGCGAGAGAATTTACAGCAGGCTAAGGGTAGCATGGGATAACACGATTAATTTTGTCGGTCTTTTCTGATAAACAGATCTAAAGCAGTCATATTTCTGTTTACAAGACTGAGCTGGTTGCACTGGAAAAGGCAGTCTAGTCAGAGGGCCAAGGCCTTCTCTGCCCACAGCTACACCCCTCAAATCTGCATCACCCATCTGCCACTGACTGGCTCACATCCACAACCCTTCAGCAACCCCTGGTGCCAGAGATGGACGAAATTCTTAGCCTGCACACAGCCAAGCCCTCAACTCTTTGCAGAGAGGATCACAGGCTACTCCCCTGTATCAATTCCAATCTGATCCTCTAGGCAGAAACACCATAAGTAGCTTATTTCCTATACTAACTCTGATGGTCCCTGAGTCCTCTTGATAAAGAGCTTGGTCACTGATTGGCAAGATAAATCAGGTGTGACAAATTCTGAATTAAACTAATACAACTGAGCAGAGTGTGGGATTTGAAAACCACTGACTTACAGTTGACAAATATAAATATATATATATAAATATCCTATCATCATCTTGTGTTTTTAAAGGGTAAGGCCAGCGATATTCTGTGTTTTTCTTACTGTCAACAAATTCTATGAAGACCAAACCCAACAGTAATGCCTATGTAGTCCAAGCCTGATGTACAGTACCTTATTCCTCTGTGCCACAGACCAAAAACACAGCAATGAGCCATACAGCTGCACTGGGTGAACTCTTTCATAATTAATAAAATCCCACATACATCGTCCTGCTGCCACCGATTAGAAAAGCAAATGCGTATTAATCCACGGCTGAAAATAGTCCCCAACAAATGCCTTCTTTATTCCTGTTTTAGCAACATATGTTAAAAACTAGCTGCTTAAAGAAATTACTACACATTATGAAAAAATGCAACTATATGTCCTTAGGAGAAACAAAAGGGCTTGCCACAAACAGGGTAGGAGAGTCAGAAAGTATTAAAATACTTTATCTGTGTTGGTGTTTTCATAGGATTTGTTGACAATAAGAAAAATACAGAATAATATTGAACAAGAAAACACTTTGCTATAAAGGTTCCCATGTCTCCAGTAATGTAATTCAGAGCTCTGTTTCTCCACTCAATGAGTAAAGAGGGTCATGCCATCTCATGAGGTAAAGTCAGAATTAAAAGCCTATCTTTTACACTGCTCTAACAGGATTTATTGGCCGTAAAGATAGCATCATTTAAGTCATGTAGAATCAGATACCATTTTCTGCTCTCCCTGTGCCTGCAGGGAGTGATGAAATATTATCATCAGTATGATATTATCAATTGGGCCTGTCTACATTTTTAGTGAGGGACACGCAGTAAATACCCAAATAGATGTAGACGGTATAATATGATGACCAGCATGCAATCACAGATTGTCCCTGTTTGCAGGCAAAACAAATTAGGCAGTGGCTGATACTCATTTGTGTTTGCTCTATCTCATCTCATTAACCTGGAGTATTGTCTGGCTCAGACCTTTGTGACATGAAGGAGAATAATCTGGTTCTGTTTTCTTCCACCTCATCCTCCCTCACGCCCTCTCCCCCGTCTTTTCCTGGGGCTTGTAATGGGAAGATAACGAGGGACGCTTGTTAGTTATTCTTTCCACCCTCCTCAATCTGTGGAAAAAAACGTACAGCGTGCCACTGTCATCCAGTCAGCTTCTGTCTGGGCCACACAATTAAACAGCTGCCAGACTGTTTGTCAAATGTTTCCATGACGGGTGCCACACCTTGGAGCATCCACCACTAATTGAACCTGCTGCATCAAGATCCCTGCCATTCAACTATCCACAGGCAAGACACAGGCAATGAAATGTTTGCAAGCAGCCAGTGTTTTTTTTGGCAAAGGGCAAGTGCTAAGCCCTCAAGAAATTTAGCTTTGCAGGAGTATAAGCCACTTAAAATGTGAAACTGCAACACCTGCAGCACAAAAAGCATTTAAAGAGGGGGCATTTTCTGCCCCCTGTGGCAAACTGTGCTCAGCATTTGCACAGTTTTATGCTAGCTGGAGGGAGAGGGACATTAACATCTTAAGGGTTGCTAGTGGGTGAGACAAGGGACAAAGATTGCTCTCTGCTCAGTTCATTACCACAAGCTTTCCAGGGAATGCATCTAATGATGCCATATTGCAGCAAGTTGATGAAGAAGGAGAAAGAAAAAGAAGAGTTTTAAGGGAGTAGAGGGAGAAAGAAGCAATTACTGATACTGTTTAATTTCTTCTATTTCTGCTGTTTTAAAACATTTCTCTATTCGAGGACCCCAGTCAGATTGTATCTATGGGCTCATCTCCTAACGGACGTCACCAAAGAGAAGAAGTGAGGGAAAAAACATCAGCCCGGTGACTGATGATAATTAATCATCTGCTCCCCGTTTTGAATGACGTGGAAGCAGCAGCCACAAATCACAACAGGTAACACTTCAATCAGGTTCTAGTGTAGAGTAGCATTATTACAGATATAGAAGTACAATATAAAAGTGTATGGTGAAATGATAACAAAAGATCTGCATGTACATCTAAAATTTCCACTTTGGCCTTCCATCCACACAAAACAAAAGCTGGCCTCACATCTTAGTGTGGGTGAGGAAAACTGAGCTGAATAAACTATGAAAAACTATGATGCATGTTAGCTCAAACAGAGCCTGGGTCTATGTGGCAGTTAAAATGACAACTTTTCTGCAACCACTCATTTTATTGCTGTGTTGTCATTAATCTGTATTATTATTATTTATTTTGCAATCACTAAACAGTGATATGATTGATTTCAGCGCTGGTAGCAAGAAGCATTTATGAGCTGCAATCAAATCACTACTTGATACTTAATCAACATAATTTCAACCAACTACAGAAAATGACCCCAAGTTTAATTATACAGAACTTTTTAAAACCAACTTTACATAGTGCATCACATAAAACAGGCAATAAAAACCCAAAACACTTCCACGTCCACAAAGCAAAGGTTTTCATAACATAAAAATGTAACGTGCTACTTTTGAACCCTAGAGTCTTAATTGAAACTAAATGGAAAAATGCAATAAGGGACCATTCCTCCATTGTTACCCACTGAACACAAGTCACCGGCATGATCAAAGACTAAGACAAGTTCATACTCAAACCCTTCCAACCACGTTTAGCACATTCCAACAGTTGCACATAGAGCAAATGACGTGCGGCCAATTGTTAAAGCTGAATTTGATTTAACTATCAACTGTTGCACCAAAGTGGGCCTAATCAATCCCTCCACTGACTCAGAGTCTATGTAATCAACACCAATAATTCAACAGCTCTGTTTACATACACTTTCATCTCGTGCTGCAAACAGCTTCATTGATTAACAGTGGGAGTTATGGGCTCATTTCACTGATTACAACTTTAAGAAAACAGTGGGAATGCCTGGAAGTGCTGATTGGGCCTCAGCCTACGATAAACATATATCCGTCAGAGCAGGAATGAATCCCTGGCTTTTGCAGACTCCACACTTTGTCTTCGCGGTGTGGCTCCCTATCCATCAACGGAGGTGACGTGGCTGTTGCATTAGCATCTATTTCCCTCACTCTATCACAGTGTCACTGGATTCAGTAGATGAGATTAGGGGAGCAAGAGAGAGCACCCCTCCTTTACCTTAATTCAACCCTCAATCGTTGTTTGTATGAGATTTATTAGTTATTAATGTTATAAAAAGTACAGCTTTCCTAGTGTCAGGGGGATAAACTTAAGTTCAACAATATGTATGCATTCCGAGTGATCAGAGCTATTCTACTGTGAGGAAAATTCAAAAGGTACTAGTTTCTAATCTTGTTTGTCAGGTAGCAGAGGCACAGCAAACAGAACATGAATTGATTATATTCATGCTTCATGAAATAAAAGGCACTTTGTTCACAGCTGTCTTTCATGTTATGTTATGCCTGAAGTACATTAATTCCTGCAACAGATGGTTTAGACAGTGTTTCAACTGTCCTGTTTGTATTAAAGTTGCAGAGGTGTTAAAAAAACTGACTTGTTCCATGTATCTCCATGTATTCTTATGCTATTTTCCTTTTTTCCCCCTCTTTTAACATTGATAAATATATTAAAATATACAAAAATATATTTAAAGCAGTTCATCTACTTTACCTTCATCTCCATCTAGGCCAGGAGTTCCCAACTTTTTTGGCTTGTGGCTCCTTTACACAAAGCAATGTCTACTGACTTGTGTATGGCTGCATTTCCACCAAGCAGTTCAGTTCAGCTCATTACACATTAGAACGGTTATTTTTCATTTCCATTGGCAAAAGTTGTGGATGGTGCCAACAGAACCACTCTAGTCCATCCCGTTTTTCCGTTACCCCTAAGGTACCTAGCACAATGACCCGGTACTTAAAGGTGGAGCTAGAAACACTTCAGTCCATTGATTGGTCAGCAGAATCGTCACTTCTCGCATGACAAAGGACTTAATGCACAAACCCGCCATATTTAAATATCCCATTAATTGCGACTGAGACTCCACACAAATTCTTTTTATTTAATAAATGTCTGCGCGCAACTCCATTCCGTGGGCAATCAACGAGACCTTCCTCTGCTCATTCCCACCTACATTTAAGAGTACTATATGCGGTGGAAATGCAAAACAGATCTAGGGTTTAGGTACATGTAGGTACGGGTTAGGTACAGGTTTCAAGGGTTCTATATCGACAGTTTTTGGTAGAAACGTGGCTTATGAGTTGTGAGTGATTTTTTTCTTCTCAGAGTGTTTCATTTGCATCATTTTTACAGATGTGGAGATGTAAAACTATTCAGTATTTTACAAGAAAATAAGTGAAAAAAATGTATAACATCAAGGGTCTAGATATGCACATGTCTTAGTGGTCTGGATTTCTTGGACAAGCTTACCTTACTACTTCCTTTTCACCTTAAAAGCATATTCAATAATCACACCATGTTACAGTCGCACAGTAAAAACACTTAGGTACACAGTAGCTTACCTGGCCATTGCTACTCCAAACACACACCCACCGACAGTCGACCAGAAACCAATCCAACCTGCGTCCACCTGTGTGTTAGAAAAGAACAGGGGATGGTGGGTTAGAAAGGAAGAAGGGAAGAGAAAGGGAGATGAGAGGAAACGAGAAGAGAAGGTCATTCAGTGTTCAACATGCAGTCCATGACTGTGAGGACAGAGCTAGACAGAGATCAGGCAATAAGTGTCTGAAGACTGCCGAGGCCTGTCAGTCTGTGTCTGGTAAATTGCCAGGCAGCATTTCTATAAGACAGCTGTGTGTGTGTATATGTGTAAGATTGTTGTTCTTTGTTATTTACACGGATGAAGGCCAACGCATACACTTGGCCTTAAAGTCAGGAGAAAGGATGTTATGGCCAAGGGACTGCAGCAGAATGAGGTAAAGTGTAGCACATGATCACACACACACACACGACACGAAACCAATCAGTGTGTGGCACCCAGGCGAGAACATCTCCAAGTGCCAATGAAGGTGTTTGGTTCCCATCAATCTCCCCGAGGCAGTAAGTCACCGTCAACCAAATCCAACCAGATGGAAGATGAGACAGCAAGGGGGCAGAATCTAAAGTAGGATCTGATGCTTTTTGCTTAATCATAGTCTGCAGCGACATGTCAGGAAAGTCTATAATGAAGAAAAGTGGACTATTAAAGTTATTAAATGTAAAATGTATTATGGCTTAGTAAGTGATGAATGTCAAAATGTCATTATATTTGATCTAAATTACACTCCTCCGAGTTTTCTGTGTGGGCCAGCCTTCTGTAAGATGCTAAAAGCTCATTGGAAAGGCACCCTTGTTTACATGGCCTGAGGCAGCTTGGTAAGATGAACTGCACGCCCCCCTGTAAATGACAAGGATCAAAATATTTGATTCACAAACATTTTAAACACCCACAACCCCATGGCACCTATAACTGCTGCTTATTATCTATGTAGAGTGTGCAGCACCAGTGCAAGGGTTTCTAAGGCGTATAATGTCACATCAGTTTGCGCACCAACTAAGGAAGCTAAACACAAATTGCTTGCCAAGCCATTTCAATTCTGAGATGCAAATTACTATGTTTCATGTGTGGGTGGAGAGTTAATTAACTGCAGTATTCTTACTGCCTTGGAAGCCTAAAAAGGCCAGATTTGAAGCTTAATCATGTCTGCTATGTTGCGATTGTGTCAGTAAGCTGGAGATGACTGGTGTTAGGGTAGGGAAAGCCAGGACTCAAGGCTCTTGACACCTTAACATGTTTATTTTCCTTAATTCTCTCTCTCTCTCAATCTTCTGTTATAAGCCATTTCAAGGCAATAATCAAACACCTTATCCTTAGCTTGGATATGTCTTCTACTTCTGTGAATTCTTAATGGCTACTCTCCATTAAGGGAACAATTACATGTGACTGATGAGCACAGTAAGGCACCTGTTTCCTGAGTCACTCATTACGGTGATGCTAAGCTCACCGCTCAATGCTTCTGCCTGCAGGTCTAGCACATTTCCCCCAGCAGAGCTCACACAGCAGGCATTCAAGCCCCAGGAGTGCAGTGCTTTTACAAGATCCTATGCTATCCTGATTCCAAATCAGATCAAAACTAAGAATTATACACCTTAGCCTTTGTCTGATCATTTATACTTTCACTATCCTTGTGTGTTTGAATGGCTCTTGTACGATCACACCCCAACTCCTACTTCCTACTTCATACAAACACAGTGGAGAGTATTCTGTCAATATATTGTAACTGCATGAAGGAAGGACTGACTGCATTGTGAGTAATGCACAATCTCAGGTGCAAAATTGAAACAAGGATGGCAAAGCAACCAAGCAGCAACCACTGTGCCTGCAGGGCTGAAGTCAATGTGGAAAGAGGCAGTACTTCTGCCTGCTAAATGCTCACTGGGAAACACTCTAACTGGACTCCTTCACTTGGGGCAGCAACTAGCTACCCAACCTACTCCAAAGGGGGAAATCCACCTGGCAGAGTACTGTTGGACTTGGTGCTTTCTCATCCGAAAGACTTCATACTAAAAAATTCACATTGCTATAACTGAATCTTAGGTTTGGCCATCGACAACCAGATAGTGCCCTGGCAAAAGCGTTCCTAGGCAGTCTGAGCAGTGTCATACCTGGTCAACTTGAACAGACTCTCTGGCCAATTTTGAACAAAAAAAAAAAACAAAAAAAAAAAAGGAAACTACAACCCCCATCTGCCAGTCCATATGCACCGTCCCTGACCTCTGCTTCAAGAGGGGACATTGGTTTCCTTGATTCAGGCAAGGTCACTCCTTTGAAATACCATGTCAACATGAAGTAAACAAGTGTCCCCCAAAGGTGCTTGAATCTATATCCTATTACCTCCTTACCTTTCTTCACTTAGTGTCCCTCCTTGGTGTCTTGCAGTCATTATCAAGTTTCATTAAGAGCTAGGGCTGAAAAGCTGGTTTGGGGCACAGCATTAGGCTTTAACACAAAGCAATGGTAGTTGCCACTCACTGTTCCAACCACAGCTTCACCCAGAATCCACCCTGTTTCCTAAATATGCATTTTCCAGACATTTTCAAGTCAGAGGCAAGGGTTAAACTCAACTCCATGTTTCAAAGTGTCAGAATCCTATGGGTGACAGATGCTGTGTCCATGTTTAACTCACAGTATGTTCACTGTATATTTTACTGGTTGCAGAAATTCCATCTATGTTCATACAGGACCTGCATTTATGAAGCCACAAACATTAGAACTAGTTGGAAATCCATGTGCATGTACCTTAAGAAAGCCCAATGTGTAGTCACTCTCAAGGTAATGCAGTTTCAGCATCACCCACAACGCTGCTAGGTTTCCTAGCCTTGTGTCAGTCAGATCACCTCCTGTTTGCCAGCCAGCTGATCCCTGGGTGCCTCTGCCCCTCTGCCTTTCATTCACTGAATCAATCCTTACAAGTTGTTAAACACCCCAGGTGCATTTCTGGATCATATTTAGAAAACTCCTGAAATCTCAACAAGACAGCTGTAACCAGAAAGCTGGCTTGGTGCTGGAACAGTTTTTGTCATCTGCAGGGCATGTTTCTTTTGCCATCACAATGTCAATCAATGTTTTACTACTACAATAGTTTTAGGACCATCTGCTGTAGAATGGGTACAAGTTTGTTTTTCCAGTCCAGCCCTAGAAAGTAGGCAGTAACATTGTCTTATTGGATGACAACTGCTCCTGCTGCCCCATAGCAGCCATGGTCACCACTCAATCAGACTGCATGGCTAGGTGAGAAAACAGATGACAGAAGCGTCTATATTTTTGGAGAAGAACCCTGAAGAAACAGCTGAAAGAAAAATGCTGACAAAGATCAACAGAGGGTAGAGAGGAGAGATGAAGTGAGATCTGGAAATAGACAAAGGATTTAAAAGACTGCATGAAGCAGAGGTAGAGAAAAGTTGTCAAATGTATGCACTTTGGAAGACTGAAAACAGCATTTGACATCTGAGGTTTTTACTGGTAATGAGTATGAGACCATGCAGCACCAAACTTGCGAGAGATGGACAGGAAAGGGAGAAAAAGAAAGAGACCTTCTGCCAAAAGAAGGCAGAAACCTGCAACTTGGACAGACAGTGGAAATAAACCAAGATGGCTGGAAGTAGGTGGCATGTAGGTGGGATGCATTACATCAGATCTCGATGTGGTCTGTTTGCACAAAGGGAGCGCAACAGGATGTCAGTGGTGCACTTGTGAGCATACTTGCATCCTGCCCATTCGGAGCAGGATCTGGTCTGCATGGATACCGCTAACTGGAGGTACACTTTGTATCACTGACACATCACATTAACAAGGAAAAGTAGTACCAAGATATGCACATCTGTTTGTGAGAACACAGGCATGTAACCACCCATTTGCACCAAAATGAACAAATTATTGGAAAGCATGAGGAAATGAATAGAATGTATGAAATTGCTCTCTTGCTATCAATGCATTGAGCCTTGGCCTGAGGCTCTTACAGCATACTTTAAATTACCAGAGAAACAGTCAGACTCAGTAACATTTTTCAGGGACGAGAGAAAGATAATAAGAGGGCAAAGGAACAGATTGTGTTCAAATGAAAATGCATGGATATTGGAGAGACAGAAAGAGGAAAAGGGTCTACGTACATCACATCTTGTGTTTGTATGACATGCTCATTCAGTTCCCTCAACAGCAGCTTTCTGCTCAGTCTTTTGGATCTGACAGAATCAACAACGCTTACAGCACATAGGAAAACAGGATGATTAAATCTGTGATTTGGGTCTGTGGGTTCATAGGGAGCTTAAACAAAAAGAAGATGCAGTATTTGCTTTTCCTTGGGTCAACTTGACTTTAAGAACAAACATCTCCATGCCCAAAGAGCAAAGAAAATTTTCAGAAATCTGCTGCTGCACATTACTCCTCCACATCACTATGTTTAGATGCACCACTATCCTGTTTCGTTTATTTTTTAAGCTCAAAGTTTTGCACCCAGGGGATATCCTGTAAAATAGCTCACCTCATTGCAACACACTTTTATTCTTAACACTTTTTTCTTCTTAACTAGCATGGATAAAAGAAATGTAGAAGAGACAAAAAAAAAAAAATCTTTTGAGAACAAATGAAATCTAAGAACAATTTGGTATGCACTCTGCTACCTCGTCACTGACGTATAAAGATAAAGGTGTGACGAGAAGCGTCTCATCCTCCGCTCTCCTCTGTGTGATCTCCTCTCCAGCAGCACCTGTCTGATGATAACCTTGAAAAGATTCTCCCTTTGTCTTTCGACATACTGCTGTGTAGAGACCTGGAAGATGCAAACTATATGGAGCTTTTCCTCTAACCTACACCACACTCCCATCCCCACTCAACTTGTCTTCTTCTTTGGTCTGTCTCAGACTGAAGATGGTGAGCAGGCATGCAAATGGTGAATTGCAATTGATTGGGCTCTTCACAAACGAAGGACAGAAGCTCTGAGTAGGTTCAATGAGTGGAAAACAGAAAAAGAGAAAACCATTGCGCCAAGATGAACGATCACTGCAATTTCATTTTTAGGCTCTTTGAAATATGACTAAATCTATTTTTTTAGGACGAGGGACAGTGTTTTTGAACTTTAAAGTGTATTCACAAGAGGATAAGAGCAATTTAACAAACCTGTAGAAAGGTTCAGCTGTCTGGAGGCCTTCTACACGGAAATACACTTCTCATGTTAGTACAGGAGCCTTGGGGTTAATTATCCCTTAATATGTCTAGTATTTCAGATCTGCTTTAAAATGCAATCACGAATATCAGCATCACCTTGACAATAACAGGCCTCACTCTCTGGAGGCATTATGAGTTTCTGAAAGGTATTTCAAGTTGCATCCACGAGACTGAAGAGATACCTTACCAGCTATTTGTCGCATTGTTCATCTGAGTGGGCTACACGTGTGAAAAGCTTTGCAAATTGCTGGCACAGTGGAGGTTTTCAAAATGGGAAAATAAAAACCTGGCAAATGGACTGGCGAGCTACTCGTCTTTATACAGAAATACAAGATGAGCCTCTATTCATATTGGTTGCAACTTATCCACCTAAAGGGTAACCAAGATGAAAACTAGAGTGTTGGGCAGAAGAACTGCTGACCTTATCTGCACATGTTTACAAAAGTCAGTCAAAACAGCAGTACTGACTAAGGATTGTACCTTTTGACGGCATGGTGTTTGGAATGGTCCTCTAGAGAAACATTTTTTTTGGTGCAAAATGTGTCTGCCCATAGTCACTATATTCAGTGTTGTTAGTGACCTTGGTTTGCTGATGTGCTTCCTTATTCAAATCTGATACATTAACAAGATGATATGTTATTCTGTGTGTGGGTGTGTGTGTGTGTTTTCTGCCTACCTGGCTGACTTTGGCTGGTGTAAGGACCATGTCGAGGACTCCCGCCCAGCCAGCAATCACTCCTGTGGGGACTGCATAGGCCAGAGCTATCATCAGGAACCGCAGGTTACTGAAGGGGACAAAAACACATTAGAGATTCAAAATGGCACTCACAAAAAAGGCTTACAAGCTAACTGTTTGTGTACTGATTCTCCCCAAAATATGAATATGGAAACTTTGACCAGGTGTGTCTATGGAAGACTACAAGAATAATGTGTCCTCTATATATATATATATATATATATATATATATATATATATATATATATATATATATATATATATATATATATATATATATATATATATAATCATTTATTAACTACACCCACTTACCTACATTCCTTAAAAACAGACTGTCAAGATCAGTTCTTAGGCAAGCCCTATGGCCGTCCTCTGAGTAAGAAGATCTTTACTTCTCAAATAACCCAATCAATTTTCATGGGGACCAATATATAGTTCACAGCACATCAATCATTACTGGACACTGTTTCGTCCGTTTAACATGAAGCAGTTTGCTCAAATCCAAAACTAAATAGACAGATCTCCATATGAATTTAATGAGGCATCTGCTACACCTGTTTTCAAACCAAATTACTGCAACATACAGTATTTTCACATCTGCTGTTAAAGTCTCTCATTATAACAAAAGGGCAAATATTCTGATATTCATAGATGAGTGAAAGCTAGCCTCTGCACAGGTGAGGTTCGGCAGTTGATTCTAAGCCAGAGGATACCCTCCACAGAGTCATAAAGCGTTTCCTAGTAACAATCCAACAAAAAAATGTCACTAATTAGATGAATGCTAAAACCTCCTCCAAATCCTACATCCTAACAGCACCGGCCTTAGATGAAACAGTGAAAGCAGCATAATGGAATGTCTCCTTCCCCCTCTGTTCACTAGTGTTTGGAGGTTTACCATCAGCTCCAGGTCTTTTTACAAGCCCACAGTATGTGTCACTTTATATACACACACACACACACACACACACACACACACACACACACACACACACACACACACACACACACACACACACACACACACACACACACACACACACTCTGGCTCATCTCCCTGTTACTGTCACAGCAGAAGGTCTATCCTCGTGCAGAGCGTAGTGACAGACAGATAAGAAGCTACCTGAGCACAGAGGTATCACAGAGGGCAACATCCACCTTTACATTACATTACATGCAGTCACAGATTTATATGATTATTCAAAATAGTCTAAATGCTTCATGTATTCATTCGATGGGTCAATGAACTGATATTAAATTACACAGATCTACTAAAAGAAATAATGGAATCAGTTCACTCCGGCTTCAGCAATAACAAATCAAACACTTTGAATCAAAATAATCAAATTGAATGAAAACGACTCCCTCTTCCGCGAAGACTGAAAAGATGAAACTGGTATTGCCATAACTGCTACTATTACAGCAACTACTACCGCTACCTCCGTATCAAGTATCAGGTGTGGAAAAATGGTTTATTTGTTGACAATTTCATTCAGTATAGAAGGTATTCACATCTTTAGATCTCAGTTTAAATGCCATATTCCAGTCTAACAGCACCGTTAATGGAACAGTCTTCTGTGTTTGGTATCATTTCATACTGTTCAGTGAAAATAGTGGGAGAGGATTAAGGGCACAAACATGGTCCACACGAGTACGCTTCAAGCTACGCAAGCTATAAGTTCTGGAGTGTGTCACCTCAAGATCTTAACGAAAAGCAAGCGTGAGCTGCACTCTGAACGTTGCAGCTAGGGGCGCTATAGCAAGAAACGACAACAGAAAGCTGACCCCTTCTGTGTGGGTTCACTTCCGCTCATAACAACCACAGCTGACCACGTTGAGGAAGCTCTATCTTAACATGTCCATCTCATGGATGTATCAAAGAGAACTGTATGCATAGGCATGTTTATGACACTGAAATTGAAAACATATATACTGTGGTCATGGAAACGCTCTGATTAGCTCTATATCGCCCCATTGAGGACTGACCTCCACCGGTGCGTAAGAGCGTACGTTGAGTATGTTCACTGGGGTCGCGCATTTGTGCTGGCTGGGCCAGGCATTGTCATATGCGTTCGCGTACTTCCGTGGACGATGTTTGTACCCTAAAGGTGTTGTTGTTAATGTTAAAAAAAGAATCCTTTGCTCAGTTACCTACAAATATATTTTTTTATATTATAATTTAATATTATAGATTTATCAATTGATTATTCATTGATTTGACATTGAAATTAACTTTTTAAATGTGAACATCTACCAGCCACTGACAGATAAACGTTCAAATGCCAGCCACTTTCATATTTTACTAGCATTTGGCTGGTGGCTGGTGCTAATTTCCCACCCTGAAAACATTAGAAAACAGTGAAAAATGCCTGTCACAACTTTCTGGAACCCAAGGTGAATTGCTTGTTTTGTCAACCAACAGTTTAAAACCCCAAAGATATTCAATTTACAACGACATCACAAAGTTTATGGAAGCAAGTGCTCACATTTAAGCAGCTAAAACCAGAGAATGTTTGGCATTTTTGCTTGATGAATGACTCTATTGATTATCAAAACTGTCGCAGGCTACTTTTCTATCCATTGTCAAGTGTCTTTTCAGCACTAGCTAAGTGTATTGTCAACTGATGGCTGCTTATCAAGTTATCAACTGAAATCATGCTGTATAAATAAGAGATAAAAACAAGCACCATCTCCCAGCTGTGATAAATGGCTTTAGGCTACAGATATTGTGCTGCAGGGTCTGATACGAGCTGTCTGCTAATATCTCATCAGCTCACAGTGTACTGTGAACAACAGGAGAAAAAGACACTTCTATATGTCTCATTATGTATGCACATCCAGTACACACACACCGAGCTCACATCTTTAGGGTATATGGAACCCCTCCAATCACATGCAACCCAATTACAATCACTTGGAACACCCACGCTAATCACCTTTGCCCAATGAGGTGGCATGCTGATTTAAATCAGTGCCACCTCCTCAACCCTAACAATATGATTAGAATCACTGGGCGTCTGACAAATGAGGCAAGGCTGGCAGAGCAGGCAGCAGATTCATAGATTGTTTTGTTTTCCTGCTCTCCTCTCTTTTGTTTATGGACACTGTTTAACTCCTGCATTTATTCTCCCTCTGCCTTGTTCATTATAATGCAGGAAGCATCCCGAGCAGTATCATGCGGGGACGTCTGGAGAACACTTTGGGCCTCCCACATCCCTACTGTGGCTTCAAACGCTCAACACACAGACAGATAAAGTTCACACAAACACAGTCTTTGAGTTGCAAACTACGGCGGGAACTTGTCCCAAGACACGTAACCTGCACAGCATAAGCACTGTTGCTGTAAACATATGCACGCCCTTTCCCTTTCCTGATACTGGTGCACAGACAATGAATCACTTTTATTCGCAGAATGCTTTGACTCCACAGAAAAACAAACACAGCCCTTCTCCCTGCTGCAGGCCTGTCTTGTCCTAAGCAGTATGAAGCTACTTGGCCTTGAGAGAGTATGGAGGGACAGTCATAAAAGCCCAGTGATGGAGCACCCTCTCTGCTTTTCTCCCAGCACCCTTTTCATTAACCTTGCCACAACAGCAGGAAATCAATATCCATATACCTTTTTCCCCGTCCCTGAGATTATTTAGACAACCAAATGTAAGCAAGCAGACACTAGCTACTGGGTAAGAGAGGGGACATTTTTTACCCTTTCCTTTGCTGCTGGTGATAAAATATTTCCGCAGAAGTCTCAAAGCTGGCGGTGTCATCAGCTAAGTGCCATTTGTCCTTGGCAGACCGGCTAGAGTCCAATGCATCAAGATGACAACTTTCCCAGCTAAAGTGAGTATGACTGGGGAGGGAGGGATCATCAATACTCAGGCTTTGGGCTGTTTAGTATTCCCTCACACTGTGATCAGAATACAACGATAACTTTACACCACGTGTAGAGACACTCAGGCTTCTAATTAGACTGCTGCTGTGGAAGCAGATGTGAACAGCTGGAAGCACTCATCAAGCTGAAGATCATTAACCAGTGCTCAGACCCTGACAGGCTAAATGGATGAACAGATACATCAATGGATAGGTATCAGGCAGACAAACTGACTAGTTGGCTATCACCTTCTGTCTGTCAGCCTCTACAGATACAAACTTTGCTAGGGATGCACCGATCCAATCTGCCAGCTTGGCATCAGGTATTGTCCAGATGTGACCAATCCACTTTAACTAGAGTTTCAAAATAATAAAATTGTGTGTTTACGCAACACTTATTAGGTCACAGCAGACTGCCAACTTTTCTTTTCAACTACCAAGTTTTTAGCCCAACAGCCATCTCTAGCCTCATGTTATCTTACATAAAAATGATCTAAATTGGTTTCATGCAGTGAGGTATAGATTTTAAAACTGGTATTGGATCGGTAATCACTATCGGTATATACCCTAAGTTGAGGTATTGTATTGGGAGAGAAAAAGTCTTATTGGTGCATCCCTAAACTTTACCAGTCTGTCTGAGACTGGTGGTCAATCTTAAGAGTGCATACAGTATGTACAGTGGGTAAAAGTAATGTAGACACTTAAAGACTTAAAGTCTGAAGTAATTAAATCACAACTAATCACAATTGGTGTATAACCTAAAATGATTCACTTTTGTTGCAGAGTTTGCAATAGTGATTTAAGTTACTTTAAAAGGTGCATTCATTGTTTTTTGTCCACTTTGGGGCACAAGAACTCCACAAAATGCTAAAAAACACACACTTCAAGTTGCCACAGAGCAACATTAGCATTAATTTGGAGTTGTATTTCTGTCCTGCTAAATCCAATATTCACCAACCCTGAGAAAAATATATTTGACTCCTTAGCTGCTAGATGTTCCACTTGTCTCACTAGCTAATCAGTTACTCTGACATTAGGTACTGGGCAGGAAGCATACAGTGGAATTTTGGTTGAGATCAGCTCCCTGCTACTTCTGGAAATAGGACTGATAAATGCAATGAGACTTAACCAAACAATTCATGTGCTGTAAAACCAAAACACTGAGCTAAACAAGGCTAAAAGAGAGTTGGTAATACTCTGTCATTGTAAGCAACCCCTTTTACATTGAACAGAGCCATTTGATCAACTTTTAATATAAAACATTAAATTTATGGCTCTTTAAAGTTGTGTTCCTTTTTCCTGAAGTGTTTACATTATTTTGTCTACCTCCTGTATGAGCACACATAGACACAAAGACTCAAAAGTCACTTTTCCTGCTCCGTGTCCAGTCCCTGCAGGAGAAGGCTTGATGTTGCTGGACCCAGATACAACATGCTGCCCAAACAGGTCACTGGACGACTGCCTATCACAAGTGAACAGAAACCCTCTCAGCTGGATGGCCTAGTTAAGTTGGCCTGTCTGTGTGTGTGTGTGTGTGTGTGTGTGTGTGTGTGTGTGTGTGTGTGTGTGTACATCTGTCCAAAACTATGCATTAGGTTATCAGCTTGGTCCCTGTGATCTATCTGAGGGAGCTCTTACAGGGAGCTCTTACAGGGAGCTAAGCCACTCTGTGCTGGTCAGAGGCCTGTGGAAAGCATGGCACTGTAGTGAAGCTATTTCTTACTGCAGGGGACCAAGTGTAGCCAACAGAGCTAGGCCAACTCCCTGGCTGCAGTCGCCCAGCTTTTCTTCTCCCTCCTCCAGCCTTTTAATCCCTGGCCACTGCCACGGGCCTCGTTCCTCCACAAGCCAGGCAAAAGGCACAGCACTTGCTCCCCAGGCAATGCTGTTTCTTCGTGGCCGAGGGGATAAATATTGCCTTGGTGGAAAGTGTGACGGGTGTAGTGATGGGGGTGTTGCAGGGTTATAGTGAAGTGTGAATCAATCATCATCTCTAGATTTCCTCTTAGCTCTTCCCTTATGCTTTTCCCAGGGTGGAAAAAGACAAAGGTGATGAAACATCAATAAAAGCATTCCACTACTGAGATTCAGGACATTGTCATAATAGACCCTCTCTCTCTCTCTGTCTCTCTCTCTCTAACTGCATGCATCAGTGGTGTCTTATCGTCAAAATATTGACGACTGACCCTGATGGTACAGATGCAGGGGATGATGTAGTTTTCAAAAGCGACCAGTATGTTATAGCTTAGTAATTAATCTAGAGGGAAGGCTGGGATTTCTTTGATAACAACCCAAGCAGATGGTGAGTGGCAGAACCCTTCATTAAGATTCCATATCCTTCTCCAGCGCAAGATCCAGTCACTTTAACTTGCTAAGACAAGAAGCGCGCAATGCATCAGCAAATAAGAAACCAAACTAGACCTAATGGATTTGTAGACACAGCGGTTTACAGAGCATTGAAGGTGCTGCAGAAATATGCTCCTGACTGCTCTCTTAGTCTGATGTCGTAAAACATAACAGCACCTGAAACTAATTTCAAATGCGGTACTGAAGTTTCACTTGCTTTACACGTCTACACCGGAGTTGGCTCAAGGACACGTCAAGTTAGGCATACTGAATAATGTACTGAAAGACTGGTCTCAACAAACGGTGTCAGGTGGTAATGGTCTTTCAGATGACTTTGTGTGTGTGGTTTTACCTAAGAAGTCTGCAGATGCTGCTCCTGTAACTGAGTCTCTGGCTTGCAGCGGCCACACTGGGAGGCATCGGTGGCCGTGACGGGAAATAGAGCAGTACTGCCGCAAAAAGCACAGCAATTGCAGCCAACTCTAGCGGAGCACACAGACAGATAAAAGAGACATACCTGTTATTTTCATAGACAAGACAGTCAGACCTATTTGACATTTTAAAAAAGGTCACTGTGACATCCAAAGGTCCTCTGAAACCATCCCTGGAATGAACATAATGGCCTAGTAGACACGACTATATACTAAATTGATGTCCGTGTCAGACAATCATGCAGTCTGACATAGCAGTGGTTGATATCTCAATTTATTTCTCTTGGAGAAGCATGACACTTTTTTTATATATGGATTGATCGAGCAGCAGCTGCCTTTTACTCCCTGATAGAGTTGCATTCCCACTCACACTTTGATCTATCATTTGGAAAGGTAACCGGTTGCTTTGTCATTATGTCTGTCCTTTGTTCTTTTGATGACCTCCAAAACTTTTGGTTCACAAAAGGTGTCTGCTTTGTCCTTTAAAAATGAATAACAATACTACCTTAGGTTAAACAAAAGCTGCAGCCTCAATCTATTACAGCATGCTTGTTTCTCTTTTCAGCGTGCTTTTAATTTTCTGAATCAGTTAAGCATAACAGTCCCAGCAATCTATTTTTCAGAGGGGCGGTTATGAGGATTATAATTGGAGTTTGTGCAAAATTCTTGGATCCCCTTGCCTGATTGTATTTGTGTCCCTTGACGAGGCTGTCATGATGTCGAAATGATGTGCTATCGATCCCCCATGCCCTCAGAGGTTCTCGCTTGCTGTTAGTACCTGCATACATGACCAGCTGGATCCTGTCTCGGATGGACCTGTCAGAAACCGCTGCTGCCATCGTGGTTACTGCCAGGGTGTCATTGGGGGCTGGCACTACCAGAGGTCCTACTACAAATGAAGCAGCGCCTCCCAAGTAGGAGAAGAGCGAGGCCACGGCCGTGGCGGTGGCTCTCTGGTCAGGGGCGAACCATGTGGTGGAGAGGAAGGGGCCAGCGCTCATTATGGTTGGGCCAGCTAAACCGTTCAGAAACTGACCTCCGTGTATCAACCTGTAACAGAAACAGTAGGAAGAAACTGCTTCAATTCTTCACTAAAAACAACAACATACAAAAAAATACATCCACGCACCACATTGTGAGAAAGTGGTGTTATAGTAGGCATAAGCATCTGCGCTGCACTTTGTACTTTGCTTTTAAACAGCAAATATAAAGAATTATAATCTTGTGATGAGCGTGGGATCCCCACTCTTTCAAAGAAACCATTTTTCATAACATAGGGACTAATTTAAGTGTCAAGAAAAAGAATATGAATTAGGCTAGTACATACTAACGTTGAAACCAGGCACTCAAGGTATTTAAGTTTGTCTGGCTAATTTAATTTGAACAGTTACTCAGATGTGACAAATACAGTTTTCTGAGCTCAGCTGCTTTCAGTTACTGTAATGAAATTTATAGTCTGTCTCTAAAAGGTCGAGTCTGTGTTGTGTGTGTCTGTAATGACCTTGAAAAGCTACAATCAGTAAATTCATGCAAATGGGATACCATATGATATTTAACTTTACATTGTCCCTGACCATATGTGAGACTTCGGCTGCCAGGGGTTGCAGGGACACTGCACAGAAATTAAGTTTGGAGGACTTTAAAGTTCATAAACAACCTAATCATAACTTTGTGGCATATTTTAACAGGAAAACGTACTGTTTTCCAAGACATTTCGGTCAATTTTTGTCATTGTCTGGGACTCTTATTTGACTGGGAAAACTGTATTACAGAATTTGGGGGTTTGTGTGGAAACCCTAACCCTTCTTTTGTGTGGGTGCTATTTATGATACACTGTATTGGATCAACCACTGTTAAACAACAAATACAATCAAACATGGCTGCAGGCAGCAGTGTATTTATTAAGCTAAAAATAAATACAAAGTAATGATGCATTTGATATGAATATCTGATGGAATAATGACAGGTGAAGGGAATTAAAAAATAAGGTATAATTATCTCTGGGGATGTAAGTAACATCCTGTCCCTGAGAGAGTCCAGGTTTGCTGTACAGTCTCACTTGTGCACCATCAGACTGAGCTGTGCGAGACAGATGTACTCTGAGATGTCCCCTGATGCCATCAGACCCCTCACCACCTTCCTCCCCCTCCAGAACTTTCTGACTGAGACAGCCAGCCGCCAGAGACAGCGCACGGCTGATCGTCTGTGAGCTCAGTAAAGACGCCATTCATTCAGAGCAGGCTGAGACGGCTCAGCAGGGAGAACAGGAGAACAGTGGGGAAGGAGAAAGTAAAAAGACGTGGTAAGAGAAAACGACAAGGAGGAGAGAGGACAAGGAGGGATCTTGGGCTAATTCTGAGTTTATGGTATTCAAAAATATTCAGTATACTTGCATTCAGATTGTAAGTTTGACAGCTAAGAGTCTTGCTGATTCTTATTCAGCATAAGTGAGTGCAGAAAACTGGATGTCTGTAAGTTTAATCAAGTTAACTTTAACACTTTTTAAGATCTTGTTTATACCAATTTGGATGACATATATCACCAATTAGGTAAGTGAAACAAATGTGAAAATAACTTTAGATCTAAGTGTGTATGACAAGGATGTATGACAACCCCTCCACATTTTCTAAAATATTTAAATAACATGATTTATAAGACTGTTTCGGGACTTGATGAAAAAACACATCATTGTCAGTGCCAAACCATCAATATGACCATTTAGAAAATTCACTTGTGTGAGGATGACAACTGGGTTAATTAGGACGTAATATGTGCTGACATAATCTCTATAGCCCTTGTTGGTACCGTGTCAAAGGAACATTTTTGTTTGTGACAGACAACAGATATCTGCATATTAATGCAGAACGTGTAGGCAAGGGACAAGATTTTGGTATCGGAAACGTTCTGATTTCCGTTTGTAGTCCGAGTAGTATTGGCTAATCACGTTTGGGCGGGCTTTGCATGCAGGTAAATAGTCTGTGTGGAGAGAAAAAGAGGCGGAACACATTGGCCGAAATGCAGTCTCAGAACCCAGCCCATCCGTTATCCGGATATCCGCTGGCTACACCTGAAGCCCCGAAACATTGACCATTGCTCTCTGAGGCTGAGTCTAGTCTTCAGACAATAGCCGATGGGTTCCAAGATGGGTGCTGACATGATACCCAAGTTTTGGTACTGATACCATAACAATACTAAATCGATACCTTACTATGAGAACTATGAATGTTTTTTTCTACAAAACAAACACAAGCAGCCTTACGTGAACTTTGCCTAAATATAATACAGTCTAACTCTGGCAGTTGTTTTTTATCTGAATCAGGAACTATGTGATCAAAGAATAAGCACACGAAATTACAAATCTGAACAGACAGCTGATGCCAGCTTTTGGTTCTTGACAGTTTTCGACACTCTGTGCAACAGACATGTTTAGTTCAGTACCAAAATATTTGAGGTTCAAAATCCAGTCCAAGAAATACTTTTTAGACTTAAAGCAGGCATATACCAGTTTGTTTTACTCTTCAGTATGCTTACACTTCTCTGCCCTCTAACTCTTTTTAACTTTGCTGTCCATTGCCTCTGGGGTTCGCAGATAAATGTGTCATGGCAGAACACAAAGTGCAGTGGTCACTGACAGATTGATTGGAGGATAACTTGTTCACCCTATATCTCCTTCCCACATCTCAGACTTGCTAACATCCCAGCCTACACACCAGCACCTCCTAAAATACTCTGTGGCTCTTCCTTTTTATTCATCCCACTCCTTCTTTCTTCGTAGATTTCTTTATACGTGTCTCAGTCTCAGTATCCCTTTATGATCATATGTGGGATATGACATTTATATGGAACACAGAATAACCTGGTAATTCATCTCCCTGTATACATGATTCTAACGTTATTATGGTTTCTGATCTGTTCATCTGCGCTGGTGCAGGCACGTCTTTGACTCTGCCACATCCAGCCTGTCATTTCTGTACCAAGTGAGTCACCTCAGCAATTGAGGGATGAACCCAGTGCCGGGACACTGCTGCATTTACCACTCTGCTGTTTTCCTCTCCCTCAGTGATGGAAGACGAGAGCGCCAAGCAATAAAATTTATCCTCCACATTACCTATGTCGCGCAGCCATTTCCACTTCAGCATTTAGATTATCATTTCATCATCTGTCATTATATTTTTTTGTTTTACAGACGTACCCACTACATGACTTAGATCACAGATGCACCTGCTCACATGGCAGAGAGTCAGAAACCTGGCTAATGTGTTTACATGCCACAGTATCCCAGTCTCAATCAGTCACCCAGCTAACATATTCAGGTTATCCAGATAAGTTAACAGGGATATTAGTGTGCATAGAAATGTGCTCCATGTTAAAATCCTGTATCCTGTATAATTGTCTTTAGCCACAGAGATATCACTTGGAAAACATGAAGGTATTTCAAAATGGCGTTCTTGTGATTACTGTTCATCACATGACACACTAAATTTTAGCACTACATACTTTACATCTGAATCATTGGCTCTCAGGTATCCAAAGACACCTGATCCACTGCTCTAACTGCTTGGCCATGTCGCAACTTCTTGAAACATCCATAAAATTTAAAAACATTTGAGACATTATTTCATGTCATTACACCATGATTAAGAAGTTTTTTTATGTACTTTCACACTGTGATTACCCTTTAGCGGAATGATCTGTTTTGTGTGCCACATTGAAATGGAATAGAAGCCACGCCCAACTGGCACAAACCGGCACAGTGCCAGTCAGGTTTTGGAGCACACCATGTGATTACAGTCTCATTTAGGACTGGGAAGGGTCCAGATACCAGACTGGCCCACCTGCTGTACTGTATCTTCTCATTAGACACAAGGACTATTCCAAACCCAACAATCAAATCCAGTTTGTCCAAATATACTGATTATTAAAGCAACAAAGACCCTCAGACTCAGCATAATTTAAAACTATAACTGTGACCTAGTCTGACCTCATATTAAAACTGGGTATCAATTGAATGTTTTATACCAGTGTCAGTACAATGTTGAAGTTTTTGTTCAAAAACCTAAATGATACTTTTCTCCATACCTTATTTTGCTAAGTATAAACACATTTTCAATCATTTTACAAAATAAAACATGGCAAGTACATCAGTGTTTAATTCTGTCTCAACACAAAAAAGCTGAACTAGAACTTTGTGTAAATAAAATGCTATATAAAAACTATAGTTAAAGGGCACATATCTGAATACATACCCATAACTAATAATCTGACCAATTCGATGACAGCTTTCAGTACTTCACAGTTACAAAGTTTGGTCAGTACTTTAAAAGTATTGAGGTTCAGTACCCAGCCTTACTGTCTATATGCTCTCTGGATGGATGTGGCTAAGAAAATTGCCTTTAATGTGACAGGTGATGAGGACGGATGGTGAGCAACAAGAGAACGAGCGGTCACATGGGGCAGCCGCCAGGAGAAGGAAAGAAAGGGAAGGAAGCAGCTTTTTTTTCCAACTAGATGATTAAGTTAATCAGTATTGATGAACCCTGTCAGACGGAATCTCATCGAGAATGAGACAAAGAAGCCAGCACTGTGTTGAAATCATAGCACTGCTTCTGGTCCGCCAGGGCTGACAGACCCAATTCTACAATCACAAAAAGGCCAGGCCAATTCTGTCTCGAGAATACCACAACAATCGTCACAGTAATAGGACAGCCTGCTGCGGGACCCACAATGTGTTCTGATGGCCAATCAGACAGTGTCTGAGTGAGTCTGAGATCTAACCGATAGACACTTACTAATCACAAAGCTGGTCTGTATTCAAATGCATAAGAGAGGCAAACTGAGAGAGAGATTGAAAGAGCGAGAAAAAAAGAGCGAATGCGTGAAAACACGTGAGAACGAGGAGGGTAAAAATGTGATGTCTTTGATTTGAGAGCAGACTTAATCACAGCAAGGTCTAATCAGTGACCACTGATGCAATACTGCCTTCTCTCTCCTCATCTGAACTTCACAGAGGAAACGCTCAGTTCTTGTTCCAAATGTGACTGAAGCAGCTACACAGAAGATCCTGGTTATAAAAGAGAAGAGCTTCCACTGCTCACCAAGTTCACAAGAGACTTTGATTTCCTAAAAAGGATCTTAAAAACTCAAAACGAATAGGCGGTTTACTTCCTCAAGAGGATATCATAAAAAGAAAAAGGAGTAATCGCCTATCAAACATGAAACAGCATGTGGAACAAACAGATCTGCAGGGGGCTGTCAAGGGAACTTCTAAACCTGGACAACGGTCGCCACTTATCTCCTGATCAGGGGAGCAGGAAACTCAAATGCTGTGTTTGATCACTCTTGCAATGCCCTTGAACTCCACACGTCCAAAATTCTGGAGCCAGCTAGACTTGACTGTTTTGTTAGGTCCCCCTCCCTGTCTCACAGGTCATCTAAGCCCATACTTCTGATATGAACAGAACAGCCTATTTATGGGAGATGGCAAAACCAGCAGCAACACAGGTGAGGTCACTAAACAAAACTCTCACAGTCTGATCATGTTTCATCTCTACTACTGCAAAGCAAAGAGTGACATCTACTGGTGATCCAGGGAGCTACATGAGTCTTCAGCTTGTACTTTACTGTGATAATCCACTACGTCATTCATTAAAAACATGGCTTCAAGAGCTGTGACCTATTACATTTAATATGCAAATATGCTGAACTGTGTCAGATCTAACATTTGCTGTGTGATTCACGTTATCTTGGCTTCCACTGGGCTATCGTGATGTCTACTTTGAATACTGAATCTGAAGAGCTGAAGGTGATGGCTGTGAAAGGTTGTCCCCATCATCCAAAGGGAAAACATCAGGCAGCTCTGACCCAGTCTACATACCTTGAACTTTTTTGCACTTTTTAGAATTCAGCAGACACCAAGAACTCATATATCCTGTTGTATGTCTGGATTCAGGAGGGGTGAGACTTAAAGCATGTTGGAGATACCGTTTTTTGTACTGGACCTACGCTTCAGTAATGCTGAAGTGTATGTTTGTCAGTTTGACTACTAACAGTCCTGCCCTGAGCGTATCCTAACTAATAGAGGAAGAAGTTTCTTGTGCCTTTGCAGCCCTGTTTCTATATGATTCTGCTTCCCCTTTACAGTAAAAGTATCTGGCAATTGTTAGCAGCCATGTTAAAAGTATGCTTACATGCTAGTGAAAAGCACCCAACAAATGTCAAGTGGAGCTGCATTAGCCCTCACTGGAATGTTGCTGAACGAGGGTCAAGAGAACTTACATTTTCAGGAGCTTTGTGAAGACTCATTCACAGGTGTCATGAACCTGAAGGCTATGGGCTTGAAACAATTCTGAATGATGCACAACAAAACAACAACTGCTATTGCACTGCCATAAATGATCCATAGGCTATCATTAGAGAGATTTTACACATCAACACCAGTTTACTTGTCATGGTTAACACTTCTCAACCTGTGGAAACAGTTGTATAATGTTGTCTGTGGCTCAGGGGGAACTTAACCCCCCGATGCTGTCATCTAGGTTATCTCTGCTTGGAGTTAGAGAGACTGCACATTTTTAACATAAAGTTTGCGTTGAAAACTGGAGGCATGGAGAAAGATACTGACATTTACCAGGCCTTTATCTACGGACTAAAAGTCAGGATATCTTGGCCTCAGCTGCAACAATTTTCTATCAGCTTTTTGGAAGTGCGATACAAAATCGCTGCAGTACTCTATTTTAAGGGGTCACTGAGAGATAAAACAATAAAACAAAATGTTTTGTCCACTATGGCAGGATTTTGGTTTTGATTTACTGATGAAATTAAAACTTCAGCTAGATCCGTCTATAATTTCTGGGAGGACCACAAATTAAAAAAAGGCTCCATAATTGTGTGAGTGGTTTACTATGCACAGGCCCGGTACAGTAAAATGTAACATCCTGAAGATTTAGGCCATAGCCACTCCACTAAAACCAATGACGAATCCCAGGGGATGAGTTTGATTAAAGCTATGGTACAGCCATTGGAAAGTCTTTAAATGTCTCACTGAAATATCATTTCTGCAGGAAAAGCTAATTTTTTCCTGTTGGGAAATATAGCCTGTAAAAGCTGCCCCTGTAAGACACAACCAAGACCACATTATGTTGGTATGTACAGTATGTGATCTATACACGGTTAAAGTCCATGATAACGTCTGCACAAGTGGCAAACATGTTTAGTCTACATGTTGGTATGAGCATGTAGAGGTGGACTTATGACAGGATGTCGCTCTTGATTCAAGGCTGTGGAAAGAGCCTTTAAAAGCTATTAATGTGGGCTGTGAATGCAAAACTTGACATTTCACAGCAAATTGTAAATACTCTTTTTCAACTTAGGCACTATCACAAGGGAATCCTGATTCTATCACTACTTCCTAATATACTTTATCAGAAGGTTTTACTTTTCCTTATGTTTGGCCTGTATCACTGTACCATTCACTCCACTAATGGCTTTCTTACTGCAGCCTCATGAGACACAGAGAGAAAGAGATTGGGAAACAAAATTGATTTATCTGCTCTTTGAAAGCCAAAATTATTTTTAAAAAATCCTCAAATCCATAGAGTGACAGTGATATGTGACTCATTCTGTGGAAATACAATTTCCTCTATGTATTGATATTTTATGATATACTGCCTCATTGTGGAGCCCAACAGGAATCATTAGACAGATTACCGCTCAGAAAATATTCAATGAAATTACATTATAATTGAAATTACCTTCTCTGAGCTCTTGCACTTTCTAAAAGAGGAACACTGAGCTCGTGAGTAAAACTGAGAATGAAACACTAAGAATAATGGGATTCTTTTTACGTTTTCCTGTGATGGCCTGTCAAAGTGCTTTCTGATAAGGGAGGAAACTGGCAGTAAGGACACATACACACACACAAAAAAAGTAAAGGATCCAGACAGTATTGAGCTGTCTTTCAGAATCCGCTTCTCTGGCAGCCAAATGCTTCCTGACTTTCCCTCTATCCAGTTACAGGTCTCTACATTGAAGAAAGGGAACAGGACCTTGGCTGTACAATACACGTAACATCCTTACAAGGCACAATAATAGCCATTGCATGTAGGCTATGTTCATCCTGGTGCTTATACTTTTTAGCCATGCTCGTGTCATGTCTCAACAACTATTGGATGGACTGCCATGAAATTTGGTACAGAGACATTCATATCCCCCTCTGGATGAATTGTCATCACTTTGGTGATCCCTGAACTTTGATCCAAAATTCCAATATCACCAAATACCAGCTAAATTTATGACATTCCTTATAATCGTCAGCTGCACTTTGTGTTTAGTGCTAATTAGCAAATATTTGCATGCTAACATGCTAAGCTAAGATGGTGAACATGGCCAACATTGTACCTAACTAGTGCTAGACATCAGCATGTTAGCATTGTCATTGTGAGCGTGTAACAATTACGTAACGTGTTATTTTCAATATGGATTCATCTGCAAATTATTTTCTCAATCAATAAATGAATCGTTTTGTTTGTAAAATGTCAGAAAACAGTACACGATTCTTGTTATAATTTCCCAGAGTCCGAGGTGACATATTCAAATTGTGTGTTTTATCCAGTTTTAACAGTCCAAAACCCCAAAGATATTCAGTTTACCATTATTTTTGACAAAGAAAAGCATCACATCCTCACATTCCTCACAGAATCTAAAACCAGTGAATGTTAAAATTGCCTAAACAATTAATCAATACCAAAATAGTTGCTATTTAGTTTTCTGTTGCTTGACTAATCCTTTAATCTACTAATCTTGTCAACTACATCACAAATCATGGTGAACTCATTAGACAACGAGAGGTCCTAACTTTAGCAAGCACCTACTTTATGTCCATAAACTGATGCACATAGCTGGTCCTGAAGTGGCCGTGGCAGTCGGTTAGAAAATTTTGTCGAATAAATCAAATTATGGAAATCATGGAAGGCTTATGACTGCCCTCACGAGTCACTCACTGCCTCCTTTCCAAAACATTTCAAAGGATCATCATGACACCAGCCCCCTTGAACCATCTGCTACCATAAGGTTTACAGAGGAGTCTTACCATCGTCTGAGATGCTGGTCTGTCAGTGGGATGCTCCTTAGAGTGGCTCCTAGCACCATGAACAACGCCGAGAAGAGGAGGGACGCCCGCAAACCTGGAAGACACAATAAGGGTGATGGATGTTGGATTTTGGTTGACAGACTAATGATTTCAGCACTATTTCAAAGCACCTACACTCAGTTGCCAATTTATTAGGTACACCTATTTAAAACTAATGCAGTCTAATAACACAGTTCTACAATTAATCCAACCTTCATGAAGGTTATAATGTTCAGTTTGTGTTGAAAGGTGTTTCTGTTATTTAGCCTATCGTTACTGATATAAATGGGGTGGACAAAATAATAGGAACACCTGTCAGTATAACGCAAATACAGTTCAACAGCACAACAACCTGCTGGCTCCAAAATGACTGCGTTAGTTTTAGGTAGGTGCACGTAGTAAACTGGCAACTGAGTGTATGTGGCCAATAATAGCACCAAATGCGACACCAGGAATCCCGAAGTTCTTTAATATCGCCTGTGTGACAGCAATAGTACGGACAAAGCGCCTTTCTTTATCAACTTGGAAGTGTCTCAGTTTCACCCACATGACGCCCATTTAAGGAAATTCTCCACTTCCCTATTCTTCTCTTTCCATGTGAGTCATCATTTGCCGAAGCTTTGACTAGAACAATATATAGATCCCCAGTACAATTCCAGCCCAGTCAAACAGGGCTGGGGTAGATTTGTACTTTATCGATCCCTGACCACAACATGCCAATATAGTCTTTTGGTGCATGTTAGGAGTTTGTCAGGCTGTTTTCTTTAGATATCAAAACAGAGATGGGGTCGTTTGTCTCTGTGCTGATTACATTTCACTGTGATTGTACCTCATACAATTACATGTGACAAACTTAATTGATTAATTGATTGTGGTCTGCTGCATCAAACATTGACACGTCACCAGTACCAACAAGTACTGACAGGGACTTGTAATTAAATCCCTCAACAGAATATTCGTTTTCTGTCAGCTTTTTAAATCAAGAAACACAATGTCTCAGCTGAATTAGAGAAAGCTTTGTTTCATTGTTAATTTGATTTGGGGAAGATGATGTCATAATAACACTATTATAGACAATAGGAAATCGGTTGTTTTGCTACATTTAGGCTTCATTGTCACAGATGCCTTTGTAGGGTTAGCCAATTAGAATAGAGGACTTTTAACAAATTTTTTTAAACGCCTTGGATATTCCTCTTTTAAAATGCTCGGGGCACCAGAGGCCTAAAAGGGTCAAGAAGCACACTTGCACCAGCCAGATCGATTCTGGATTGGCAGGATCAACCTACATGGGGAAGAAAATGAGTAGCACCGGGCCCTCTCTCTTTAACCAGTGTTTAGGTGCCCTTGAATGATGCACATAACACCCCCAAACTGCTCCTGTACAGAAGGCTTTAAGAGGCAGCTCTCACGATGAATGCAGTCACCATGCAAGTGTAAAGCCGGGAATTGTCGGATTTTGCTCAGCAAACTTAACCAGCCCTGAAAGAATTAGTCACTTAATCCAGTAGTAGACAAGAATTTTGGTAATCAATTAGATGTTTAAGTCATGTATCAAGAAAATCTATCAAAATTTCCCTTGTCATATGTGAGAATTTGCTACTTTTTATGTTTTATATAATTGTAAATTAAATATATTTGAATTTTGGTGTGTCAATCGAACTAAAACAAGCAATTTCATTTCTTTTCATTGTTTTCTTATCAGCAGATTCAATTCTTACGAGCGAGAACAGACCCTAACTAGTAAACAAAAATGTATTTCTGCAGCATCATGTCATAATAATGTTGCTGCAGAAATATTATTGTACTTTCTGTGACGCATGTGGGCTAATATTTCACAGAGTACTGCATGTGTATTTATTCAGTAACCTATATTTCGGAGAGGCCATGGAGTCCAGCTGCTGCCAGCATGACTTACAAGCTTTTACAACATCACACTTAATATAGGTGGATAAGCTCTCTCTGACACATTCTGCAACATCAGCATAGTATATGTAAGTCATACACTAAGCACATTATGTAGGCTTACTACTCCATGACTGCATCACATATGACTTGATCTTAAGACTCTTAGCCTCTCTTGGATGGCAACTACTGTGTTGTTGATAATCAACAACACAGTAGATCATCCCCCCTTGCCTACCTTCGGGGAAGAGGAACTCCCAGAGGGAAGCCAAGCCTTTTCTCCACTGGAAGGCAAGTTGATGCAGAAATAATGAGTGTGTGTGTGTGTGTGTGTGTGTGTGTGTGTGTGTGTGTGTGTGTGTGTGAGTGAGAGAGAGAGAGAGACTGAGTGTGTATCATACATAGTCAACAGTGTAAGCCTGTTGCAACCTCTGGATGTCATTTTTTTAAACAAGATCACACCATAGCTTAATGCAGTTTGTGAGTGCTGAATGAGCTGCCCTAATTCGATGTTACTCAGTGGCAGAATTAGCTGGGTATGAAGCTGAGCATTAACTTTACAGGTATGAGGGGGATCCACAGCTTATACAGTCTTGTCAGTAAGAAGTTTCTACTACTCGCTCAGAGCAGCATATATGATGTGACAACCTTTGTTTAGATTAGGCAAATAAAACACCCAGAACCCCTAATTGCGGATGAATCAGGATCACAAGATGAGTTGTGTAATTTCTTGGCAAGATTTAGCTCGAGGTCTTTAACGCATCAGCAGCCTGGTTACTGTGATGTTGTTACTGCGTTGTAACTGTTTTTGTCATCTGACAGTCCAGCCTGAGCATGAACTACTACGTGCCAGTCAGGTGATGCAGAGGAACTGGTTAGGTGAAGTGCGCTCTGACGCAATAGCTCAAGTCAAGAGCTCTTCTGCAGGCAAAGGCACGGTACAAAATGTTCTTTGGTTTCAAGACCATTGTGAAAGTCTTAAAAGCCCTTCAAGAGTTGCTTATCCTGCGTCAGTACTTTGACACTCTCACACCGGTGGACACTGGAAAACCCTTTTGTACAGACTGATGTTCATTTAAAAAGTGATAGTGGTATCAGTCAATTGTTTTTACTGCCAATATTTTCATGGATCAACATTAACACAAATGCCAAATCTGCAAAACAAGAAAAGAATTCATTTAGAAAGGAATATAAAACTAAAACTAATTGAACAAAAGAATATATTCAGTATATATGTATAGTCATCCCTCTGTGGGGGGTTCAGGTGCCTTACTTTAAGATGGGGAATAATGGTTTGACTTGTTCAGGTTTATTGTTTCTACTGTAACTTCAGTTATATATACAAAAGAGACCTAAAATCTACTGGCTACCAGCTTCTGCTATCACAGGTATTTAAAACGTAATCTAATTACTATGGAGGCAACATTTTGGATAACAGATCCTTTACTTAACTGAAAGTACTAATAACACACTGTAAAAATACTCTACACTACAAGTAAAAGTCCTGCATTGAAAATGTTACTTGAGTAAAAGTATGAAAGTATAATCAGGAAAATGTACTTAAAGTATTAATAGTAAAAGTACTCAAAGCAGAAAAATGTGACTGTTATACTATTATATATCATTACATTATTATTACTCATGCATTAGTGTAAAAGCAGGCATTTGGGCAGCTGGAGCCATGATATATTCTTACATGAAAAATGACTCAAAATAGTTGCCAATTAATTTTCTGTCAATCGACTAATTGATTAATGGACTAATCGTTTCAGCTGTACTTGCATATACTGTTGGGTAGTTTAATTTATAACAAAATGTCGTATTTTATAAGCTCTTTATAAGTTCTGTATGCAAAAATCATAATTTGTAGAGTAACCAGTAACTAATGATGTCAAATAATTGAAATTAAATATAAAGTACTGTATTTCCCTCTGAAATGTAGTGGAGTAGAAGTAGACAGTGACATGAAAAGTACATCAAATTTGTACTCAGCACTTGAGTAAATGTAGTTACATTCCACCACTGATAATAAATTAATAACGCTATTAAAATGTGTGAGCCTAACAAAGTATTACTTTTGAGTGATTTATCCATCAAGTGTTTTTCAGCACAGTTGATAACATCCCCACAGAGGCGTAGGGGTGAAAACAAACGCCACAGCGTTAAGATGGGACACGGTGTACCAAATTGAAACTGCTCACCTTTTTTATCCATTAACCACATAAACAGCAGCCAGGGGACGAAACCCACCGGGCCCCACAGCACCAGAACTGCAATGTCTGACTTAGTGAAGCCGTAAGCGTGAGCGGCCGAGTTCTGGATGGGACCCCAGAAGTTCCACACCATCCCCTGCATGAATGCCATCAGGGAAAACAGGGTCAGAACCAGCCATCTTCTCCCGTACACTCTGCTGTTCACGGGCTGACTGCTTGTCTCCGCGTGAGAAGGGACGAGAAGCGGCTCCCTTTCGGCCTCGGTGCTCGAACCGGCACCCATAGCAGCTGTCCGTTCGTGAGTTCGGTTAAGATTCCGGTTCTGACGGCTGTACTTGAAGGGGAACGGGACGTGTCGCCGGGCTTCTGTCGACCACACAAACAAAAACAACCGACAGCTTCTGTTTCTGTCGCTTAACTTTAATGCGCATGCCTGAACGGAAATAGTTAAAGCGGTGGAAACTGTGCTCGTCGGGCTGCCATTCTGGCTCGACTGGAGCGTTAGCTTGAGTGGGGCTGGTGCAGCGACCGCAGAGCCGGAATGGAGTAGCTTCACAGCGAGGCGTTCCCCACGTATAAAGGAAATAGTACACTGTCATGTGAGATTTGTTTACTTCCGCCTGATCCTCGTGTAGTGAAAGGTGAGTCCACTGTTTGTTCAAGAGACCCCCCCCCCCCCGGGTCCTCTTTCCGCGAAGCTAGCCAACGTTAGCCCGGCCGTTGGCACCGAGTAGGCAGCTGTTTGCTGAAACAAAAACGTTCTCCGGGCGGTGATGTTCATTTTGTCCTGTCTGAGTGGACGTAACCAAGTCGCCCATTCTGTCACGTGAAACTATAAACTACTGACATGAAAATGCTTCGATCAGGTGGGAAACACCAAAAGTATGAATGTAAAAATAAGGTATTATTTTTAGGGGACAAAAGCGCCTGCCAGCATCGGAGTTTGGCCTTGTTACATCCGCCTCTTCACTCTCAGACAACTTGACCCCGCTGTTAAATGTTCTGATACCTGTTTGTTTTGCAGGTCGCAGGTTTATGCTACAGGTAATACAAACATGCTCGAAAATAAGGAAGCTTCGGTTTCCTCTTCTCCCCAAATGCTTCCCAGGTTCGTGAGCCATAGCACTTATAGTGATGGCACAATTGTCGTTTTTTTAAAGGTTGTTTGTGAAGTGACAGAGCACTGAGGAAGGAACAAATACCGTAGAAAGGCAAATAAAAACGCATGCATAAACATGTACACAGTTGTGTTCACCTTTTATGTTACAGAATTAAGACATGTCTTGCCTGGTAATGTAACTCCACAACTCATTTACCAGTTGTTTATCAGCTAATCTGTATCTACATCCTCTGTGTTGCAACCCACTATCAGTGTGTACTACAGGCCATGGCTGCCCCCGACTCCATTAAACCCTTCAGCCCAGAGGAGACCCAGAGGATTCTGGATCATCTGCAGCAGCCTGCAGTCTTCATGAACATGACCTGTGGCTGGCCTGTTCGCCACTGGACTGCAGAGCACCTGTCTGGCTGCCTTGGCGACAAACTCGTCCGATTCAGACTTGGGAGAGAGAAGGAGACATCCAGTAAGAACAAAAGATTAATCCAGACAGATCTGGGTTGAAATAATTCCTGTGTAATTAATCACCTGGGTTGAAAGTGCAGAATGAAAACAGACTTATGTGACCCAAAAAGATCTAGTTCAGGCTACCCACCTAATAGAAAGCAGTATATAATAAGAAAATAAGAAAAATCACTTTTAGGGGGCAGGGGTCGCATTAGTATATGAAATGTTTCCCATTCAAACATGATTGAGCAGTTAGTGGTTTTCTTTATCCAAACTATCTACTCCACTCTTAAGACATTAATCCAAAATGGTCTGGCCAAAGCACACTCCTATAGGCAACGCAAGGAATTTTGTTTTCCATTTAAAATGTCCAGTATAATTGATCATGTCAATGTGGTAAATTAATATGTTTTTCTGTTTTTGTGTTCCTGATCACATCAATGCGCATAGCCTCATATGGCAGTTCTCTACTTCCTCACAATTTTCATTGAGCACATAATAATTGCCTGCAGCCTTGTGTCGTTCATCCTCTGACACGTGATCATTTACAGATTAAATTGTAGTTAGCAGGACCTGATGAAGTATTGGAGGCTGTTTAATGATCTGATTTAAAATGTCACACAAGCAGAAAAAAAATAACCTACTGAGGGTTTTTGTCTTTGAGCATCTGGTGTATTTTGCCCACCATGTGTTTCTCAAACGGCTACAGTAATGACTACTCCTGTGATAAATAACAAGAGAGCGTGTCCTCTGATAAAAGCTAGCTAATTAGATTTCTAAATCATCTTTTTCAGCTGCAACAGCTTACAGGAGGGCGTTGCTCATGATGGATTATAAATGCCATCACTCAACCATAGACACACTTTGTTTACTAAAACAAAAGCAAGAGTAAATCACTACAACTGTGATTTATATTTCTCATAAAAGCGGGTAGAACAAAATTTCATGCCTCTGTGATGATGCATAGTGCTGTGATTCTGGTATATGCATTTCTTGTAGCATGGATCAGTTGACTTGTTTTACTGAAACTTTGTCACAATTTTCCAGTGATTACTCTCTCTCTCTCGTACTTTTTCTTGCCAAATTCTCCCGCTCTCGTAGCACCTCTGTTTGAAACCCAGTGTTCCTACGTGGAGGCCAAACTGGCGCACTTTCTCAGCTGGACCCGGGACCAGGCTGGGACAGATGTGGGGCCTTTCTTTGAATACCCCAAATCAGAGTATTGGGCCTACGCTGACTACAAATACATCGCCATATTATTTCAAGATCAGCCTTCCATGTTTGAGGTAATCAGCCTCCTGCGTACATACACGTTAAGAATGTCAGTTTTATAATGCTTCCTGGTCAAAAAAATGACTGTTTGAATCACCGGAGATCTACTTTTACCATCTCAGATGTTTGAATGACATTGCAACTAGAAGGCTTTTTGCAAAGTACACAACTTTTATAGGTAGTGTGATGAAGGAAAAATTACAGCAGCCTTGTATGAGGTGTTGATGGACACCAGACAGATTCAGGTCAAGCCAACCTTTTTTCCAACCGAGCAGTCATTGTATTAAGTTATTCTGTCAGCATCAGTAGCCAGCTACAAGATGAAAACTCATGAAACTAAAATTTTGGGCCTGTGATGAAGAAAGTTTGACAATTTAAGTCAATCCCTGGCTGTATGAATAAGTTAAAGTATATATTTTTGATAATATAGGGACTCTCGAATATTGGAGATGCAGTACATGGCCAAAAGTATGTGGACGCCTGAACATTGTACTCGGGTGTGCTCTGATTTAGCCACAAGAGCATTAGTGAGGTCCAACACTGTTGTTGCGATAAGGTCTGGGTCTCAGTCGGCATTCCAGTTCATCCCAAAAGTGTTGGATGGGGCCAGTCAAGTTCTTCCACACCAAACTGGGAAAACCATTTCTTTATGGACCTGGCTTTGTGCACTGGGGCATTGTTATGTCGAAACAGTAAGAAGAACCTTCCACAAACAGTTGCCACAAAATTGGAAGAACGCTATTGTCTAAAATATCATTGTATGCTGTAGCATTAATATTTCCCTTACTTAGAATGAAGTGGCCATGAATCACCATGAAAACAGCACCAGAATAGAAAAATTATATGGACACTGGTGGCTGCACACTTTGGCCATACAGTATAGTGTATTTTATTAAAAATAATCTTCTCCCTTAACCCATTTTCAATTAAAATGTTAAGGCTTTGCCCATAACAACTTTATATTAGCTGCTATTCTTGTCCTCTGGTAGGTAAAGACATAAAAGTGCCATCCTTTCCCAAGCCACTGCCACCCATTCATTTCATTTTTATCTCAGTGATACATTTTTATTGGGCATCCACCTGCAATTATTACCTGCTGACATTCATGCCTTTGAAACAGGCAGACGTGGTTTTTTACAGGATAAATGGTGCTGGGAAAAAGGCTGCCTGAAGGCTAGATTGACCAGTCTGTCATTTACAGCTGCCTGCATACAGTATATGGTAATGACTTCATTATTCAGGATGCTGGCATGATTGCTACTCCTTTGTGCGCTGACAGAACATGATTGACAGAGCAGTTTTCCTTGAAAGATGACAAATACTGTAGCTTGGTTTCTCCACACAGAGACCTCCATTGGTCACACATAATAGTTCCTGTCAAAGTCGCTGATGAAATGGCAGCACATCTGTAAGCTTATAGCAGAGTTGTGACAGTTGTGAAAATGTGAGTCTTGTCTCCGTGTCATGTTATTATCACTGACAAAAAGAACGGAGACTTGTAATTTAAAAATCAGACAGTTATTTATATTTTCACATTATTTTGGATTTGTGTGTGTGTGTGTGTGTGTGTGTGTGTGTGTGTTGCAGGATGTAAAGTGGTCCGACTTTGGTTTTGAGGGACGTAATGGGAGAGAGAGCACCTTATGGATCGGTACAGAGGGCGCCAACACGCCATGTCACCTGGACTCTTATGGCTATAACCTGGTACTGCAGGTACATGGACGGTAAGAAGGTTATATGTACCAGAGTGACCCTATTATAAGTCAGTAATCCGATTTCTGAAACATCACATAGACAAGGAAGGTTTCTTATTTATATTTTCTTTAAAGGAAACACAGGTAGATTTCTGCTGGACAAACCTGATTATGTGGCCATGTATACAGGACAAGAAAAGAAAAGAAAGTGAAAAGAAAATATCACTACTTGTAGCTTAAAAAACACTCCCTAAATTGCATAGAACATTTGGTTTATGTGATTGCAATAGCAAAATTAACTTAAGCCTAGATGGAGGGTTTAAACAGCACTATTTCCTATTTATCATACTACATGTCTCTGTACCTATATTTCAACAGAACGCGGCACTCATCTCACCAATAAATGTCATTACATAGGTTACAGATTATTTTGTTCCTCTCTAGGCCTTTTACATCTTTGAGCTACTTTGGGGATTCTTGTGTTGATAACCCCTGAGGTTACTTTCCGATTTCAATTAGACATAAAGATTACATGCATACCTCTCAGCCTCTGCTCAGTGGTTGTTTTAACTGATAAATGTTGTCACATTTTCATGTCAGCCAAAAATAAGACCTGCAGCTGAACAGTAGGATGTTTGAAGAATTCAAACGCATGCTTGAAACCAGTCAGTAATAGACCAATCTGAGATGTAACTTTGAATATGCACCCATTCTGATATTGTTACTTCATAACTTTAAATAAAGCATCACTCATTTCCCTGCCTCATAGATTTGGGAGTATTGCTTCAAGTCACAATAAAGGATTTAATTATGGAGCACAAATCAAAACTAAGGCGTAACTGGTAGTCTAAATGGCCTTGGAACTTGTAATATTGTAATATGGAAAATGCCGTAAGAAATGGTTTCAGAAATATGGGAGACTGCAAGAGAGACTCACCATCTGCATGTAAACTATAGCTGAACAGTAGTCAGACTACTGCAAAGCATTTAAGCCTGTTATCCGATTTCTTGCCGTGACCTTGTTTCTCACAGTAATTTGTTTTACTGTGTGCGTCTGAATTTTCTTTGGATTTCTCTAACAATCCAAATGTATGGGGGTTTTTTTTAAACAGAAGTATACATTGATTTTCAATTTGGGCAACAGAAAAAAACAGAAAAAAGAGAGATATACCCACTGAGAGGTGTAAAATAAAAAGTCACATTGCTCCATCATGCCTGTGATAATGGGTTTGTGAATTTAATAGAGAGGATTTGTAACTGATTATAAAGAAGGATCAGGATCCCAGCTATATTTCACCATGTCAATAGTGCAGTGGTGGAAGTTTTCTGCCTGTTAGCCACCTAGCTCTCCCACAACACAGAAGGTGCAGGGTACTGTAATCGCTTACAGAGTGTGATCTGTCCTCCGCCCTCTGAAAGCGAGTTAATTTGTCGCAGAGCTCACCGGTGCAGGAGGGAAATGGAGACAGAGGGTGAAGCGCTATATGGGGCACTGTGAGTCGAGAAACAAAAGAGAAAAGGTCTTTTTGTATCTTATCTCACTCCTCTGTCCTCCTGGAGAGCAACAGTTTTATCTCACGCCTTGTAATTGGGTCTCAGGCTCTTTTCATTTGGTATTGATCCCAAATGGAATGAAATTCAGCTCGAGCTGTTCTTTGACACTGCTGATCCATGAACAGTGCTGATTGATACGATGGCATTTGTGACAATGCTGGGTCGGATGAACAGAAAAACAATGATGGCAGAGTGTTTTTAAACAACACTCACATTATTCAGGGAATGTTATTTGAGTTTCAGGTTAGAGAAAACTGGATTATTATTCATTGATGGATTTGCAATTGGCCCCGTCAGTTTTTGTCATCTCCCAGAATAAAAAAGGATTTGGAACTTTGATTCCTCTGATTTTTTTTAAAAAAAAGACCATTTTTAAAACATCATACCAAGAAAATAATTTAATTTTAATTTTAATTTAATTTTTATTATTGATTGTCCACTGTAGTAGCCAGCCAGTGACCAGTAACAAGAGAATATTACTGTATAAACCAGTGTAAGATGGCTTTAAATCATCTGAGTATTCATAATAAGAACATTTTCCTTCCTCTTTTCATGATTCGCACATTTTGTGTTGTATTTTGGGTAAATGTAAGTCCATTCTGGGTCCATCACAGTTGGAAGAAAATGTTTACTATGCTCTATCAAAGTGCGATAAAAGTTTTGTTTACAGTTTTGGAAAGCCACTGTGCCTGACCAAACAACTGAATTAATTTCTAACATTCTCTTTTCCTGCTCAAGTCGTATCTGACTGTAATGTTCCTGTGCGTAGGAAGCGCTGGCACCTCTTTCCTCCAGAGGACACTATTAACCTCTACCCAACCAGGATCCCCTACGAGGAGTCCAGTGTCTTCAGCCAGGTGGATGTTCTCCATCCAGACCTGAGGAGGTTCCCTGCATTTCAGAGAGCCAGGGCCCACATCGTCACTCTGGAGCCAGGGCAGGTCAGGATTCTTATTTTACAACACAAAAATATAATGCATCACAGAGACCACATTATTGGCTAAATGTGATCAGTTTGTCCTCCTAAAGGGGAGCTCACTTTTTGGTCTACATTTACATTGAATGCCAGAGGGAGCAATTAAATTAAGACTGCGAACTGTCAGAGGTGTCAACTGCTGCCAGAAGATGAGTATACATGCTCAGTTTCTATGTAAAATTTAATTGACCAATATTCAGATATTTACTCTTTATCTTATTGAGGACATTGTTTATAAATTGTCATCTAGGTATTATTTTGTTCTTCAATTTAGTTGTAAGTTGTGGTTGTTGTTTTTTTTTGCTAAAATTTACATGAAGACTAGAGCTGAAATGATTAGTTGATCAATCGTTTAGTTGATTGAAATAATCAGCAACTGTTTTGGTAACTGGTGAATGTTTAAGTAACAATGCCAGATATTCCCTCGAGGATTTCCTGCTTTTCTTCGTCTCATGTGAAAGTAAACTGAAAATCTTTTAGGTTTTAGAGTCACGACATTTGATGACATCACATTGGTCTTCAGGGAATTGGGATGGGCATTTTTCACTGTTTTCTGACATTTTGTAGACCAAACGATTCATTGAGAAATTGAGAAAATAATCAGCAAATTAATCGTTAATGAAAATAATAATTAGTTGCAGCCCTAAAGAAGACTATTATATAAAGCTAAGAAATAGTCAAATTTGAAAACAGCTTTATGCACATCTGGAGGAAGAATAAAAAAAAAATTTTCTGCAGTCATCGTTTGTCAAAAACTTGTAGCTGTATTGAACTGAGCCCTGTACATGTGTCAAATGAATAAAAAGTGAGCTGACTGTACACTATCGTTATACCCCTTAGGCAAAACATTTTAGTTTTTTTTTTTTAATCAAAGATGAACTAAGACACATCAAGAGTGATGACACAAGTGATTTAGTGAAGTTTTATGTTATGCAACACTGTAGCTCCACATTTATGTCATGAACTGCTTGTGACACAGATGCAGTAACCATAAAAAATAGCTTTATTGGTCCTTAAGCTCTGAACATGTAAAATGAGACTCAACAGTGAGATTTATTTGTCGTGGTGTCCTCCATAAAAGTGTGAAGCAAGGCAACGGTCGTGACTTGTGTGCCAATTAAAAAGCTGCCCTTCTCAGTTATAGCGTATCACCTTCAACAGACTGGAGCTTTTATACTGAAGGGAGTGGAAGGTTAAGTGACATTAAAGTCATCTGCGTCATCACTCTTGATGTCTTGTCAGGAAAAAAGTAACAGGGTCAAGTGTAGGCCAGTAGATCAACTGACAGAGCAGTCACGTTCCTGCCTTGCCTTGATTGAGTAAAGTTGTGATTGAGGTGTTGTGCAATCAGAAGATGGCTGTCAAGGTGCCCTAATTTTCAAAAATGTCCTCAGCTACTTTTGAAGTAGTTTTCAATTCTGAATTACTACGAAAGTCTTCCTGGATGTATTTGTCCTACTTTGCCTTGTTTCAGATTCCAGCTGCATTGTTTTGTTCTTCAGGAGTCAAAATGGTGACAAAGCAATTAGCCATCTGTCTCTTTTCACTATCTGCTTGTGCCTGAGCTCCTGCAGCGCACTAACTACTCTCCTATCAGCAACACCAAACCCAGCTGTCAAGTACCTCTGAAGGCTGGTGTAGAAATATGCAGGTCAGGGTCACAGCTGATGCTTCAGCAGGTCATTTCTGCTTATTGGACCTAACATTAAATGATGATGGTTATACAGTTGACACATGATAAACCCCAGTATCACCAGCTATTGTGTTATTACTACAGTTCCATCAAGGTAGTTTTGGTGTAAATAAGACCGGTCCTTGTGGATCCCACTGGTCAAAAGACTAATTTTGAGCTGTGATGTTCATTCTTAACCTTCTGGGAAAAATCTAACCACAAGGAGTTTGCTTTCAGAGCTTTTAACGGCATCTCATTTCTTCATTTCGTGTCCATTTAGTAAATGGAATTGGCTCAGGTGTTATCACATTACCAGTCACACAACAGCAAGTGGTTGTATGTGGGAGGCAGATCGTGACCCCTATCTTGGTTCAAGGTTGGCCTTTGGAGTTAGATGTCACTGATCTCTTTGATTCTTCTGGGGCCGCCCACTGTCTCCAAATCAATGACCTCTTCCTGGCGTTTACATACAGTGAAAAGCTACAAGTGGATTATTTTCACCCTACACTTGGAAACATAGCTGTTGACGAAGAATGGATAGTTTCGGTATCTACAGCAATCTCCTACAGGATGGCTCCACCTCTGCAAATCAAATCAAAGGACAGATCATTCCTCTTGTCTCGTCAGGCCACATGAATGAATCGGGTTGTGCTGAGGAGGCAGGGAATCAATAAGGCTCGCCCATTTTTATAGTCACTTTATGAATGGATGAACCACACATACAACCAGGTGTATGCTGCCATCTAGTGGATGATCAGTACAGTTGCATATTCACTCAACATTTATCACAAACGCTTAACATGGGTGATGCCACTAAACCGTTACTCCATTTAAGCTTCTGATGACTTTTTATCTTCTCTGCTCAGGTGCTTTATGTCCCCAGACACTGGTGGCACTACGTGGAGTCTGTGGACCCCATCACTGTCAGCGTCAATTCCTGGATCGAGTTGGTAAGCAACCCGATCATGTCTCTCCCTCACCCTGAACCATTCGGCTCAGAATGTGAAATAATGAAAAGATGTTCCATGAGATTCTGACTAAATTTTAGAAAAATGTGCCCTGAAGAGCTCCTGCTCAGCGTTTAGTGCTCCCAGATGAAGGCCCCCTCTCAGCTTTGAGTAATGAGCAGGCCTGGCAGTAAAAGATTCCCTGTCATTATGATGAGTGTGAGTACACAACAAGGAGTGTGTGCCGCATGAGAAGCTCTCCACCACCAGACAAACACTTATTCAAAGAGCGGGTCCCTCTCCAGCTTTCCCCGCAAGGTCACCGACACAACAAGCGGTGCCTGCAGCATACCTCCAGACTGTGCCGTTATCATTTAGTGTAATTGTCTTGATATGCAGCACTCGTTCTTATTTTGCTTGGCTTTTTGTTCCTGCACAGGAGGTGGATGACGTGGCAAGAGTCAGTGAAGCTGTGACCAAGGCTGTTGTCTGTGCCCTGAAAAGCGCACCAAGTGATGACAACACTGACGACTGGCTCAACCCCACTGAGGTAGCAAATTAGAAATGTGATATTAATTACTCCCTCAAATCAGTGGCTCCCTGGTTACTACCTCTTGCTTGCATTGATGCAGCCACACACACACAAAAAGGATTCACAGGTTCTTGTTTTTGTTTAACACCAAGGTTGTGTCTGAAATTGTTCCCTCTTTACTACCCACATCTCTCTATACAAGGAATTCTATCTAGAGGACTGTATGATGTGTCAGATGGCAAAATCAGAAAACACATGTAGTCACAGCTCATGTCAATCCTTTCATCTGGTAGTGGCCTAAATTAGGCCTGTGAATTAATTCAGTATTATCTATCGACTTTCAATTGAATCATACCTTGATATGATTCTACTGTTTTCTCATAATAATAATAATAATAATGATAATATAATAATAATCATAGTTTTCAAAATTCTCGTCCAAATGAATGAGTTTGACCAAATTTTAAAACAAGTTTTGCTTGTGTGAAAACTTTTACCTGACGTAACGCTTAACATTGAAACACTGCAAGCAATTAACATTTGTTTAGTTTACATGTGTTTTTTGTTTTGTTTGTTTGTTGACTAGACACCCATAGAATGTATCACATGGGGGTAATCCCCCTAAACACTTAATCTTGCATAGCCAGAACCTCCGTCTTAGTAAGAGCATTAATTGCCTCATTTAATTAGTTGTGAATTTGAAAAGGCCCACCTCTGGAGACGGCACATTTTTAATGTTTTTTTTAGTCGGGTATAAAAAGTCCTCCAGTGTGCAACATTATTGGTGTAAAGTATAAGTGCTTGGAACTTATCCAGAGCTCCACAAGCGTGATGAGACTCTGGTTCTGCCTATGATAGATATCTTCTTTCTCTGTGTATCAGTTGGAAAAGCCAGGCTGCTTCTACCACTCAGGAGGTGTATTTATCCCACCTGCAGGAGGTCATTTACTGTGTAGCCACAGTATGAGCTGCTGTATAGAAACACAGATTTTCGGGAGAGACTGAAGCTCCTAGGATGCTTCCTGTAACTACAAAGAGAGAAGAGGGACTGAACATAAAACCCTCTTACATTCTCAGTGTTTTAGAAACTGTTTATTTATTTATTTTTGCTAAGCTAGACAGCTGACATATAATATTGTGCTATACTGGAGTTAATAGACCACTTTTAACTCTAAGACAGGAGAAATTATAGAGTTCAGAGAGTTTAAATTTAACAGTATGTAAACAGAGACATTATATAAAAGATAAGTACACAGGGTCCCCCATGAAATTTTAGTAACCAGCTGCTGCTGCAAGACATCGTTTTTCTGGTGATATACCAAATAAAACCCCGTGTGTAAAATATTTATTTGATTATAGCTTCTTTGAAATTACTCTGATGGCAAGTTTTTGTTTGTAGTCTATACAGTCTGTGTTCCTTTTACAGGGGGATGTTTTGGCACGTATTGTCGTCTGCAGCAGTGTCTTTGTTTTTTTTTTAAACTACTACTCTGTCTCATCAAAGTCATTGATTTTCACACCCTAGACAGAATAAAGGGTCTTTAAATACAATTTTTGTGAGACCATTAGTTATAAATATAATTGAAGACACTGCCACTGCAGTGCTGCCTTTTTCCTGAATTTGTTCTGGGGAAGCGAACATGTTGCAGTCCTTTTTTTTTCAGCCAACTGAACTTCAGTGCAGAGGAAGTGCACCTGTTTCCACTTATAATCTCAAAGGCTTTAAATATGCATCTGGAGAAAGAAAGACAACTAAAATAAGAGGCTTTAACATTTTCATGAAAGGCCCAATGTTGGATTCAAACCTCTAAATTAAACAATGCCTTGCATGGTAAACATCACCTTCATCATGTTGTTGAGTCAGCAGCCTCTTTAGACCTCCTCCTCACGACTACACACATGTATTTGATATAAAAGTAGCCTTCCACACACAGGTGACAAGGCGGCTATTTAGCTGGCAGCTGGTGTTTGGGGAGCTCTCTGTAACAGTTTGTTTGTGTTATGTTTCTGCAGGAAGGAGTAACATCCCATAGTGACAACATGCAGTATGTGAACTTGGCAGTGAGAACTTCTGCTCAAAGACAGTGGGGCCTCTGCCACAGCAAACTGACCCGGGACCCGAGAGACACCTCTCCAGTCAAGCGGGACTCCAGAGGACAAATCAGGAAAAACAGCGATTTGGTCAGGGACTCGGCGCCCTTCAGTGTTCCCTTTGGACCACACCTCATCCCTGTACGCTGTCAAAAAGAGTACTCGCCAGAAACGAGGGGGATGACCACCACAAAAGATGTGGAGGTCACAACTCCAGATTACTGCGCCACCAGCTCAGATGCAGCACCGAGAACTGAGCTTGCATCTGCTGCCAGACTCCAGCAGGGGAAATATGAATGTGGCCCTGGTTTAACTCAATGTAGACCATGTGACTGTGCGGATGAGACGTCAGAGAACTCTTCAGAGGGTTATGAGGAACCAATACACACATCAATAACTACTAATGACCTGTTAGACTGCCTGGTGCATCCTGATGTCATCGCCCGTGTCACTAAGCTTTTACTGGAAAGGCACACAGGAAGTCACAGGACCACTACGCCACCCTAGCTTTAATATTCACCAGCCACAAACAACATATAATAAGCCCAAAGAGGAAGAAAAGCTCCTCATGCTTTATTTGAAAATATCAGGATAAGGTCATCTTAGCTTTTCTACTCTCACTGGAGTTTGCAGTGATAGAGAGCTCTGAAGAAAAATAGCAGAAATCCATCCTCCAAGCTGCCAGTATTACTTTGGTGTCAGTAAGAAGTGAGAGGGGAAAGATGAAGATTAACGAGTTTCACCCTGCTTTTCTCTCTCCTGTCATCTGTCAAAGTCCTCCTGAGATTAACCCCGGATGTGAGAAGTCACAACCAAAACTAATCGTAATGTGATGAGTGACGCCATTAAGTGGCTCTAACATTTCCTTGTTTTGTTGTCCTGCACATACTAATCCTGTTTGGTTCTTCCAGAGTAAGAAAAATGACCACCTAAATCGATTTAGTATGCTAATAAGCCACATAATTCAAGGTAATATTCCTGAGATGTGAACATTTGTTTTCTGCATAATGTTTCCCTGTCATTTACTAATGAAAATTGCCATGGAACAACCACAGAAGGCTGATCGTAATGGTTTGGTGATTGATTGAAGGAGCGCTGAATGAAACGGGTCTGTTTGAATACGGTCTGCCGCCACAGGTCACACAGAGAAAGCAAGGTTGCACATGTACAAGAATAATAAATGTAAACTTTCCACTAACACTTTCTTTGCTGAATGTCCTGCACTTTGTTTCCCACTGACATCAAATGCATTCTAGAGAGTGATATTAGATATTCACAGTTATAACATGAAAATAGGCAGATTTTACAATTTCAACATAATATATTCTGATACAAAAAAAAATTATAACTGCACATTTTAATCCTTAAAATTTCAAACGGCACAAAAACAGCATTACAATGGTCTATTTACAGAACTTTATAGGGAGCAGCATAATTTACGCATTCCCTGAATTAAAAAAACAAATCCAAGTATTTTATGACTTTAAAGGACCACACTGTTGGTTTTGCATGTTTTAGCACATAAACTACGGATCTGTGACGATTTTATGGTTGTTGTGTGGTAATGCAAGATGTTCAAGGATGTCCCACGTGGCATTTGAAAATCAAACCCAGAAGACCGACAATAAGAAAACTGTGCGAAAGGAATAATATGAATTACAGAAAGATTAAAGCCAGCTCGGGTGGTACGGTGGTGCAGTGGTTAGAACTGTCGCCTCACAGCAAGAGGGTTCTGGGTTCGCACCCGCCAGCCGGCTGGGGCCCTTCTGTGTGGAGTTTGAATGTTCTCCCCGTGTCCACGTGGGTTCTCTCCGGCTTCCTTCCACCATCCATGCAAGTTAGGTTAATTGATGATTCTAAATTGTCCATATGTGTGAGTGTGAATGTTTCTGTCTCTATGTGTCAGCCCTGTGATTGACTGGCGACCAGTCCTGGGTGTACCCTGCCTCTCGCCCGTCAGCTGGGATTGGCTCCAGCCCCCCGCGACCCTCTAAGAGGATAAGCGGTATAGAAAATGGATGGATAAAGCCAGCTCCTAAATCTCAGATATTGACTCAACAAGCAGAGCTTTTATACCAATCCCTGCTTGCAACGGCCCTACCAATCAATAATAAGGTAACTAACAAAAAAATATAGGCTGCAAATATTCATTGTGATGCGTTAAACATATAAATGGTGAACAGCGGCTTCCTTAATGGCAGGACACCATTCACAAAATGGTATGCTTTGAGAAACGGTTGATGGTCTTGTATGCTGAATTTAAATGAATGGCCTGTAACATACAAAACCACCAGCATGCTATGGTCCTTTAATATCATTGTTATAGGCACACAATGTAAACTGAACATTTTCTCCAATGTGTTCTGTCAAAGGCAGTAGAGGTTATGGTCATTATGTAGCATCATAGAAAATATTACATTTTGACATGCAGTTAATAATATTCAACAAATATATACAGCATATAATATTCGACATTCATTTGTAGTAAGACTATTGATCATGGTGTGGGAAATCACAGTATCAAGCTTCTTTTAAATACTATTTCATGTATTCCGTCTCATTCAGAAAATACTTTCCTGTTGTCTTGCTAAAGATTTTAAAGGGACTGGAGTGTTGAAGGTTTCATAGAATATATTAAATGATCTGAAAAACAAATACTGGACTTCTAACCACAGGAAATGTCCAGTGATCACATCACAGTGCTCCATTATCACAAAAAAGTACCTTAAAATGAAAACATAAAACTAGGTACGTTCTCATAACTCATCTAATGCTTCCAATTTTTGTGGTCAAATCAAATCAGCTCCAGCAAAGAAGACGGTGTATGTAATGTTGCACGGTTACATTCTGGTGCTCTTCCCCGTTTTGTTCAGGTGCACGTCGTTCGTTTTTTTCTTAGTGTTTTCATGGTCATCGTCTTCCTCCTTCCCTGAATCCACCAGGTTGTCCAGCTGGTCAGGGTCGACGTAGGTGTAGAAGTAAGCCATGACGGAGAAGATGATGCAGACGCCCAACAGCAGGCAGGCGAACAGCAGGAACTCTTTCCACTGGGACAACAGAACACTGGTTAGTGTGATAACTGTACTGGATGGAGAACGATTTGGTTGCCTGTCGAGGTTTGCTGCATTCTTTAGAAGCAAAATAAAATGCCTGTAACGTTTATTGATAAAAGGTTTTAGTTGTAGATGTGTTTTATGTAAGACACAGTAATAAAAAGGCATTTTATAGAATTGAAGGTCACATTTAAACTCGTAGTGGTTATAGTAAAAAGCTGAGAGTTATAACCTGCAGCCTGATCATCAGAAACAAAAAACAAAAAAACAATACAATGGAGGTAATTGGAATTTCGTTTGTGGTGCTCACAGCATTGAAGAATGACATGTACAGGGCATTATAATTTAACTACAGGCACAATTTACAGAGTAACCAGATAAATCACAGTAAAACACACTGCTGAATTCTTAACACAAATTTTCAATGCTGTGAACGCCCAAAGCTCACAGCAGAAAAAGATAACCTTGGCAAACTGAAACAAAACATTCTGCATTGCTGGATACCACAAGACAGAAGTGAGAAAATGTGTCTTTTTGTAATTTAGAGGTACAGAAGCTTCAAAAGAGCTTACTATTACACAAGCTATGTATTTACGACATTAAGATATAGTTTAGGCTTAAAACTATTTCACAGAAAAGGTGATCGACTGTGGTTTTGGTATGTATATCCCACAATGTCCCACAACATTGTACCTGTTCCAGTCCAGCACCCTCTGCCACGATCAGCACTATCACGTTCCCAAATGCAACAGTGAGCAGCCAGCCGGCCTGCAGGACTGACTTCATGTTGGCCGGAGCCTGAAGGGAAGACAGAGATCCACAGTTAGTAGAGAAAGGAGATGCCAAGCAGCGCTGGGCTCATACAAATATTTGAAGGTTCCAGGAAGTGGGATCATTACTTCCCAACTGTTTTCCAAGAAGTTGCAGTTTTCCCGAATGTTTAAACTACCCAATCTTATGGGATCTTTAAAGGACTACTCCTTAGAAAACCTATGTTTTGACTACCAAACACTCAATCCTTGTAGGTTTGCATGATGGCTCTTAAAAGTTATCTTGCAGCTGCAGTCAGCTTAGATTTATGGCGGTTATAATGGATTCCAATGGCAACCAAGTTTCATAGTGAGAGAAAAAAAGTATCAAAATGCCCATAGAAACTTCTCAAACTACTCCAGAAGCATAATGCTCTTCTTCATCTGACAATGTGTGTGCTCAATATGTTCCAAACACTTGTATCTTCCCTAAAATCTTCTGTCTTTTTTATTTTTTTCCCGCATTGTTACATTACTGAGAAGACTGCCTTCCATCCTGTGAATTTGTGTTTCCTGGCACAGGAAATCCATCCTGGATCAGGGCTACAGTAGCAATCCTCATGAATCCAAGATGACTGCAACTCCTTGAAGAAGGAAGCTACAAACGTTTTCTTTCAAGCCTACAGGTAGTGCGTGTTTGATACTCAAAACAAAAGCGAAGCATTAAGAATACAGAGAATAATACGGAGGTATTACCCAACTGATACTTAGTGTGTATCATGACGAACCTGTGAGTAGGAGAACTCCAGGCCTGTGATGGAGAACATGACCTCTCCAGTAGTTATGAGGACGTACTGGGGGATCTGCCAGGCAATGTGAACGTTGTTGGCTTTGACATCCTCCATCTTGTGAGCCACAATTTTACCTGATTCCTGACACAAAACACACAGAGAGGGCTCTGTCATGTTGTATAACTGGTAAGATCGGTATATAAACTTGTATAGCAAGCATGTTAACCTCCATGAGTACAACAGTGTAGGAAGCTCCAAAGTCCAGCAGGCCCAGGTCAAGATTAGAGCACTTCTCTGTCTGCAAGCTGCAGCTGACATACGGGTATCTACTCGGAGGCAGGAGGTACATGAAGGATGAGATGAATTAGAGAAGAACAAAGAACACATAGTATGATTTGACAAGCTACGTACGAGTCTACGTTGAATTAAAAAGTTATATCACACATACAGTATATCAATTAATAACTCGGTTGAGGCTAAATTGAGGTTTTACTTAAAGTCACTAGAGTTGTGAAGTGGAGAGGAGTTATTTTGGGCGTCCGTTGTTCAGAAGTAAAAGACTTCATTTTCTGCATGAACAATGTTAGGCGAATGACAGTTGGAGCTGATCCTGTTGTTAAATGTAAAAGAATTTTCCAACACTATAGAGAGCCAAAGGGAAACCAGAACATCTGGATTCTGTTTCCAAAGTAAGAAAACCTCATTCAAAATCTGATCCGACTGATTTTCTTTGGCATATCACTTTTAGTTGATACTGCAAACTTGTTAGCTAACAGTTGTCTATTTACACATTAATCTGGAGTTGTGTTTGTGTCCACCTGATGAATGTTAGTCCAATATTCACTTTCCTTTTAGCTCCGTTTTCCTCTCCACCAGCTCTTGAGAAAAATGTCTGGCTCTTTAGCTGCTAAATGTTCCTCTATGTTCACCAGCTAGTTGCTAACTGTCTGTCTGCTGTTTGGTGCTAGACAGGTAGCATACAGGGAGTTTTTTTTAGCCGCCTGCTGCTGGAAATGACGCCATGAGAGCGAACCAAAAAGGTAAAGTTATGAAACCAAATCACTGAGATCAAAGATGCTTTGAAGCTCTGTACTTTACTTTGTTAAGATCACAAAGGTTTCAACCTCGAAAATGTGAGACAGATGAGATACAGAAGCTAGAAGCGTGGAAATTGAACAGCGGCTAGACAGGAAGTGGCTTCAGGATTTCGTGCGTTTATACTTATTTAGGCGACCCAGTCCTACTCACTCTCCCCGATCCACAGTCTTGTTAGGAGACATGCTGTAACCAGAGGGCACGTGGAAAGTCACATCTCCAACAGTTAGGTTTAACGCCTCAGGCTGTGTGTTGAGGAACCTGTTAAATTAAAAAAGAACTTAACTGATCATTCAAGTTCATTAAATTGACCTACAGCAAGGGATGAATTAGCTTAAAATCTTTACTTTTTAAGTATAAAAGATGAGTCAGAGCCTCTAAGATTAAACATATTTTACCTCAGAAGAGGATTTCCACCTTCATCTTTCTTTATGTAGTCATCCATCTGAATGATTAAAAAATACAACAGCACTCAGTCAAATGTGATCAAACCACACCCCCACAGTCTCACATCTGGGGACCCCAGGTCTGCGAGCAATTTTACCAGATTTGAAAACTGTCATGTTTCTCTGCTCAAGACCAAGTAGTGTTAATGTTCTTTGTCAGGTAGAAAACTAGCTATAGATTCTTTCTTGTTGCGTGTTAGTGGAGAAATATTATGCCAAACTAAATACAATCTTAAGTTACATAAAGGGCAGGTGGTCTCTTGGAGAAGCCAACATTTCTGCTAGCCCTGTAAAACGTTGTGAAACACATTTAATTATAAAACTGTGTTGTCAGAGTCAGATTTTGATTTTAGTGATTTTAGATTTTGTGTGCCTAAACTCATACGGCTGCAATATGTAAACATAAAATATAGAAATTAAAAATAACATTTTCCAGTATTTTTTTAACCTTTTTAACCTTAAGCATTAAGTTGGATTCTACTTTTTTTCACACTGCGCTAATGTTAAAATGCTAATGTTAGACTGAAAATAAACATTTCACTCTTATTTCACTTGTAGCAGATTTTTTTTTTACACCGTTACCCTTTTATTCTGAACAAAAAGGAGTTAAATTAACCGTAAAAGTAGCAGCCTATTTGCTTTTATACTTTTGTGGCAGAAAAGGAAGTGAGGCATCTAACGTATGGGGACCCTGCTCTCTTCCCATTGGCTCGCAGACCTGGGGTCACAGTCCTGATGATTTAGATTAGCTGAGTATCTGAGTTTTAAACTCTTAATAAATAATACCCAAGTGTGTTCTGTTCAAAACTTTAACTTTGACTGTTATTTAATACTATAGAAAAAAAATGAAGATTTGGAAACAATTTTCAGGGGCACTCACAAGTTCGCACCGGACTCCAAGAGTTTCGGAGTATAAGACGAGACTGTAGGCCTTGTATTGGGTAAACGCAGGGTTACACTCTGAGGTTTTTCCATTGAGGGTGACTTGAATCTTCATTTCCTTGCCAGACTCCTCCAGTGGAAGCGTCTCATATTGAGGAGGGTCCTGACAGAGAGACCAGGGGGTTAATGTTCATTGTTCAATAAAACATATCTGACAACACGAGAGAATGAGATACAGTACATCACTCAGTATTAGAAGATAGAAGTTCTTGTCTCTGTTGAGCTCTGAAGTTAAACAGTTTTTAAAGATGCATTCATTAGTATTGTTTAGAAAACTGAACCATAAACCTCATATTACATTTTCCTAGAATGAAGTCGCAAAATCAGCCATGGACTTGAGAAAAAAAGTGTCCTCATCTCTAAAATGTTCCTGCAGAACAGCTGGAGACTCAGTAGTGGGGTTAGTAAACACAAGTTCAGCTTAGTGGTTTCATTAAAATGCAAATACAAACAGTTAAAACAGACAAAACGAGTTTCAAATGTCTAAAGGGCTTTGCCAAAGACAAACACAAACAGCACATTCATTATGAGTCTGCAGGATACGTCCAAACCTGCAAGCTTTTGTGTACCTGCTGATTGCTGTGTATTTATTTGTGTTACACCGAATGCTGATAGTTTTACATTATCCATCTGATCTTATTTGTTAGTTGATCCCTGTTTATTATCTACATATTGTATATATCCTGTTATAAATCTGCTTTATGTGTTTGTAACTTGTCCGTTCTGCTCCTGTCTCAGTGAGGACACACTCCTGCAAAACAATTTTTTTTTAATCTCAGTGAAGCATTTCCTGGTTGGCAAACACACTCTCACAGTCAGACCTCTGGTAGATTTCGAGTCTACAATCCTGACTTGTGTTTGAAATGCAAAAGAAGACAAAAAACCCAGTAAACGTATGAATTTGAGTAAAACCTGGTCAGTGAGAACTCTGTGCTTCCCTGCATCCACACTGGATAGTATAAAAAGTTGTTTTCCCCTCCTCCTGTCTGCTTACCTGAAGGTATTGGATCGGCTCTGGAAACATGTTGCTGCCGGGGATCTTCAGACTGACGTTACCTCCTGCCAGGTTAAAGACCTGCAGGAGACACTTCCCCGCAGGAGCAGGATCCACCACCGATTTCTAACAGACAGAGAAGGAAATTAGAGCACCATAATGATAAATGTCAGAGAACACTGTAATTATATAATTATTATTATAGTATATTATAAAGACTTATATGCTATTTTTTATGTTTCATGGAGCTCTAATTTCTCCAGATATAATTATCACGATGGGATGAAAAGTACAGCTTTAGTTGTGATTACCACACTTTATGGACAACACCTGAGTCTTCTGGGAAATGCATATTTACCATGGCAGAAGATGGAAAACAACATTTATCAAAAAGAAACAATGGACAAAGCTGCACAGAAGAACATACTGTATATATTTTTTTGACAAAAAAATATCATATGAAGACAAATTTAGCCAAGATGATTATACCATTAAGGTTCCAGTTTGGCACACAATGTTTAAAACATAACTGCAAGCTGCTCTCATGGCACAAATGTACCTCCTGAAGACAGCTCTGATTTCAGTTACAGTATGAGGACATCATACAAAAATAAATTAGAGGGGGTTGTGACAGTGTATATAACAACCGAACTGTAACGACAGCTCAATGTTTTCCAGGACATTTTGTTGTTCTCTTCCGGATGCATGGGAACTTTGGATTTATTTAAGTCAGACAGTCTGTGTGCAGGTATTTTCATGTTTTCTGGCTGGGTGTGCAGGCATGCAAGTAATCCCATGTGTGTAAGAGTGTAAGGGTTTTGGTGAGCGTCTCTTTACTTCTGTAACAAGAGGCAAAAGTCACGATTGCTGCTCGTACGTACCACAACGTTCACCTCCACCAGTGTGGCTGCTCCAAAGGCCAACGCTGCAAAAATCATCCCTGTGGCCATTTTCCTCAGAGGCCTGAAGGCAGAGAGAGTCGGTGACAGACGGGCAGTCAACACTTTTATACACCTTTCATTACTGTAAGCCCTGTGTGTGTTTACTATTCAGAAAGTCAAGCTTTATCACTTCATAAATCAGAGTCCTCACTGATCTCCTGCCTGATAAGAGACTGCCTTATCACTTGTTTGGAGGTAATGCCTGTTGCAGATGTGTTCTTTACAGCCTGAGCATTAATAATATCAGTATTATAAAAGAGCTCTGAAACCACATTTGTACTTCTGGAAGTAGTTTTAGTTCCTCTTTCCTGGGAAAAATCCTGAAATGTGATGTGAAAGTAAACTTTGTTGTGAGCTCATAACTTAAAATGTATTCACGTTAATAATCTATTCATAATCATTTGTTTGTATACTTATTAATATTTAGTAATTATATGATTGTGTATTTACTTTACTTTAGTTAATAGTTCCAGTTCTATTCATGTCTCTACTCTTGAACTCTTATCTAGTTTCATGTCTTCAAGGTCAAAAGGTCAGCTCTATGGTACAGAGATGTTTTATGCTTTCCAGATGTGCGTTCTTAGGGTCTTAGTATGTTTTTGAAAGTTCCTATAGGTTTAAACCTATCGAGCCATGTAACACTGACCAATGGAAGAGAGTTTCTTTGTCTCTAGAATACTATAAAAGCTGTATTCTTGTATCTTCTCTGAGATAGAGAGACCTGGCTGATGACTTCTGTTGTCAATCTCCTATTGTACAATATGTTTTTGTCAACGATCTGTGTTTCTTGTCTTTTGTTTAACTAAAAGAGCATAGGCAGTTTTTCCACGACAGTGATCATTGATCATACAAAGCAAACCTTGTGTTTTGCAATATGCTATGACAGACATTTCCTTTATTCGTTAACTATTTATCCTGTGATCCTGAAATGTGAGGTCACAGGGCTAATTTCCCCAGTTTAAGAGGCTTCTTAAATGTTTGCAATTAAGATGGGAGTTTCCAAAACAACAGGCTTCCACTCACATGATGTTGATTCTGCAAAGGCCAACGAGCGGATATATGATGAGGTCAAAGATGGGCACAAAGAGAAGAATCAGCAGAGCGTTCAACATCTAGACGATGGGGAGGGAAAAACACGCCTTTAAATGACTCTATAAAAGCTCACTAAAACTCATAAGATCATAAAGGTTAGAGATCTATGTGAATAAAGAGATTATGATTCAATATCACCAGTAAAGAGATAGCAAGATGGCAGTGACTAAGAGCTGTAAAAGTGTTTTCATGAGAATGACAGCATCGCTCGCCAAGTCAATCATCAGTGCTTTACTTGAGATGCACACTGGTGTGGGTTTTCACATGTAAAATACATGTTTCTTGATGACTGGCAGCTGTTCCATGAAAGTGTATATGAAATATACACAGCAGTCTGTAGGTATTAGATAAGTGGCACATTTCTTTTAGGAAAATGCAACAATTATCCTAAACATTCGGACAAGGCAACTGTAAACATCTTATGACCAAAAAGTGCAATGTCTCCCTAAACTAAACTAAACTTAGGGGACTATGTACAAAAAGATCTACACTGTTTATCTGACATGAATGTAAACACAAAAAACAACAAAAAACTCAGTTACTGTTGCAAAGCTCTTGCACTGCACACATGCAGTTTACAATGATAACGGTGGCAGATTTACCACACAAGATTCTTGAAACAATGCGGCCTCATGCACATCATTCCGGCATGTGGAGAAATCCAAAGCTTGGCAGACCTGCCATGCATAGTTGCGGTTGCAATATGATTGGAGAACTTTTGGGGGAGAGGTTTAACGAACAGTCAATGAACACGCTGTATTTTGATTGTTTAATCCGCGCACATAGGAATGTGAAAAATAGTTGATCATTTAAACACCCTTTTCACCCTTTTTTCCTTTGGTATGTGGCAGTGGTATAAGTGGTAATGCACTGTACAGATGTTCCTTATTCACCTCTTCTAGTATTTTCTTATATCACAACTTGTTGTGTATTGTTGCTCATTGCGCTGAGAGTGGGAGGACCTGCACATACCTGCATTTGGTCCGGCTTAATAACGAAGGAATCTCCCTGCAATAAAACAAGATGATTTCAGCTTAACAGGACAGCCACTTAAACTTTTAACTTCATAAATCTAACAGGATGTGCAGGGTTGGCATTGCCCAGTAAACTTCACTTAAACCTGATGATTGCATGATTTATCAAGGCCATAAACAATGTTATTTACTGGAATGAAATGACAAACTGCAACAACACCCGAACAAAGAGAAAGTCTGTTTTACAGGACAGTTTGTGCAATCGGATGAATATCAAAACCCACCCAACTGATATCAAAGTGCAATAAAAGATGTTATCAGCTTTTTAACATGTTGACACCATTGTTACTTCATTACACTCTTACAAAAGCCATGTTCATCCTCGTGGCTTGAAGTGTCCAGCGGGAACCCTGCAATCAAGAAAAACATTGCCCGTTACTGTCAATGTAGTTTAAGGCAACAGCTCGACTGTTATCTTAGCAAAATCACCCTTTAACCACAGCAGACTTGCTTTGTTTGTTCTCCTAGAGAGGATAATAACATAAAACAGGTAAACATTTGACGTGCCATGTAAAGAAGACGTGGGTTTGTTTGTTTGTTCTGACAGTTTTTTAATCAGTTGTTTTAAATGAAGGATGAATTCAGGGGGAACGAAATTCAGGAATGTTGAATGTGGCTTTGAGGGTTTTCCATAATCAGATGGTTGTGTTGCATGTTGGCCAGAGGAGAAGATAACAGATAGTTATGGGATTTTCTAAGAAAGCTATGTCACCAGACCTTGACCGTGTGCTGACTGAGAAGACTGGTCATGTATGTACAATCAACAAGAACTGTATAATATGATACTTGATTTAAATGCTATAAACTCAGTAGTGGCTTCTTCATTCTTTTTACTCAGTAAAATGAAGCTGCTGCTTCAATCTGCCGGATATAAGTAAAAGTCAAATTAAAAGACATGAGAACTAATTTCTATTTATCCAAATTACTACTTTAGATGTGTCCCAGCTGCATACTAAATACTAAAATTAACTAAATAAATTCTAAAGTCCATTTGTCTAGATTTTTTATGTGATTAAAGCATCATTCACATTATTCTGATGACATTAGTTTCTGTTCTGATAAAAAGTAGGACAGACATTCTCATGTGAGCCAGCAGCTGGTTGCATCTCATTTGTTTAATCTGTACAAAAACGGAAGTGTAAAAGCGACTATTCACCGTTTTACAGTTTAGGGGGTTTAGTTATGTGTATGACTTCTTTGGCTTGGACCAGTAACTTCCTGGAGTCTCCACTGGTTGCCTGGCAACTGCTCAAGAGGTTGATGGGAATGTCATTGGTTTTGCAGGAATGTAATCATAAATCAAAGTATCAGGCAAAAGAGAATTTTGACTTCAAATTTTGACTTTTAAAAATTTCCCCGCTGTGGGACAATAAAGGCTTATCTTATCTTATGATGGCGCTACATGAAAAGTCAACGAATCAACAAAGTGATTGAAATTCATCTTGAGCAGAACATGAATGTCTGAACCACATTTCATGGCGATCCATTCAGTAGTTGTTGAGATATTTCAGTCCGGACCAAAGTGGTGGACAGAGACCGAATTTTCTCTCGACTTTGTCAGTGCACTCAACTGTAGTACATGGTTTATGAAATATGGAGTTGGGACACATTAAAGAGAGGAGCTCTTGTTGCGACAGTTCATGAGTCTTTTGTCTTCACGTACCTGCTGATCAAACAGAGCCCAGAACATTGGCAGCGGGATGTAGAGCACCAAAACCCGCAACACCATCTTAATCTCCTGGATCAGACGCTTCTGTTAACACACAGACTGGACGGATTACTGATGCACCAAAACCACAAACGCTCTTTTGACTGTTTCATGTGCCAACCTAATAAAAAATAAAAGACTTTCTGACAAATAATTCAACAAATCGTTGCTTGGCAGAGTTAATAGAAGGAGTCCTTTTGTTACCGAGTACTTCTCCTCAGCCCAGTCCAACCAGTGCTTCCTCTGAGGGTCATTCTTTGATCTATTCCAGCGGTTTTTGATGGCAAACTGCAAAGGTTAATGACAGGAATGAAAATGGGAAATGCGGACAGCTCAGACAGAAACAAAAGCAATGTGTAAAATTCATACCTTTATTACAGAACAAAATGATTCTTGACAGTGAATAAAATGTAATAAATGTGTTAGCACTTCAATAAATCAGCTGATACGACTCGGGAGGACTGGGCGATGACTCACCCCGATGCAATTGCAGACTTCCAATAGGATGTTTCCCTGGGGAGGAGACCTCTTGTACAGCCCGCTGCCAGCAATGAACACAACTGCACAAGATGGATGAAGCGTTAGACTGGACTGGAGAAAACAGTTTATGTTGGAAACGGCTCGGCTGTTGTGCAAACATTTACTCTACTTGCCTGGTATCAGACGTACCAACATACTACTATCAGCTTAATATTTCCTCCAAACCAACAGCAGAATCTAACAGTAGTTCACCTTTTAGGGATGTTTTGTCCTCTTACAGTGGCTTACAAAATGCTGTAGAGGTAATAAATTCTCACCCTCATTGTGATATGTATGTGACCCCTCCAGTAATAAAACCACAGTTTGTTTTCACAGCGAGCAGTCAGCCAAGCGTGATCAGGATCAGTGGGGACAGGGATTCAGAGGCAGAGACAACTGCCTGTCAGGACGTATGTGAAGGGGCCTTGATCAAGATGAAGCCCAGACCATCACAAGCTGGACTTCATACAAACATGCTCTCAACATGCAGATCGCAGCCTGAACTAAGCACAGATTGTGAAATGTGATAGTTCATCTGGACACTGATAGTTAGAATATTAAAATTGGGGCATTACGTTGGTGTTTTTATTTATTTACTGGAGGCATACAAATGAAGTGCATTTATGTTTTGTTATTTGGCTTTTCTAAGCACAAATGTTCTTTAGCATCAGATTTGCGTTTCACATCCATACAGCTTGCTTACATTCACACCTGTGAGCTACAGTAATCAGTTCTTGTCAATTGAGCAGCTCCAGCAACTATAACCAAAATTTAATTGCTTTGATCCAGGACATTGATGGGAAAGTAGCAGAGTTCGACTGATATATCGAAAAGGCTAACACCATTAGCTGATACTGGCTTATTACAGCTCTATCATAATCAATACATATTTTGGCACATAAGTAGAAACGTAAGTACAGAAATGTTTTATAGGCTGTATATTTTGACCCTTATTTGTCTTAATTCAAGTTTAAAACAATCGAACAATCCCAATTTAATGTCCACTTACTAACTTTTCTCAGAGGTTCGAACTGTGTCACACATCAGCAGATGGAGTTTGTGTCGGCTGGGGCCGAAGACTATAAGTTTGCAAATTAAAAAAATCTGGGCGTGTGGAGTTAGAATCGAGTGAGCTTACCAGAGCTAGATGCCTGAGGCTAGCAGCTCGAGGCTACATTAGCCACTATAAACATAACACACCAACATGCTAACATGCTGATGCTTAGCAGGTATAATGTTACAATGCTACAGCTAAAGCTGATGGTAACGTCATTAGTTTTCCAGCTATTTGGTCATAAACCAAAGTATTGGACAACTTAAAATTTTGACCTGATGATGGCACTAGATGAAAAGTCAGGGGATCACCAAAGTGATTACAATTCATCTTAATGGGGACATGAATGTCTGAAACAAATTTCATGGCCATTCAATAGTTGTTGAGACACGTCACTCAAAACTACAAATGTCAACCTCATGGTGGCGCTAGATGAAAAGTCAGGGGATCACAGAAGTCATTGGGCTTCATCCTCTGGGCCCCGTGCATGTCTGTACAAAATTTCATGGCAACCCATGAAACAGTTGTTGAGATATTTCAGTCTGGACCAAAGTGGTGGACCGACTGACGACATTGCCATCTTTAGAGCCATGCTGCTAGCGGCATCTGTCATTATCAGATTTCTTTACTTTCGAACATCGCTAATTATCAGCCTCACTCCAGGCTCTAGAGAAGAGAGTGTTTTGCATGTTACAGTACGTACTTTCACTACTATGTTCTGGATGATGTTACAGGTGGATGGACACTCACCTAAAGCCACGATCATCAGAGCTGCAGGAACCCCGAAGGCCAGAGCGTAGCAGTCACCACCGAAACACTGCACATCACCTGCAGGAGCAAATCCAGCGTGAACGGCATCAACACAGTGGACTTCAGTGGGAATACAACATGTGTTGAACATTAAGAATGCTCACCTCTAAGTATTGGTGTAATCACAGTCGACAAGAGGCTCCCAGCGTTGATTGACATGTAGAAAATGGAGAAGAATTTCTGCCTCTCGCTGGTCTGGAGGTGATCAACAAAATAAAATAAATATAATGGATAACGTGTAATAGTAGCACTGTAGAATCACATTTTTTAACCCATTTTGTAATTGTTCTACTGTGGCAATCCTAAATTAAAGCTGTATTTGTCTATTTTTGGTCAATAGGGGGCAGAAAAACACCAAACAAGCTGACAGATCCACAGCAATAACTTATATAGCTTATATGGCTAACGTGTTATTCATTTGGAGTCTTATTTGTGTCCACCTTATGAATTTTCACTCTCCTTTTAGCTCGGGTTTGCATTTATAGATGCCATGAACACATACAGTAAATGTATAGGCACCAAGGTGAATTGCCGGGAGAGTAATACTTTTGGTTGCTGACAACATTGTTTTACTTGATTTCTACTGAATCTGGACATGCGTGGCTTTTACTGACTCAGTTCACAGAATATTTTTTTCTCACTATGTCAGCGACAATACAAATGGTACAAGCTGCACTGCTTTCATATCCTCACTAACTAACTGAAGAGGCAGTGCAGTGCCTTACGTGCTCCTCGTCAAACTGGTCTCCTCCAAATGCTGCCACACAGGGTTTGATTCCTCCGGTGCCAAAGGCTATGAGGATCAGGCCTACCATGGACAGAGCGCTGCAACACACACATACGAATGAACTGCTGATGATGCTACCGATCGATCGATTGATCGATAGATCGATAGATAGATATAGTACTGAAACTCTTTGTCTATTAATTAGTCGACCAACAGAAAAGTAATACATTCATTTTGAATTTATTTATCAAGGAGGTGTTATCTGAACTGGGACACAGAACAAGAACTTAATTAGAACATTTGTTGGTTCTGGAGTGAAAATGTAATGCTTTTTTCTGTATTATATCATTGTAAATCTTTGGTTGTTGGACTGTAGGTCAGATAAAATAAGCAATTTGAGGATGTCATCTCAGACTGTGTCTCAAAATAATAAAGTACAAAATAAATAATCAAATTTAAAAAAATGGTATTGTGGAATTATAACGTATCGCAGGGGTTCAGGGCCATAGCAACGTGAAGTATATTCAGTGTGTTAGAGAATACAAATAAATTGCAGATAAAAGGGCTGTTACCTGACTGTGAGGGATTTCAGGGGCATTCAATGTGACTAAGGTATCTGTTCCATTTCAGACTATATCTATCTGCCTGATTATTAATCCTAAAAGTGACATTTTGTTAGTGAGTTACGTAAAATTACTTTCCATTCCGTATCTGTAAAAGTCTGATTTAGGTCGACCTCCCAGGTCTTTTTTTAGCCTAACTGACTAACTATGTGTCTATTCAAGAATATAATCAACATATGGATCAATAAAGAAAATCATCGTTGAAAGTGCCTAACCCTGGCCTGGTTGAAGACCTCTGAATCACTGCTCACATCTCTGATATGATGAGCGATTCAAAGTGAAAGAAAATGTCCATTCAGTCTTTTCTTAGCTAGCCTAATACCTCTAATACACGTCTTAATACACAGTCATGATGATGGTCTCTTTGTCTTCTGTCTAAAAACACTGGACTGTGACTCTGCCTGCTCAAAATGGGTGAATCAGCTCCTGATAACTTACATGTGCACATCACTGTTTCCCACAGTGGGAATGGCTCCGACCGACTTGACCACATGGCCGATCACATAGACAATGGACAGGTAGATGATGGTCCTGTTGAGAGCAAACTGTGATTACGTACATTCACAGAATGCACTTATTATTATTCACGATCTGTGTGTGTGTGCGTGTGTGTGTCCGGAGTGATTCATCTCCACTAATAGATGGTGTTACACAATTTAGACAAAGCTCCCAAGTTAAAGGGCTGAAATAGCGCGTGATGTATTGCAAACTGAAATCATGTGCCACTGATGATGATGCGACTACAGATGCATGATGAACATATCTGCAACAATCTTGTTTTATTTATCACATCTATGACACCTACCACACCCCAGATATCTCGAGACAGATATCTCAAAACCTCTGTTTGCATGCCTTGATCCCACTGTTTTTTTTCTAGTGACCCTTTAATGCATTTAGCGATGAAGGACACGGGGACTCACTTGAATTTTCCGAGCCAGGAGTCAGCGATGAGAGCTCCCAGTATGGGTGTGAAGTAGCAGAGGCTGCTGAAGGCATGGTAGATGGCGGTGGAGAGGTTCTTGTCCCAGTGCAGGTAGGTGAGGAAGTAGAGCGTCAGCACCGCTGTGAACACACACACACACACAAGCGTGAGCTGTGACCCAGCTCAGGGGATGGATACTCCCAAGTCCACATGTGAAGTCCACATACCTCATAACATATCAACAAGACCTGGCCTATTCCAAAGTCGCCTCCAAATGTGGCTGAGAAATGCAGCCTGGTTTAGTTCAATTTGTAACCCTTAGAATCCCATAATTAATTGCACGCTGGTCAGATGTTTATTGAAGCCCTCATTCAATTATTGTTCAAGTTGTATGGGTTTCATTTTATTTATTTCATGGTTCAGCCATAAAACACACGGGTATTTCACATAGTGGAAACATCTTATAGACAGTGAAGAATAGAAAGAGATACATGTGTATGAGATACTCTCGGGAAGTGTGGCGTAAGATGATTTTTTCAACCTTAAAGCTGCTTAAAGCGACATTGAAGGGATTCAAGAGGATAAACTCCACTGTTTGCTGTGGTTCCACCCTGTATCATAAGGCGTTACAGACAAATAAGAGTCATATGGCCATGTTTACCATTAACCTAGTTAACAGTGTAAACTCAGCAGCCAGAGAAACTGCCCCAGTAGCGTATAACACTTTGACAAGCGTTTTATATTATATTTTACAGATGTAGTTTCTCAGTTACTAACATTTTGTCTTTAACGCAATTTTTACTGATACAGAGTAAACTATTCATTTAAAAAAAATCAATAAATAAAGCAATAAAGACAATCAATTGTAACTGAACTGCTAAATGAATATGGATACTTTCAAATCATGAAGTGAAATTAACTTCCCTGCCATAAATCAGCATCAGTCCTAATCTTCAGATATTTTTAACACAATGTGTCAATTTAAACTGCTTGAAGAGGAAATTTGGCTTTTGCATGGCATGTTTACATGTGTGTGTGTGTATGTGGGTGTGTAAACCGACTGAAGTAATGTGACCGACAGACATGTGAGTATAAGTAAGGTCATGTTAGGGGAAGACAGAGACTCCAGCTTTATCTGCCTACAGGCTCTCTGTTATATTGCCCTCATTGACACACGCTCTGTTAACAAGCTGAGAATCGTTACTCATTCAACTTTGTTTGAATTATTTTTCACAGTTAAATTCAAAGCCACTCTGTGAATACAAAATCCTGCTCTTTAGGTCAATCTATACTACCACATGTTGTCCAGACAGAAAGTGCACTTACTTTTCATGCCATAGTAGGAGAAGCGTTCACAGAACTCATTCACCACTATGAAGCAGATGCTTACTGGGTAGTTGGTCCCACATAGTTTCTAAAAGAGGCAAAGTTTCTTTAAACAACAACATACAGTATGAGACATTAATTATACAAACCCACTGACAATAAATGCATAGTTCATAGTCTAATCTCTTTTCTCTTAGTCAAATAAAAAACACTCACTGATTCAATCAATAGTTTCACCATCTCTAACCGATTTGTGTTTTACCATGGAATGGGAGGAATGTGGCTGATGCACACGTCCTGTTAGTCAATCGCTCGTAAGTCACTCAAGTAAATCATTATACAGAAATATATAGTAAGTTACACAGACTTCTGATGTGATCATGCTGAGTTAAACTGATGAATGTTTCCAAAATAATCCTATAATAAGGAGCTAAACTACAGGTTATTGTATCTTACAGCATTAGTTTAGACCTGTATTGTCATCTGTCACTACGAAACCATAAATACCATAAATGAATCCTTTATTTACCCATTAAAACATACCCAACACCTTAATTGTGGACTGTTAGGTAAGGTAGCCAGAGATCCCTTCATTTGTCCATTAATTTGAAAAGGTGGAAACCACTGTGACAGATTAGTACCCAGAACTACTCAACAAAATACATAATATATTATGTCATTTTCGACTACTTGATCAGACAATCAACAACAAAATGCATTGACACCAGTTGTGATCATCGATTAATCGTTTTCAGCTTCTCAAATGTGCGGATTTGCAGCTTTCATCTGTTTTCTACCATATTATATTATCTCTAGATAATCAACATATTGATCAGTAATGAGAATAATGATTAGTTGCAGACCTAGTACACACAGTAGTTAGACTTAGCATCACCTAGATCAGGTGCAACTCTTTGATAGTAACAATTCTTCAGTACTTTAACACTGGAGTACTTTTAACTCCTCTGCACAATTTGCTGCTAAAACTATAAGTCTGTGATGCAGTTTCTTTGTCAAGATCATTATAAAATACTGTGTTTTCTCTTTCATCCATTCAGTCTTTTGTGCCACAGCGATCCCTGGCATCATGTTACCTTATATAAAAATAATTCCAGTTTGTTTCTCACAGTGAGGAATACAGATTTTAAATTTGGGGGAAAAAAAGAGCACTGGTGTCGGATCTATACTCGGTGCCAGCAGATACTCCGAGTTGAGGTAATGGGAGAGAAAAGGCTAGATTGGTGCATCCCTACTTGTAATGGGTTATTTTTATATACTGCTAATACTTTAAGGGTCGGTTCCCCAAAATTACAATATAACATGTTTCGTCTCTTCCTTCTTGTGGTATCAATGCAAGTGCAGTACTTTCGGTTGTTTGTACTGGTTTTGAGATATCCGTCTCCAATATTTCTGCCTCCAGCCTGCTACAGTGGACATGAATTTAATTTTGTTTGCAGTCACAAAGCATTGAAATGTACCATTTATAAAAAGCCATCAGCATCTTCACAAAGTGCTCACAAGATGTGGAAATTTGAACTTTTACAATTTCATGACAACTGAGTAAACTGCATTAATTGCTGAGCATCATGTGATCAAAAGCTCCAGATCAGTTAGTAGCTGTTGGAGCAGGTGTGGTTGTTTTGTCAATCAGTGTCCCTCTTGCTCTGGTTAATCCACTGCCAGCAGCTGTCACAGGGACTATTTCTTCAGCAGAGGCAGATATCTGAAAACCTGAGCAAATAAAAATCGAAGTGCATAGATTCTGCATAGGGATGACTAAATAAGTTTGCTTGCATTTTATTTGGGTGACATGGCCCTTTAAATGATATGCAATCGCCATCTGTTTCCAAACAAGCTATGAGAAGTAGCCAACTTATTGCACCACATGTCTCCAAACTGTCCCTGCAGCCTTTTGAGTTCTTTTTACTTTTAGTGAGGACGCGCCTGTTGCATCATCTCACTGCTTAGCAGGGCATCCAACTCCCTGATACTGTAACTAACACACGTCTGCAATTACACTTACAAGACAAAAACACATCTTCACTTAATTTACAAGACATCTGAAAACACCCTCCGCTCCCATGCGTCCGCGCGTCTGTCCCAGCCAGACTCGGCGGAACTTTTCACGGTGGATTTAAATTATTTTTTTTTTTTTACTTTTCAACAACCAAACCACACAACCAAACAACCTGCACGATTCGGTCTATGCGTCACAAAAACATCGCTTATGCTTACCTTAGTCATATTGCTTTATTTGCTGGGGAGATTTTGAATCTCTACTGCCTCATCGGGAGCTCTTGATTGAAATCCAAGTCCGTCCCACCCTGCTGCTCTGCTCTCTGAGGGCACGAATGCAAACCCTCGATCATTTATGCTCTCAAAGCCTACTTAAAGTTAATATTCGACCACAGAACTTGGACTTCTTGCTGCAGGAGCTGCAGTGGGCCTCCGCAGGCTGCAGCCCCTGCGAGAAAGACTCCCAAACAGCCAGAAAATATCATCTAGATGAGCATTTCTACATCTAAATATCGAAGTTCGTATTGAGCTCACTTTCTGTGGAGCACGAGGCCCGGTCCGTTAGTTGCGGTGAAGAGGGGCTCAGCAGCAGCAGCAGCAGCTGCAGTCTCTCTGGTTGTACAATAGGGTCGTTGTTAGGCTCACAGCCGCAGACCTGACTGTGGGATGGAGGTCAAAATTGTTTTAGAAGTGTTGGCCAAGCTGCCTCTTTTCTTCGGATGGATGACGCCGAGCGCTGATTTCGTTTTAATTTACCATGACAACATGCACTACCTCACTGTGTGTGTGTGTATGGGGGGGACGTCACTGTGGTCTGACAGCTCACCTTGCACTGAAAGAAGTTCCTTTAAGTCATCTTCACGTGTGTTAAACACTCTGATGAGCAAAATTGCATATAAATAATAACTCATAACTGATATGTGATAAGGCCACTTCATTTGGAGTCAACGTTGACCATTTTAATGATCAATTAATAATTTCACCTATAGTTTTGGTATTTACCAAATGAAGCCTTCTGAAATCTGCTTCAAATACCCAGTTTGGGCTTCAAGCATATAGAGGCGTTTTTGTCATTATTACAAACCGGAAACAAGGGGGGAGAAATTGCGATGATATGCAACAGATGTCCCGGGACTCAAACCGGGGATATTAAAATTACAAGGTCAGTATGTGACTGGGACGCACCCTGGTTGGGCTTTTTGACCGGTCAGATTAATTAAGCAATTTGAATACATCATTTTAAGCACTAGTAACTTGTGACAGGTATCTTTTTGCCATTTGATGGGGTAAACAATTGACTGACTAATTAAAAAATTAACTGAGTAATTGGTAATGAAAACAGTCAAGAGTTGCAACCAGTGATGGAAGAAGTATTCAGATTCTTCTCTCTTCTTCTTCTCCCCTCTGGTGGGCGCTACAGAGCCAAAACAGTTTCTACCTACAGGCTGATGAACAGACACCAGTCACACCGTGTCAGGATCCACTGTACCTGTAAATTATATAATTTCATTGTTTAAACACACAGTTTTTAAACATGTAAATATCATCAGTCAAACACAAATCTCTGCAGGCTGTTCATACTGTAGATACTGTCATATCTCCCTCCCTCATGTATATAAAGTAACCCGTTACATTAATCCTATTTATTTTAGCACCCTTTGCACTCTGCAAGATTGCACTATTGTCTTACTGTCTACAAATGTTATTGTTGCTGTTATTTATATATATATATATATACTTTTTATATCGATTTATATTTACATCTGTACATAGTAGTTTAATGTTTATGTTTATCTTGTCGAGCTTGTTGTCCTTTTCTTTAGCTGTGTGTATGTCTAATCCTGTGTATGTACATGAGAGCAATGAAAAACCGGAGTCAAATTCCTTGTGTGTGTACACATACCTGGCCAACAAAGCTCATTCTGATTCTGATCCTTTACTTATGTAAAAGTAAATACCACAATGTAAAAAATACTGTTACTTTATTATTTTACGGATGCATTAATATCTAAGGAGAATTTAACTGTTGGTCGAAGTGAAGCTAATTTGAAATATTTAACGTACTCATTGTTTAACCGATAACATTTTATTAGAATTTATAAACTGATCATGTTTTGAGGGTAAAATCTAACATCTACATTTTTTTGGCCTAACGACAGTGTGCCTCATAATCCGCCTGTGCTGAGATGTAGTGGAGTACAAGTATCAAGTTGCATAAAATGGAAATACTCAAGTGAAGTACAAGTATCCCCAATTTAAGTACAGTAGGCTGCTTGAGTAATTGTACTTGGATATATTAATTGTATACGTATTTATAAGAGCAGAATTAGATTTGAGCCAGGTAGTCTGAGCGTGCTGAGAGCAGAGCGTCACCTGTTGAATATCACCTGGGAGTGAAGTCATAGCCCCTTCCTTCTACTTTCAAAATAAAAGCTGGGACAGTGGCGTATTGTAACCACTAGATGGAGACAGAGAACAGTGTCTCGTTATAACAAGAAGCACTGAGCTATTTTATTTGTTGTCATGGTGGCATCAATATGGAGCCGTAATAATACTGTGTTTGTCAATATAATGTATGATTATAATAATTGTATCTGCTTTAACATGTAGGCTAATGTGAAAGTAAACTTTGTTGTGAGCTCATAACTTATCATTTATTCACATCAATCATCTATTCATAATCATTTGTTTGTATACTTATTATTTAGTAATTATATGCTTATGTATTGACTTTAATTAGTTAATAGTTCCAATTATATTCTTGTCTCCAGTCCTTACCTAGTTTTGTGTCTTCAGGTTTTTATGTGTGTATGCTGAGCAACGTGACTCTTGTATAAAAAGGTCAAAAAGGTCACTATATGGTGGAATACAGGTCCTTATGTGGAAACATTTTCTGCTCAGCAGACTGTAACTGGAGGATTCTGTTATGGGTTGGAAAGTTCCTTAGGTCCAAACTTATATAACATGTAACACTGACCAATGGAAAAGAGTTTCTTTATCTCTAGAATACTATAAAAGCTGTATTCTTGTATCTTCTCTTTGAGACAGAGAGAGATGGCTGATGACTTCTGTTGTCTATCTCCTATTGTACAATATATTGTTGTCAACGATCTGTAAGTGTTTCTTGTCTTTTGTTTAACTAAAAGAGCATAGGCAGTTTTTCCATGACACTACATATTATCCATCAATGTCAAATATAAATCCTGAACGCTGTATATACTGTTTATAGACATGTCTACATACATACTGTACATAACCACCCATTTCACGTATAAAGTAATTCAACATTTATTCCTTTGCACTATTTGTATTGTTTACAATTTACAGAAACACTTGACTTGTATATGGACATTGTATAGTATTGGTCATTGTTGATATTTATATATACACCTAATAGTTCTATGTTTAGTTTTACTTATGTTTGTTGAGCTTTGTTGCCCCTTTAAGCTGTAAGTATATTCTATTTTAATTTTTTTCTTGGAAGTATGTATTAAGCGTAAGTTAATTTGATCATCTATTTATTAACTCAACATCTATTAATGACAAGTGACTACTGTATGTTCTCTTTCCTCCTGCCCCCCAATCCAACCAGTCGAGGCAGATGACCGCCCACCCAGAGCCTGGTTCTGCTCGAGGTTTCTACCTGTTAAAAGGGAGTTTTTCCTTGCCACTGTCGCCTAGTGCTGCTCATGGTGGGAACTGTTGGGTCTCTGTATATATATAGAGTCGGTCTAGACCTGCTCTATACGAAAATGTGCCCTGAGATAACCTTGTTATGATATGGCGCTATATAAATAAAACTGAATTTAATTTAATTGAATTAAACCAGAGTCAAATTCCACGTACTTGGCCAGTACAGCTGATTCTGAAATGTGTTTACCTTGTCATAATTCCATACTAAAAGTATGCATTTTATACTTTTTGACATAGAATACTGTTTTTGCAGTTAGTATATATTAACATACTCTTCCATTTTATACTAACAGTATAAAGATACAGTGCTGTCAGATGTCAATCAAACTGCAACTTTGTAATGCCACTGCCAATTACACTCCATAAAGAGAACGTAAATGTTAATCTAAAGATTTAGAACTGACTTTTTGCTTTCTATATCTGTCTTATCACCATCACTGAATTTTCTTTTATTAATTTTTTTGCAGCTGTGAGTAGCGCCTTTGTTTCCTTTGTGCATCGCATTGTGGGAAAATAGGGTCAATTAACAGCATGTTCAAAAATTAAGTGTTTTTTAGTCTGCATGCTGACTGTTTTGAGTTTACTTTGTTTTGTCACTCTTCCGGTGTGAACACACTATTTAGTCAAAACCTGCTTAGGATTAATAATTTGGATGGAATTGGTACACAACTTTAGTCTCATACAGTGTAAATAAACAAGTAACACTTAGAACAATACACATTTTTGGCATTTTGCCGCCTTTATTAGACAAAATCAGGGGAAAAAGAAGAATAACGTGTGGGGAAGATTCAAACCCGGGATGTTACCTGCACTGTTGGAAGGAATCTTAAACCTCTTTAAGGTGTATTACTTTAGAAACTTGATGTTGTGGGTCTTTTGTCAGCCCACTGAGACATTATATGAAATTTTGGGCAGTACAAATAACAAACTGGTCATTTTAATTGTAAAACAAATCACAATTATAAACACTATTAAAACCTAAAAATAAATGTATGTATGTACAAGAAACACATACTAAAATATAGCAGTAAACATCGTGTTAAAAGATAAAAACCTTGTATCTCCAAGTTCCTCAACACTAAGGGACTGGAAAATTCTAATATGTACAGTAAAAAAAATAGTTTTAAAAGACTTGAAAGGAAATAAAAGCACTTAAATTGGTGATGAACAGTTTTGCAAAATGTGATATTTACATTTTACAGCTCTGAGGGCATTTTTTTAAAAGGATAAGGCTAGCTAGGCCTATATTCAATAACTTTGCTATCTTAAACAAATCCCATGAACAGAACAACACCAACAATGAATTGATCCGACTAACAAGTGTTTTCAAAGCCTGATATATCTTCTTCTTCTGTGCCACAGAGCTCCATTGTTGTCTAAAGACTATTACAAACACATCAATGATCCACACTGCTGCACTGAGTGACATGTTCCTGAACACTTACACACACTGTAGTTTATTTTGACTCAATCACACATACACTGTCCTGCTGCTGTAAATAATCACAAGCGCATCAAAAGTGTATTTATCTGCGGCTGAAATTAGTCCCCAAGAAAAACACAATTTCCTCCTGTTTGAGTAACTTTTGCTAAAAACTACAGTGAAAAGATGTTTTAGGAAATTACTGAGCCTTTAAAAAATGAAAATATATTTCATGGACCTATTTTTTAAAGATTTATGTTTTCAGTAGGCTTGAGGCTGATTGCTACTGAAAGTATTGAGAGTCGGACTTACAAATAGTTGGTTTTGTTCTTTCCATTGGACTTGCTGACTATAAGAAAAATACAGAATAACACAAGACTTGTCCTGTAGGAGTTATATGTATGCATTTTGATGTTGGGGAAACTTTCTGCAGTTGTTAAGCAACAGCCCTAACAACTGAAAAAACACATGACATTTGTGGAACTGAAACTAAATAAATCCCCAGAAGAAAACTGTCTATGTAGGTGTTGTGGGTATTTTTATTTACATGAAAAAAAACATTCAAATTCTATACATACAGCATTACACTCTTCACTGTATAACCTACCACACCTTCGATCAGCTTGTATTTGCATAAACTGCATTCCAGCCAGTCCTCGTGATGTGAATGCTTTATAAGTGCTGGGTGACAGGCAGGCAACACAGTGTGAATACTAAAACAGCTCACAGAGAAACTCCTGCCGCTGTTCTCTACTCCTCCTGCCCAGCTCTTCTGTCCAGAAACTGCAGGTGGATTGGTTTAGCAGGGCAAAGCAGGGTTCTGGTGATGGGCTTGACTGTGGTTCCAGCAGGATCCGGCCTCACCTCGTAGTGTTTTATCAACTTTAAAAAAGAGAGAGAGAGAGAAATATGTTCAAGTAGAAATACATTAAATAATATTTTTGGCAAGTTATTTATTTATTTATTTATTTATGTGAGGCACAAAAGTTCAGACACAGTCCACGTTCCAGTTAATGATTATCAACTGTTACGCCAGCTGACTGAATTATAACTGTGGTTTTTGGTTGAGATGACTCAGTTCAAAGTCAAACGGCTGATTTGTGGCTTGTGTCTATCCCGCTGCCAAGACTAACAAAAGAAGAGCAGCCAGACCTCTGTACTCTGGTTGGACGGTTACTAAGGGTCAACACGTCTCCCTGAATGTAGCTAAAAAATAACTCATTTCCAGGCAGTGAACACAGGGGGAGGTGTTTAATTTACTCAGTTCACAAAGTTGTAACGTGTTGGTTTGGGTGCTGCAGGAGTCAAAAGTCACTGATGCAAACATAGTAAAAAACTGATCAATGATGTGCAAACATATACTGGTGCTTCAGAGCTTTCTTTATTGGACCACTGAAGGAGTGCTCAGTCCTTGAAAATGTAAAAGTACAAACATTTCAGGAAGCTTAAAATTAAGCTGAAAGTGCATGAAGCCTAATTAATTATGGGCTTTATGCAATATTAAATTATTTTTACTGTCCTGGCAGAGCAAACTGCACAATCTAATTTACTTTCTAGTTTAACTAAACCCAAGGAAGACTATGGTTTTGGTTTTATTTTCTTAGCTCTGGCCATTGGTTTGATTGGTTATGACGTCACTGTACTCAAAGAGGCGGAGGTCTCTGAGGTAGTAGCTCCTCAGCGGCAAGGTGCAGGTGTGGATGAGATTCGCCCTGAGATGCTGAAGGCTCTGGACAATGTTGGGCTGTCTTGGGCTGACACTCCTCTTCAGTGTTGTGTAGAGGTTGGGGACAGTGGACCGGGTCGGTGGTTCCTATTTTTAAAAAGCGGGGATTGAAGGGTGTGCTCCAATTATCTGGGTATCACACTGCTCAGCGTCCCTGGGAAAGCTTATGCCAGGGTGCCGGAAAGGAGGCTCCAACCGATTGTTGAACCTCAGATCCAAGAGGAGCAATGCGGACTCCGTCCTGGTCGTGGAACAGTGGACCAGCCCTTCACCCTTGCAGGGTTAATGGAGGGGTCATGGGAGCTTGCCCATCCAACCTACATGTGTTTTGTGGGCTTGAAGAAGACAGGCATGTTGGTGCGGCGTCAGCAGCAGTGCAGGCATTGTACTGGACTGTTGTAGTGAAGAGGGAGCTGAGCTGGAAGGCAAAGCTTTTGATTTACCAGTTGAGCTATGTTCCAACCCTCACATGTGGTCATGAGTTAGAATCATATCGCGGATACAAGCAGTCAAACTGAGTTTCTTCTGCAGGGGGGCTGGGCTCATCCTTAGAGACAGGGTAAGAAACTCAGACTTCCGGAGGGAGCTCGGAGTAGAGCTGCTGCTTCTTCGTGTCGAAAGGAGCCTGTTGAGGTGGTCTGGGCATCTGATCAGGTTGCCCTCTTTTGGAGGTTTACCAGGCCCATCCAATTGGTAGGAGACCCCAGGGAAGACCCAGAACACGCTGGAGAGATTATATATCTCATCTAGCTTGGGAACGCCTCAGGATTCCCCAGGAGGAGCTGGAAAATGTTGCCGGGGACAGGGACATCTGGACTACCATACTTAACCTGCTGCCACCACGACCCGGCCCTGGATAGGCGGCAGAAAATGGATGGAAGGATGTTCAGCAATCACATATGGGTGTAATGTCCGTGTCTCCATGTACGTCTGACCATGTATTGTAATTTAAAACATTGTGCTTGCAAAAGGAATGAAAAAGATTCACTCAGAATGCTAATCCATGATTACTGAGAAAGTGACACATACACTTGTATTTCCTAATGTACAGAAAAGCAAAAATATTTACCAGAAATGAATGAATTCATGATGACAACTGTGAAAGAGAAAGCACATCTATTGTTATGGTTGCAACAGCAATGAGATGTTCTTACCCTGGACAGGAGGAGATACATCTCCAGCTCAGCCACCCGTCTGCCCAGACACGCCCGGATCCCAAAACCGAATGGTACTGACCCGAACGGGTGCTGCTTGGACTTCTCCTCCGCTACTCGGAGCCAGCGCTGTGGCAGGAAGGTGTGGGGGTTGGGGAAAATATTCTCATCATAGGACACAGCGTAGTGGCACAGGTGGAACAGCGTCTGTGAGAGAGTCAGAAATTAGATGACCACTTGTTGTCCAAATTTGGGGATGGGGCTATATATGATACACAGCTGATCTCAATGAAACATGAAAGGTTATCACAACACCACATGATTATGCTACTGAAATATCAATATCGGGCTATAACTTGTCGAGGGAGCACCCATGTCCCATTTCTTTACTACATAAATGGACTGTATCTATATAGCACTTCTCATTCAACCATTCAAACACACACACACACACACACACACACACACACACACGCAAGGTCCAAGGACACTTCCACATGTGGACAGAAGGAGTCGGCCATACACAATGTGTATCAAATACTGTTTTTCTTAATATACTGTTTTTGCAGTTAGCATACAGTATGATGTACTTCATCATTTTGTCCTAACAAGACCTAAGGCAAAACACATTAGTCAACCTGCAACTTTGCAACTGCCAATTAAACTTCACAAAGAAAAAGCAAAATTATATTTAAACATTTAACACTGGTTTGGCTGTCTGAGGTCTCACCACCACCTGTCACAGGTGTTTTAAATGTTTCCAGCAATGAGCAGCTCTTCTGTTTCCTTTCTGATTGACATTCTGGGACTCCAAAGATATAAAAAAGATCAGGGACTTCAAGCATGACATACTGACATCTTTGAGTACATTTAATTATAAACCCTTTGAGTGAAAGGGACACATAACCCAGCACATTTTGTCATGAACCAATGAACATATCAGGACTTGTGTCGCGTCTGACATGAGTCTCACGTTTTTAGGGAAGAGATGATCTCCCACCACAATCTCATTTTCGACAGTGACGCGGGCGTTTCCTGGCACCACTGGATACAACCTGGTGACCACAGAACACAGTGACGAGTCAGCAACAGTTTAATCTGTTTGTTCAGCAAAAGCAACTATTATTTATTGCAAGGACGTTGAGTATTGTTCAGCTTGCTGAATTTTGCTGACATATGAATAGGTTTATTTTCCATCCTGTCTCCACTTGCTAAACACTCGGCACAATGTGATCACAATGAAAATAAATCAATGATAGGTGTCCTTGAATAGTTAAGTGAAGAACATTATAAATAATAAGGTTATGTACGAGCAGTTTTACGTTTTTACAATTTAGTTTTTGTAAATAAACAAACAACAAGTATAAGGTGTTAATTAGTGAGCTTTAGACAGGCTGGTAGGTGGATTTTTTTTTAACCATTGGACAGAGCCAGGCTAGCTGTTTCCCCCTGTTTCAAGTCTTTATGCTAAGCTAAGCTAACCATCTCCTGGCTCCAGCTTTATATTGAGTGGACAGTTATAAGTGTGGTATCCATCTTCTCATCTAACTCTCAGCAAGAAAGCGAATAAACAAATTTTCCAAAATGCTGAACTGCTGAACAGCTGAATCTTTACGTTACATTATAATATATGACACAAAAAGTTGTTAATTGAAGGGTAGATGTCAATATTTTTATTTGTCTAGTAAGATAGGTGTTCACATGTTGGACCTCAGGTGATTTTGTGTCCTTTCAGCCTGAGCAAACATACTTCAAACAACCAGCAAGAACCTGCAGCTCCTGTAATCAGGTGTCATATTGATATATAATATATTGATAAACATAAAAGAATCCCTCTAACCGTAGCGTCTCTCTGATGATGGCCTTCAGGTACGGCATCTGGGCAATGTCATCACTGGTTGGCACCTTGTCTCCAGGGCAAACGCTTATCACTTCCTGGTACAACTGTTCTTGGATCTCTGGCTCCTTTGCCAGTAGGTACAGAGACCAAGAGATAGTGTTGGAGGTCTGCGACAGAGAGGAACACACACCGTTATCTTCTGTTTTTTGATGTAATGTTTCAGTTTCGTGCCCTCTCATTGAGCACTGATGTGGAGATCTTTAGGTCGAAAGATGTCTAGGATAGAACAGTAATACATTTGGTTGAAAAGTGAAGGTTTTGCTAGATGTCTAGGTTACATAAAACTGCTGTTTCAACATTTCAACGGCTATTTATATATATATATATATATATATATATATATATATATCCTTTGAGCCAACTAAACATAGGAAACTACTGTACAGTAACTCCCCCCCCCTCCCACAGAGTGCACACACACTGGGGTCTACTCACTGTGTCGACTCCTGCGAGCAGGAGTTCGGTGATGCTGCCCAGGATCTCAGTGACCGTCATCTGATCACTGAGCAGCAGGTGTGTGAGGTACGCTCCCTCCACGTTCTGGTCCAGGTGCACCTTCTCCTGGATCTCCTCCATTTTTTTCTGCACCAAATCTTCAGCTACGAGACACAAGAAAAAATTCATCTTTCTCACTTCTCATGGGAGAACCAAGAGGACGCATGCTCGACACTTTTGCCCACTAGATGGCGAAAGAAATAGACTGTGATAGATCCTGTTCAGACGCTGAGGTGGAATTAGGGCAGCAGGGTCTGTGAGGTGGACTTTGTCCTTTGAGGGAGTCACCAAAGTCTAGGGTCCTTGAAAATATTTGATAATGCAACCTGAAAAATGGCCATGAAGCCTGAGCTCTAGTAACCTTTACGACAACAGTCAGTAATGGGGAGTGGCAGAGAAAGGCAAGGGAGCTTTATTTATGTAGCACATTTCAAACACAATTCACAGTGCTTAAAATAGGCAAAGAAAAGCATTAGAAAATCAATTAAGACAGAATAAAATAAAATTTTAAAATGAGATAAAATTATATAAAATGCATAAAATGGAATAAAAGACAGGGATGTTGAGGGATCCATACCACTAACAATAACACTACCAGGCCTGGAGGAAAAGTGAACTGAGCAACCAGGTCGACTTTGATTCGCTGATAGAAATTAACGTTGCTCACCTACTTTGAAGAGATGGTCCCAGACTGCCACAAACTGTTTCCAGTAAGGCAGGTAGGGCCAGGTGGACTTGGGGAAGAGCACGAGGATTGGGGAAAGCCGGAACATTTCCCCCACGGAGAAGATGAACTTTTGGGTTTCCTCGGGAACCACCTCGTCCATGCAGCCCATACGGGTCTCAAACAACACTGAAGAGATCCCTGCATTTAAAAAACAAAATGATTATACAGAGACTTCTTACATACACTATATACACTATGGCCAAAAGTATGTGGACACCTAAACATTACACCCATAAGTGATTGTTGAACATCTCATTCCAAAACACACCAAACTGGGAAAACCATTTCTTTATCGACCTGGCTTTGTGCACAGGAGCATTGTCATGTTGACACAGGAAAGGGTCTTTCCCAAACTGTTGTCTAAAATATCATTGTAGGCTGTAGCATTAAGATTTATCCTCACTGAAACTAAGGGGCCTGGACCAAACAAGGAAAAAACTGTGCTAGTACACAAAAGTATGTGGATAAAAGTGAAGAAATAATTTCATAAGTTCGCTGGTGTTTAAAGGAATAGCTCGACATTTTGGGAAGTTTGGGAAGTGATTATTCACTAGGATCAACGCCACTGCCATGGCTGTCCATTACATATGAAACTACAGCCAGCAGCCGGTTAGCTTAGCTTGGCTCACAGACTGGAAACATTTAATTCACGTAAAATTTGTCATTAGTCACAAATTGTCATTTTCACACTTTGTTATTATACAAATCAAACAAAAGAGACACAGTGTGTTAAACAGTGAGCTTTAGAAGTGCAGGTTGGTGGATTTTGGCTTCGGACAGAGATGTCAAACTAAACTATAGAAGCAGGACAAATATTTTATCGCTAATGTGCTTCTGTATTATTAAAAGGGCTTTAAAAGCACATTAGAAATGTTAAAATGTTAAGTAAACTACAACCTGATATGTTAATGCTTTGAAAATGACCCTGATTAAAGGTCTAAACCTATCTTTTGTGATCATATAAGGTACTAGGATCTTCCCACAGTTTATCTCATAGTATCTAATCAGCTGTCAAGGCCAAGCTAGATGAACTGGCACAGCTGCAAAGATCTGCAGTAGTGAAAGAGTCAAGGACACTTACAGCAAGGCCGATAGCATTTCCCTCTATCATCTGCCATGGTTGTATTTTACAGATAATATGTAATATGATAAAAATCGTAAATCCAATTCATCAGAAAGTTGATTATGTGGAAGCACAGTGGTGTGCAGTTTTTTCTTCCATTCATTTCTTGGACCAACAACTACTAAGTCAATGCATGTTTCTTCTAGTTACCTCTATATTACTAATCAAGATGTTTTCCAAAAAAAGATGAGTTTCCACAGCTGATTAAATTAAAATATTTCATTTGTTTGTTCTCTGCGGACCTTCAAAAGCAAACTTGTAGAGTTCTCCAGTCAGGTCATTGACCATAATTCCCTGGCCGCTGGTTTCCCTCAGACAGGCCACTCTGTTGATGAAGTCTGTCACCACCTCGTTGATGGTGTTAGTGTAGGAGGAGACGTGTTTGGGCTTCAACATTCGAGGATTCAGGATGCTGCGGATGCGCTGCCAATTGGCCCCCATTCTAGAAACAAATGAATAAAAAGAAATGAGCTACCAGACAGAATGAGATAAAGTTGTGTAATACCTACACTGTTGAAACTGAAACAATCCCTTCTATTGTTCTAAGCTTAAAAGGATTTAACATCAACTTGGAGCTAGAGATAGGCAAGCCAATTTCTAAGTAGAAATGTATTACATTTGGCTTATGAGACTCTTGTTTACATCCCTATTTTACTTATTTTAAGGATGAGGCTGGTGATATTCTATATTTTTCATTCATCAGCAAATCCCATAAAAAGTCCAAAACAATGAATTGAGTCCACTAACAAGTATTGTCTGTGTCATAGAGCTCCATTTTTGTCAAAAAACTACAGTGAACCACACTGTTGCACTGTATTCTGTGTTCATCCGCATCTGAAATTAGTCCCCAAATAATGCCCCATTTCTTCCTGTTTGAGTGACATTTCCTAAAAATTACAGTGCGCAGCTGTTTTTGGAAATATACTGAGGTATTTTTTTAATGAAACTATATATTTGTGAGAGAGAGGGATAGAGAAGTGAGAAAGTATTGACAGACTAAAGCACTGCTGGTTTTGGTCTTTTCATGAGATCTGTTGTTGAGAAACATAGAATAATTCCATCCTTAGTCTTACTATTCAATTGTCTTATCCAAAGACATGTAGACAAAAACAGGAGAGGTAAAAAAAAAAACAGAGAAGAGCACATTTGGTTCCTCTCCCTTTACTCTAAATTATTCTTCCATTTGTGAATGAAATGAATGAAACATTTTAAAAACACCTGAATTATTCAAGTTTGTTTTATTGGAAATTGGCTTTGAAGCCAATTTAATAAAGTGGCCAAACTGTGTAATTACAACTTCTGGGTCCGTCACGTGATGCACACTGGCCTCAAAAGACATAGACTTATACTACGAAAGACACGTCTGTAAATCAGCAGATCTTTTTTTTGTTTGTTTTTTTTGAGGTACAACAACTAGCCAGTATGAACACTTAAATAGCCCTTATTTAAATCATTATGTCCTAAAAGTTGTAAAATGCACTAATCCGCCGAATCCAGAGTTATAGAGTCACTGTCACTCGTGAGTGAGCCCGAGACCAAGCAGTTGGGAGGCGGGGCTAAAGGAATCGCTAGTGCGTTTGCTCTATGGGCTGCACAACGCGGAAGCTATGTGGAAGATTCGGGTAATTTTATACCCAGGAAGTCAAACTTTTTTGGCTTCATTCGCCACTGAGCAACTTTCATAGGAATGAACAGGGCCCCACCTCCAACGCTATATCCAGTTCTCTCTTTATACATCCATGAGTTTGACTCTGAGAGTGCAAGCCTGTCAAACACAACATTCACCACCAATGACAAGTGCTGCCACAACACGTCTGACAGGAAAAACCGAATACTAGCAAGGAACAGCTGCTATTAGTCATTAACGAAAATAATGGTCCGTGTGCCGTACCTATTTGGGTCGGACTAGAATGAATGGCACCTTGCATGTCGTAAGATTTGTTATGAAGCTGTTGATCTCTGTACTGATAAGGGCGCCAAAGGCAAAAAGGAGCTGCAGGCCCAGACTAGCTCCTGGTCCCTCCCACTCTGTGCATTGTATATGAACCCTGTCACCTTTAAGTACACATCACGTACAAAGCACAAAGCACCTTGATACAGTAAGAATACCCAAGAATAATGTTTCCCTAGAACTTAAATAACTGACTTCCTCTTTTAAGTCTGATTATTTATTAGATGTACAGTATCTTATGGTGTTAACTCAAAAAAAACTAAAAAGACCAACTCTGAAGGATACTCACTGAATGCGTCTAACTCTGACTGCTGAATCCTCACATTAACTTCATGTGAATGCTTTTTTTGCACAGAACGAGGTCTGTGGATTTTCTCCTCATAGTCTTACATTGGAGTCGATTTAGCAGAGGTGGGACCAAGTCATTGTTTTGAAAGTCACAAGTAAGTGTCAAGTTTTTGCAGTCAAGTCCCAAGTCAAGTCCCAGGTCCTAAACTTTGAGTTTCGAGTCCTAAACAAGTCATTACGTATGTGCTCTTCACCATTTTAACAACAGAGTAATATTACATTTAAACAAATCATGAATGCTTTTTAAGATTTGTATTAATTTGTTAAAACAAGTGCAACTGAACTTAATCATTAAAAAAGTAGTGCTGACATTGCACTTTCATAGCATATAGTAGAAAGGGAGAGGGGGGTATCAAGAATTTTCATTTCAAGACTCAAGTGCAAGTGAAATCACAAGTCACTGGTGTTAAAGTCCACGTCGAGTTGCAAGTCTTCTTTGATTTTGTCAAGTCTAAATTCATCAAATTTGTGACTCGAGTCCACATCTGTAATTTTGGAAGGGATCTGTTCACAGCCAGTATGGACAGAAGGAACAGTTACATTGACCAATAACTCTTTCAATGTACATATCTGCATATTGAGTATTATTTTAAGTCAGACATGAAAAAATGTGAACCCATCCTTTAAGGCAATATACTCCTATATGCATATTGATGGTATTATATTCATTTTAGATGTGTTTTAAACTTGTTTAGACGTGTGTGTGTGTGTGTGTGTGTATGTGTGTGTGTGTGTGTGTGTGTGTGTGTGTGTGTGTGTGTGTGTGTGTGTGTGTGTGTATTTGACTATAATGTGTGCTGCATCCTCAAATTTAGTTCCTGATGAAAAAGAAAGTTCTTTGAATTTGATCTCAAGAAACCAAACAGAACTTCTATGTACGTGTCCCCACGTTTGCTGTGTGACGGGTCAAGTCAAGTCAAGTCAACTTTATTTATATAGCACAAATATCACAAATCACATATTTGCCTCAAGGGGATTTACAGTCTGTACAGAATACAGAACACCATCAATCCCTAGATCCTCTTATTTGTGGTAGATTGATTAAACACAAATTTATTCAGGAAGTTATTTTCTATTTTCTGAGGTTTTTCCCGAAGCTGTTTCACCACCATGATTTTGTATTCATAGCTTTTTGCAGGTCCTCTGTTACTTTTGTACATTGCATTGTGGGAGAACAGGGTCCATCGACAGCACACTCAAAAGTGAAGCGTTATTTGGCATGCATACTGTTTTAAAAATACTATACTTTTCCACTGTGAACACACTACATCCTCAAAGCCTGCTTGGAATCAGAATACAGCATGACTTTGGGACACTGAAGTGGATGAAAAGCTAGAGGATCTACTTACTCTGTCAGGGGTCCGTGGGCCTTGTTTCTGAGCTCTCTGTAGCTCCTCCAGTGGGGCATGTCTGTCCGGATCGGGTGTCTCCCCTCCTGCCTCAGCACCTGCTCTATCAGATCAGCGCTGGCCACGTTCACCACGACCAGAGGCCCATACGTTGACTTCCACAGGGGGCCGTAGATCTTGCTGTGCTCAATCTTTGAGCAAATAGTGTGAGTTAATGAGTTATTTATTGGGTTACTAGATGTTCAGTGTGCTAAACAGGTGAAGCAACTGGATTTTTATTGACAATCAGTTATCTAGTACAATCAGAAAATGATCAACAAATCTGCCTTTCATGTGTAACATATCAAATCACATATGGCTACAAGCTTAAAGGGTCCCTTCACCCAAATTATAGAAAGAAATAACGTTTCACTTGAGCTTTGTACTATGTCTGTTTGCATAAATGATAAAACTAATTGCACAAACTGCCGGGGTAGAATGTATTTAAATGACTTTCGTATTTGTATTAGTGATGTTTTAGAGATACTGTAGCTGGCACCTGTTGACGGCCTGTGACAGAAACACATTTAGTTTGGCTAGTTTCCTTTTCCGACATGATATATTGAGTTTTGGGCAGCACATACCAAAATGATTGAACTGAACTGACTAAAAGTTTGATGAATGTTTCTAGTTTGTGCGAAAATGAAGACAATTAGAGCAATGTCTTTGTTCAAATCACTTATCTCTGTCATGTCTCCGCTCCAGTGTGTTAGGGCAAAAAGGGTACCCATGTCTTAGTCTTTTGTAAATATATATATATATATATAAATAAATATATAATAAAATTATAGAGTACGGTCTAGACCTGCTCTATATGAAAAGTGCCCTGTAATAACTTCTGTTATGATTTCGCACCATATAAATAAAACTGAATTGAACTGAATATGTATACATTTATATATTAATATGTAATAATAATGTAAAAACTGAATTTCCAGAACAGTTTGACAAGACAGTGACAAGTTCCAGCTTATTCCAGTCTTAGATTTAAGTATTTCAGGACAAACACAAATGACATGATCCAAAGTCTCCATTTAGTCCAAAAACAACAATGTAAAGGTTCCAGGAGGAAGGGGGGTGTGTGTGTGTGTCTTTCAGCAAGAGTTTAAATGCTTATTTTTTTAATAATGTGCAAAATATTTTTTTCTTGTAATAGGACAATTCCTGTTTTGTAATGGGAAGGTAATTCTGCTGTTGCAGTGGTTGTTTATGTTAGTGTGAAGTTAGGGATACACTCCCCTGTACTGTGGTAGAGTCAAAGTCGTTGCCTGTAGCAGGATATAATAAGCTTCTGGTTTCTGTTGCATGACTACATGCTGCACTGTGATCAGAATATCAGTGATATATGTTATTATTGATATAGTAACTTGTGACTTAGGTCAATTCTCATTGACTTCAAGCCTCCTGAACTGAGAATCCAGCACCATGCAGATAGTTTTGGTTTTATTTCCCCTGATTATTGACATTCTGAGATTTCTGCCTCCATCCCAAAACAATATGAGGTGACTGGAATAAAAACACATTTCAAATATCCAACAGCAACTTGTCTTTCCAGAAACTGTTTCCAACTTAAACTCTGCTGTTTTTCATAGGATCTACTTTCTACTGAAGAAACAGTCCCTATGAACATGAAGTCCCTGTGAGGTCTTAGGAGTGTCAGGGCTAAACAGAGACACTGTTTCTGGAGGGAGATGTTACAGTTTACATTTATGTTGCCAGCAGCACAAATAAAATCCAATCAATCTCCACTGTACTGGGGTCAAGGAATACATCTCAGAAGCAAAACCAATGCGCATAAACCCAAAACTGTCTGCATGGATTGCTACCACAAGAGGTCCTTAGTAAACGTGTATTTTTGTAATTTGGGTGAACTGATCCTTTATGTATTCGGTCATTTTAACCTGTCTTGTAGCTAAAGTCAAGGTGAAAGAAAACGTAGCCTATATCTCAAATAAAACACAAACAACATCAACAACACAAGCCATGACTGCGCATTTCAGTCCTCACCAAACAGAGAATCACTCATTTCTTTCGCCTCTTCATCCCACTTACTTGCATTTGTTGCGCCGTTTGGATATACCCCTTTACGAAAAGCCAGTACAAGGTATACATGAAACTTGGTCCGCCTAAATCGTCCATAGTTTTCAGTTTGACGTTGTCACCCATCACGGTGGTGGTGGTGGTGGTGGAGGAGGAGGAGGAGGAGGACGCGTCGCGGCGGCTGATGTCCCCATAGTTCCCTGGATTCAGTCCCGCTGTCACTCTCTGGATCCCTTTAAGTTGCTGGCTGTTCACTCGCAGTCCGATGTTTACCAGAGCTTTCCTCAACATTTTTAAGCGTAGATACAAACCGTGTGTTCCCTGCATCGTCTGAGGTCCAAACAGGAGCGACAGTCCCAGTCTGTGATTCTCTGATGTGGACAAATGGCTCCCTGTTCGCGGTGACACAGCGCAGCAGAGCGCTTGTATATCCCAACCTCTGAGCCAAACTAGCGGACTTTGATACTGTCATAAACTTTAGCTACAAATTCCAATTCAGCTGTTGATAATGAGGTGCACTAATAAAGCTGATTAGCCGACTAAAATGGTTTAAAACTTCATTAATAACTCTGAGCCTGATACAAAACAAGATCAATAAAAACAATAACTAGCTATATTCCACACTGGTTTTCTGTGACATGTATCTTGTCTTGTAGTTTTACCATATTCTGTTTTATTTTATTTTAAATATTATGGATCAACTTTTGGGACACCTTACCTTCATGAGTTTTGTCTAAAAATTAACCCATTTGAATTTAAAGTAAGTTAACCTCAATTGTGTACAATTATTTGAACATTTATGACTTCAGCGCCACCAAGGGGTGGTAACACATCACACTTTTCACCAGGATTGTCTCATTTTTATACAAAGAAAATGTATGAATAATTTGAAATTTGCTAAATAATAATAAACCAAAACAATTACAAAAAAATCCCATGTTTTCTCACTTACCATGTGTATGTCGATAACTGCTTTTATGTACTGAAATTTTGAAACGGCTGTCTCTGAAAGTTTATCCACCCAAAAAAGAGGTCGATAGAATTTCATTTGTGCTTCTCAAAGCATTGAAAAAAAAGTGAGAGAGAAAGAAAGAAAAAAAAAACCTTAATTTCAGGTCCACTTTCTAACTTTTTCCAGAGCTTTCAACCACATCTTACGGTCTTCCTACGTGAATTTGCTCAGGAAGCTCCAGCAAAAGCTAGTAGGTGGACCTTGAATTAAGATTTTTCTTTTTGTCAAACTACAAGGCCTATTTCCAAGGTCAAGAATGAACGTTCATGCTCATCAAGAAATCACATCTGAAAATAAAGTCAGCAGCAACATGTCTTTACAGAAACAGTGTCACTGTGAATAGTTTTCATGGGGACTGTTTCTCTAGAAACTTGTGAGGCTTCGTCACAGATTGTGGTCTATTAATGTTCAACCAAAGAGTGATTTTCTCTATTGAGGTTATTTTAAAGATCCCCTCCAAACATGTTTTAACATGTATATAAACTGCTCTACTTTGAATCATTTGTATCTGATGCTTTTTTCACACAAAAAAAGTTCAATTTAAAAAATTTTTACAATGACGTCTACACCTTCTCCTTCATTAAAAACCCAGAATTTATAAATAAAAGTTGAACTGGTGGAAAACAGGTGTTTCCCACTTCCGTGTAAAGTCCATTCTCAGTGTGTGTGCAGTGGAGGCTTTAAGTTTTCACACCAAGTTGAATATTGGAGCACGATTGGCTTCCAAACTATTGGTGATGTCACAAGCATAGAAACTTTCCACTTTCAGACTGTGAAAACATCCTCCTAGTGTCAAACTCTGCACAGACATCATTCTGCACAGTGAAGCTCAAACATCCAACTGTAGGAACAAGAAGAAAAACAGCCAAATGCTGGTAAAATATGAAAGTGGCTGGTAGATTTCAGACACAAAATACCACCTATATTTTACAGACAAAAAAAAACCTGGTTGTAGGAACTAAGGCCTTACAACATAAAGCAATCCAGTGCAGAAACTGCTGTCCAGTCTCAGTGCAGCGTTTATCAAGGTTGAGTCAATACCTTTCTTTATGAACTTTACAAGCTTCACATAATGCAGTTGTTCTATAGGATCAGAATATAAAGGTGTGTGTAATATTGTTTCTACTGCTCTGTGCATCAAGTAAATCAAAATTCATGCGTTGTTGCTTCTCTGAAACGGGACAAAGAAAATAACATACGCATCAATGTAAGTATTCAAAGTTCCTCCAGATATTAACTGTATGTTTATGATTGTAACAATCCCTCCTTAGTTTTTCTGTGTCAATAAGAGCGATGAGGAAGCAAATAATATTAAAAGAAAGGAAAATGACGTCCAGGATATCCTGCTGTAACCTGACGAGACTGCAGGGTCACCATGACAACAGATGGGAGTGGATTTCCTTTTAAAGCCAATGTGTAGAATTTAAAAACTTGTGTTGAAACAACAATGTCCTAAAATGTTAAATAATCACAAATATCCTACACATAATGGCACAAAAATATATAAATGCAAAAGCACAAAAAAACTATTAAAATCTTTATTTTTCTACAAAGAAATTATTCTCAAATAGTCTACAAATGATGCTCTGAGGACACCGTGCTCCTTAAGGCTAAACATATGATTGACTTTTCTAATTCAAAGACTTCTTCATCTAAGTCTCTCACTGTATCAGTCAGCAGGGATGCCAAAGAAATGCTGGAACATAAACAGCAGCTTCCTGTGTGCCGAGGCAGCTCAGCAGTAAGATGGGGCTGGTGACAAAACAAGAAGGCCGAGGCAAATAACAAAAAGGCACGTGGAGTTCTGTAAGACTCACAGAGGTGCAGCATCGAAGCATCTGGTTTGTTACGCAATACAGTTCATACTAACATGCACCTCCATTTGCTTGGCTATTAAAATATATATAAAATATATTAAGCAAATTCACCGTTGGTCGAGTACTTTTTGAAATATAAATAATTAGATTCAAGTATTGCAGGTTTAAAGCTACAAAGCATGACTCTGAGTCAACTGAGTACTAGTGCATTACTTTGCCAGAAATCAGACCCACTTATATACTGAAATATCACAATAAACAAGGTTTTAGAGACACCTTAATCCTTAAAGCTGCAATAATCAATCTTTTTATATTAACAATGAATAAAATGATTAGGTGCAATGTGAAAGGGGTCTCTTGTAGTTATGAAGCCACAGATAATTATCACCCACCTTTCCCCTTAAGCTCTACAGAGCAATTTAGCGTCTTCTGCAATAACGAATTTCTAAGGAAATAATCCATCGATGTCATGTTCTCAACTTGTTCCAGTGGCCAAATATTTTTAATTTGAATTAATGCAGCTTTAAATGAAACTATTTTGTTGTCCTGCAGCAGCTGGGTTTCAGTAATCCAGAGCAAAAGGCTCTACAGCTAACTTTACAATAACTCTATAAGACAAGAGCAGAAGACTCTGTCACATCAGTGTGGCTCATCCTAAATAAAATAAGTTTCATTTCTGTTATGACAGATTAATGTCTCCCATCAGAGACTTAATTCAGCTGAGAAAAATGAACTGAAGCTATTAACCGACATCTGACCTAAGGCACAACAAAAGTTTCTAATATTGCTAAGCTGAAATGCAGAAACTGGTGGTTTGATGACCGATGGCAGAAATATCCATCTACACTACACGGACACCACTGTCATTCTGCCTCTGATGGGCTTGGTCAGATTAACCACACGTGTGCATCCAGTGAGATGAAATGCTACAGATAAAGTTTGTCATCATTTTCTGCTTCTTTTACATCACATCTTGCTGAAATAAGGCATCTCTTTAAAATAGTCTTCACACACACACACAAAAAAATAAAGATCATGAAGCAAGAAATGTGACATAGAATTCGAAGTTTGTCGGCAGAGAAACAACAAATTATATTTGCTAGCAGAATTGTGGATATGTAGAGAAGACAGTCCCACATTAAGGGAAGCAAGACATCGACAGGTCTGTGCCCGGTTCCTTTACTCCTCACTGAAAAATCCTCCTGATGTCTGCAGGCAGGCAGGCAGACGTCCTCATGGTGTTCAGTCACTTTCACTGCCTGATTCACTCAGCTGGAGGTCATTCTCTGTGACACAAGTAGATGGCAAAATAAACAATGAGTTGGTAAATTGCATGTATCATTACACAAAATTATACTTGAGTCCTCCTTGTACTATTTCTATTAGTATTTTATTGTTTATTTTTACTGGGTTCTCATAATTTTTGTCTGTTGTTCTTTTACGGTTTGTTTTGTTTTAGGACGTTCTGTAAAGCACAGTGTAACTTTAGAAGAAACAAATAAATGTACGGTATTACATTCAGTGAGGGAGTGTCATATCTTTTCACAGACTGTTCCTGATTCCTGTAGTGCATCCTGCACTCTAGACAAGTTTAAGATACACTGTAACAGTGGTTTTGAGTTGGAAGTCAAAACAGGGTTCGCACAGCTCTTGAACAGTAAAATTCAAGCACTTTTCCAAGTACTTTCAAGGTACCTAAACCAAAAATGTCCACTCTTGAAGCCTTTATCATCACATACTAACTAAAGTGTTACTATAAATGCCAGGAGACAATAAACAAATATGACAATGGGATTGTTTCATTTCAAATATTTAAGATTTTTGGTTTACATGAATGATTGTGCAGATTTAACAACAGATTATGTTGAAAATCAAGCACTTTTCGAGGAGTATATTCGAATTCAAGCATATTCGTAACCTTGAAATCATAACGGTTAAAATTAAACATCTTTCAAGACTTTGTACGAACCCTGTTAAAATTAAACAAAAGACATGAGAGAAAAAACTCAAAAAGGGTTTTTTGTTTTTAGGCATTTGACTACAGATTTTTACTGCTCTTTCTGTGAATTCCTGTGATTGATGTGTTTAATGCCTGACTGCTGGCTGAAGTACATTACACATCAGATCATGTACTGCTTCTCTTCTACCAATATCATGTCCCTCTGAACCAAGGCATCACTCTATTGTCCTTAATTTGTACAGAAAATGATCATGAAGAAAAATACATATTTGAAGTGTGCTGGTGTTTGTTGGCGTAAGAGTAAAACTGTAAAACTGAGTTCCTGCTGCTTCCATAGTTTTGCTGACACTGTAAACTCCTGGCTCATCTTTGACTTAGGAGCCACTGGCTGGCATCTACTTCTATGTAAAGATAAGAAAATATGGAGTGCTCAAAAAGGAGACAAGCTACCTTACATACTCAAGATGGAGCTGAGAGGGCTACTCACTGAGTGTGCTCATGAGACCTCCTTCACCCTCCTGGTGGCGGCTGTTGGTGTTGGCGCTGGTGTTGATGATAGGCATGCTGTGGTTGGCCGGGGCCGTGGGTGGCGCAGAAACCCGTTCGTCTTCCGAGTCACTGCTGCTGGAGCTGTCATCGCTGCTGGAGGACGAGGAGCTGTTGGAGTCTGAGGAGCTGTCGCCACTGCTCAGCTGGTCCATGACCCGCGCCTCTGCCATCAACTCTGTAAAAGATAAAGATAAATGAGATATGAATGCTCATGAAAGCCACTATAGCCGAAGAAGACATTATGCCTGACGCCATGTTACCTCTCTCAATGTCGTCCATGGGGGATGCCGGGGATGTCTTCTCTTTGGGAGGAGAACTCTTGGAGCTGGCTGAGGTCTTGTTGCTGTTGCTGCTGCTGTTGTTACTCTTCATCTGCTGGCTCAGGCGACTGGTCTGTTGCTCCAGGCGAGAATGGATCTTACTGCTGCCCTCAGCCCTGGGAATGCACACATGTACAATACGAGCAACTCCCTTTATAAGAATATATTTGAGAGAACGTGATCTTTCACTCAGGTTTCTTATGCCAGAGATGCACATTAAAACAAGTGGATGGAAACATGTATACAGACACAAGTATACAAATCACAGATGGTCAAATTTGTTGAAGAAATATGGAATAACAAAAACAGCAGAAACATAATTTGTAAGCATTTTTTCCCAACCCACCTGGTCTTCTTTACAGCTATATTGCTGTTGAGTTTTTCCAGTCTGTACTCTCCTGTGTCATGGTTCACAATGAGGATGCACTCTTTCATGTACGGCCTCTTGGATCCCTTGAAGACTGTTACTGGAGCACTTGAACCCTAAAAAAAGGCAATGCAGACAGGATTTTAAAAACACTGTGGTCATGAGTCTGAGTCCCCTTTCCCCCAGAGAGTTTTGACCAGAAACCAAAAATAAAGTCTCAAATTGTATTACTTGGAACATTATTAACTTCATACTGTTAATGCTGTGTATATCTTAGCATGTTCATATCTACCCCTTACTGTTTATTTATATATTAGCTCTATACATATGTACACACTCTGCACTTTACTGCTTTTTGCACTTCTGGTTAGATGCTAAACTGCATTTCATTGTCTCAGTACTTGTACTATTGTGTGATGACAATAAAGTTGAATCTAACTGTTAACTGGTCAATCATTTTACCTGTACATTTTATTTCTCAAGGTCTTAAAGCATTTTCCTCACTCCAGGAACACATTATTTATTTGTAAGCTGAAAAGTAGCCTGGTAAAATGTAATATTCAAAGCTTAGAAATACTGCAATCAGTCCATTGCAGTGTACAGCTGAACGATTCGTGAAAACCTTAAGATATCCACACAGAGGAGCTTTGGGGCATCAAACACTGACCTCTAAATTGGGCAGAGTAATAGTGACTTGCTCCCCTTTGCCCACTTCAAGATCCCCCTCACATGTTGTATCGATGGAGGCTGGCTTGAAGTCATCTGTGACAAACAAACAAAAAAAAAAAAGGGAAGCATTTGTACATATTATACACATTTAAATATACATTACATGCTCAACATTAACAACAGCGGCGTTGTTACACTTGCAGATATTAGTCAGACACAGTGGCGGCGCTGCAGCTGCCTGCCTGCACCACCAGATGGCGGTAGTGCGCAGACAGACGCGATGCTAACATTAGCTAACATTTTGACAGCTGGAGCATCAGTGGGGGCTTTTTTTTTTTTAAAGTTGAGTTAAGAAAACGACAGCGAACATGGACGGAGAGCTGTCGGCCTACTGAAGCGTGCCACGTTAGGGCAGGCGGATACGAGCGGACTGACCTGGCTAAATATCAAACGGCTGCCTTCGGATTTCTTTTAGCTGAAAAGCTAACTAGCGCGCCACCGTTAGCTACAGCGAAAAACCAGGACGTCCCGGCGCCCCGAAACCCCCACTTACATCGCACCGTGTGGTAGGCACTTTTAGGGTGTTTCTCGAACGTCTCTCCCAACTTCAGGACATGTTCTTGGTTGTCAAAGTTGGAATACGAGGTTCCATTCATTGTGAGAGTTTCATGAGCCGCAAAGTTTCCGCCGTTCCCTCTTAACCGATCGCCATGTACGGCAGAGCCCCGGCCGCCCCGTCGGTGCCGCCGAGTCCCGCCTCCTCTCCGTTCTGATTGGTCAAGCGGACTGCTCTGTTGTCCGATTGGCCCAACGTCTGTCAGTCGGGATCTCGTAATGACGGGGGCAGCTGCAAGGGCGTTGTGCTTACACGACCAGTTTAAATTATTCATCTGAATTGATCCAAAACGTTTTGTGTAGTTACAGGGGGGGGGGGGGGGCAGGTGATCAAGCACACACGCACACACACACATCAGTCAAATCCAAAATATGAACAAGCCTATCTAGCTCTTCTGTGTGTACACACTCTGGCAGTGTGTGCAAAGTTTAACTTGAATGTTTCATTTGCACAGAAACTAATGCCCCCCCCCCAACACTACAGTTTATGTTCTCGCATATGTTCTCTAATATTGTTTCCAAATATTTAACTAGGAATTAATATCGACAGATACGTATTAATATCAGTGTCCATAGCAAATATTAAAATTTCAACCCACATGTCCCAACACTGACAGACTACCTTATACACTAGCAGCATCACTGGGCTGAGCTGCAAACCTAATTACTGAATTAGCTAGAATAGCTCAAACACAGCGTGGAGGTGCTGAATGTCTGGCAGCGAGAGACTAATGGACTGCTGCAGCAACGCTTACTGACTGCAGTTTGCTGCAGGGACTCTGAGCTCCATGAGCCTTGTGGCAGGGAAAATAATCTCTTTTACTTTCTTTAAACTGTTAATGATTCCTAAGCCTTAAATTCCTGCCCTGTCTGCACTTTACTGAGGCCATATGCTCTGCTGCCTTCAAACATTAAAGGATCAACATCTAAGACAAGTGGAATGTCGAGATTGCACGAGCGTATTATCACCGATTTATCACAACATGGTCTTGCTGTCCACTTGCACCACATGAGGAGACGGCGTGTATGTGCATGTGTGCAGGCGGGGGTGAGTAGTCAGGTATGGAAATTAAGTGGTTTGGGAGATGCTAGGAATCATCTGAAATAGAAATAAAGTGCAGAGAGGAAAGAGCAGTATTGAACAGAGAGCGGGGCCCTACATTAGCTCTCTAACCTTTAACCTCTAGCTTACAGGGTAAGAATCATAGTAAAGTTCATCAGCTGCAAGAAAATTCAGAGTATAAAGATGTCGGAATAGTCTCAGAAGTGGACAGCAAAGATTAACAACACATGATTGGGTTAATCTTCATGACTTTATTGCTTGTTTTTCTATTTTTTTGTGATTAGAATCCTATTTTTAAAGATTCCAGTGCCGTGTTGAAGACAAAAAGGACAGGAATCCTGTTTCACTGTCTACGTATCCCTTGTGAAAAGAAACCAGCAGGGGTCCGTTTCCATGGATGGAGGTAAACAGTGGCTGTCCTCTGGTGATATCAGTTACTGTGGTTGCCCTTGGACCGTGGGAGGTAAGGTTTACTGTTTCCAAGCAACTATCCGCAAATTCACAATACTGTGGTCGAGCCACAATGGAGAGTTCCCAGGTTGTAAGCTGGTAGTGGTGAAAGAGATGCCAGCCCCAGCCTGCAGAGAGAAAGTTTACTCAGTCTATACTCAGCCAAAGCAGACAAAGCAGTTTGCTAGGCTGCATACAATTACATTTTCACTTGTCAAGTGTGCTAGCTTATAACCGATACAAGCCTGTAACGTTACAGAATGAATGAATGAGGGTTTTATTATTGTGTATGCATACAATGCAAATCGCTTTAAGCAGCTTCAACTTAAACACACACGTTTCCCTGCTGCCTTAAAAATGTGAGTTAACTGAACTTAGGTTAGGTTAGATAATTAGTTCAAAGTTGCCTTATGAGTTTGGACATGTAACACCAACTGAGTTAAGTTAACTAAGAAACTTGAGAAAACAAGTTAATTAACTTAACACATTAAGTTGAATCAACAACTGTTCAGTCACACTGTCTAACATTACAGACAGATTTGCTTTGCATTTGCATGTTTTCAGTTTCAGTCTTTCAGGTGTCTGAAAGCTGAATGATGACAGTGACAGTCTTCTTTATTCTTATTTGTCAGATAAGAACTTGAGACCTCAACGTTTCTATACTTTCAGGTCTCAAGTCTAGGGATTCAAGTCTCATGTAATTCAAGTCCTCATTTTATTTATTATTTATTTATATATATATATTTATATATAAATATTATTTAATTTGAGACTTAAATCTGACTTACGTCCAAGTCTCATGTTGACAGCTTTGCCTGCAGTAAGTGTGTGTTTACATTTTTTAGCCTGTACTTTGTGGTGATGTTTTACTGAACTGCATTCTGTCAAAACGTGTTTCTAATATTTAGATATATGGAAGAGCTAATATAGCAGAAACACATTACAGTGTAATGCAGTCTAATGCAAAACTACATTTAGCCTTGTGACTAATAGAGTCGAAGCAGCTCCTCTTAAAAGTTGCAATTTGTTAAAGGACTGTTTACTTTACATACTGTAACGTATTCTTGGTACTATTATTATTATTATCATGACAATTTCACAAAAGTATGTTATGTACTAATCCAGATTTTTGTCAATACATTATGGTTCTACTCTCAGTCTCTATTCTCAGCTTTTTTTTATTTTATCTTTATTTTACTTTTGGCTTTTTGTTTCTTACTTACCTCGTTTGTTTACTTATGTGACTTGGTTGTATAACACTGCAATTTCACACTGGTATCAATAAAGTTCTCTATCTATCCATTATAATGCAGACGGGTTTCAATGTATTTGGTCACTCAGTGAAAAGAAGAGGAGCAGTTCACAGACTCAGACTTGACTCATACTGACTGATGGAGAGAGAGCACCACCAGGATCTGGGCTCTCTGCCTTTTGAGTCTTGAGGGGGCCGAGGAGGGGGACATATGGGCTGAGTGTGGTCACAGCCAGCTTTTTTCATCTGAGCCAATCAGGAGCAGAGTGAGAGCGTTTGTCCTATGGTTAGTGCTGCCTTCACTTGCTGTCGGAAATCAGACAAATCACAATATGAACATCCCACGAACAGTCCAACAAAGCCTGGTTGGGTCAAAAATGTATTATGGATCCCAAACAGTCACCGCCACAAAAACTTAAGACATCAGCAGTGTGTAATTTGTAAATTGTGTTTTGAGTACCCACAGTACTCACCAGTGTGTCACATAACTGCTCATCAAAACACACATTAATTATGATAGACACAATTTCCTACATTTCTGAGCCTATTTGCCAAATGTTATTTGAAATTTTGCTTTTATGAGCACATATTCTGAATGAAATTAGACTATATTCTAAATGTATTTACATGCAAAACTGTACCTCATGAGCACCTTGATGATCTGGGACACCAAGCCACTTTGGATAATCCCAGCAAGCAACACAACGATAAATACTGCAGAAAAAGTATACATTTTATTTAACGTTTAGGATGGTTGCAGATTTAAGAGGTGTATCAGTTGTATGTATTTGTTTGGCATTCTCTAAAAATAATGCTTTACTATGATTTTTGCTTTTATAACGTCAACTACTGTAGGTGATTTGACCTCTTTATGGGCCTAAAGTGGCTCTGAGCATTTTGATTTTAAAAATAAAACAGCCACCTAAAATGTATATTGGCATTGTCAGGGCCACACATAACCCCAATCATCAATTTATCCATTTAAAGTTTTGTCATAGGACCTATTTCACACCTTGGGTGAGAAATTTCGTCTTTTGTGCATTTCCTATTTTGACCAACAAGTTTGCCAAAAAAGTAATAAACATTAAAAGACAAAAGCAAAGCCACCAAAAATACTCAACATACATAGTTTTCTATATCTGTTACTATTTACATTACACCACTAACACGATATTATCAGGCTCTAAGGTGAATTTAAAACGGGGGATTTTGATTTTACGAGCAGTACGTGAAGGCAGCACAGTTCCCAAGGAGAACCCCGCAAAGGAAAGAGGTCGTGTATCCGGGATCCTCCGGTAAAATCCCTCAAACCAGCAAGAGGGAACGACAGAGAATAAATGAATGACCAACCGGTGTGTGATTTCATGTCAGTGTCGTTACCGTCCGGTCTGCACGGATCCCGGTTTTTAAGTCACATCAGATCCTTCAATCTGAGGAGCAGCGAGTGTTCAACCTGCTGTCAGGATCTGGATCCAGACAGAAACGGGACTTCTTCTTCTCCTTCTTCTCTGATGGGATGGAGGTGAAAGCGCCCTGAAAGCAACTCTGAGTAAGTAGCCAACACAAGAACAAATAACACAAATTATATTTTGTTATAAAATCAGGAATACAGATCACGATGTGTGGTTGATGTAGCCAGTATTTCTGCTTCACCAATTAATGTTGCAATTCACCTGAAGTACATTTGTGGTCCTCAGCTGTGATTTTACACTGACCTTCACGTGCTTAATGTTTATCCCCAATTACCAAAGCAGTCTTTATTCATGTATACATGTATAGCAGCCCAGTTTAAGGCATCTCTATCACCTTCCTTTCACATTTCCATACACAGTTTGACGATATATTTCCATGCTATCACTCTGCAACCTGTCTTTATGTTTTTGCTCCTTGATGTTTGGATAATGGAAAAGAAGCTGGGAATGTGTGTGGTCTTAATTAGAGCAGCAAATATCATTTTATTTATAATAAACAATCAAATGACCTCAAGTATATTGAGATATATTGGTTATGGAAGATGATATATTGACATACATTGCCACTATTAAGGACCTTGCTGCATGTGAGATATTTTCTCAAGCACTGTTTTGAAGCTCAAGAATGAACCTTCAATCTCAATTTTTAAAGAAAAAAATGGAAATTCGAAAATTGAAGTGATATGATTGAAAGCTCCAGAACAGCTAATATTTGGTACTTGTGGTTGGATTATTTTCTCAACCTCAAATTTGCTATATTAAATGGTTTAAATTGTCTATTTGGAGAAACTCTGACTAGCAAATATTTGGCATTTTAGTCTTTTTAAATGACTTAAATGATAATTTGATTATCCAAATCGCTCTTGATTAAATTATATTTGATCCGCAAGTCAAATAATTGACTAATACTAATGAGAACTAGTCTAGTAATATGTTTGGTTTCTGTAGTGCAAAGCTTAGGCTGCACCAGAAATGACGCTCTGACTCCAACACTAAATAACTTAATGTCATTACCTGATTCAAAGGAGGGAAAACAGCTGCCAGGTTGAACTCACCTCACCTATGGGAATTGTGTCGACAGCCTGAACGCTGCCCTCAGTATCAAACAGTCCTGTAGGAACTGTGGTGTCTGTAGGTTTAAACAAAAAACTCAGCTGAGGAGATTTCTGCTGGTCGATATGATTTATACCCAAGACGAGAGAGTGTAAAACCATGCAGCAACAGAAAGATGACTGTACTTGTCTTTATTTTCTGTTCTCTCTATGTGATGCCATTTAGTAAATGAAATAGTAAGGCAGTGTAGTTATTCCTTATTTGCCTGGAGCCTCTCAGATACTCCCTGGAGTCCTTTAGTGCAACATTTTGGGGATGACTGGGCAGGTGCATCCAAGCCATGACTGGAAATGCCTCTAGGGCTGATGGGAGTGTTGGCTGACTTCCAGACGGCAATCAGATAATGTTAATGAATACGGTAAAATTGTGTTATTTGCACTAGCAGCAGTTTCTTTTGTTTTCCAGGAATGGAAATACTGTATAATGAACCTCGGGCTTGCTACACTTAAATAGTTGATGAAAACTGACTTAGCTGGAGGCTTTTTTTTCTTCCCAAGATGAGGGTCACATGACTGGAAAACCATTTGAATTGCGGGTGCTCAAGTCGCTCAAGTCGCTCAAGTCCCCACAGGACACGTATTAGTGCACCTTGAAACATGTTACTGCAGTAACACTCTACTGCTTGCAGTAGAGTGTATGGTTTTAAGCAGAAATGATTGGCTCACTAAGAGCAAATTCTTGACTTATGGATTAGTTTTGCTGGTAAACACTAATTGTAACCGTCTTTTCCATTTTCTTCTCGATCATGTGTGGAGGAATTTCGGCAAGGCCTTTTCTCGTGTCTCTGTTGTTTTAAATCAACATATCAGTGCGATGGAATTTGATGGATTCATGGACAAGCAGAACTGGTAACAAGCCTGTAGCTGCCATTTACGTCATGTCCTTATTGTTTCTGGGATTTTGGGGCTTTTAACAATCTTGGTTGGGCTGCATCAGCTGTTCATAAATCCATTACAAAGTTTGTGTGTAAAGTCTGTCCTAAGTTCTTCGTAACTACTATCTAGTTTCAAACTAGTGATTTGCTAAAGTGGGTTGCACCATTAACGTTGAAGATATGTCTAGTTTGTAAAGACTTAAGTAATGTGTGAACCCAAAGTCAGTGCAGCATCACAAGCTGTAACTAAATATAGTAGTTTTAGGGGGGTAAACAATATTAAATGTAACTGCCAATCCCTTGTAAAAGTGGGTATGACTTTGTTTTATTTATATATGGAAACACAGAGAAATATGTGTTTCAGAGAATGAGGGGGAACTATCCGGTTAAGCAAACCTAACTGCTTTTATTTGGTCATTCAGTCTAACATTATTGGCATTTTTTGTAATTTAGTTACAGTTAATAATAGTTTACATCATCATTAAACTGCATTTTGATCAGTGTGTGATCAGCTGTCAGATAGGCCAACTGTTACATCACTTCCTTTACTCTTCACTCTACATGGGTCGTGTATTAGCAAGCTAGCATTACTTTTTTCAGTTGGTTCAGTTTTAAGAGTTAGTACTGTAGGTGTAAATGAGTAACAACTAATCTCTACGGAAGAACTAGTTTGTGTTGTTCAACCTGTTTTAGTCTCGACTTAGTTAACATTTACGTACATTATAACTAGGAGTTTACATTTTATAAATCCGCACGAATTACACATGGTAGGCTGATTTTTTTAATTGTTTTAGACTCAAATTAAACAAACAAACTAAATTAAATCAAATTTAGGTTCAGTATTTCCTCACTGGAATGATGTAGAATTAATTTGGACTCTGCATTTCTAAAATTCCTACAGCCCTGATTGGAAATCTTGCCTAGTAGAAAGACATAATGCATGTCTGAAGTTTGTAAATCAACTTGCTCTCAGGGCCTTTGAAACTGAACATGACAGACAGACTAATGTTCAGTGGGAGATCCTGAGCTGTAGAATCTCAAAGATGTTCCTCCAACAGTGTTGCTTTGGTGCTCCCTATCTGAGCTCTACATGGACTTAATCAGTGAGGTGATGTGATAAAAGGTCAAGCAGTGGACCTGCTGGCTTTTACAGCTTCCTGCTAGCTACACACACACACACACACACACACAGCTAAACAGGAGTCAATAACACTAGATTTAATGAGACAGGTCGATCTGTCAGACTAAGCCACCAGAAATGCGTGGCAGGTATACTAAGGGCCCCGGGGCCCTCTAATGCTAATGTGTACCCTTGCGACAGGCATCGTAATGTACCGGTTTTGTTTTGGAGCAAGATCTGCTCGGCTGGACAGTATAATTACCTTCCATTAACTTATTGGCTGAGATCAGGTGTTTTTTTAGTCCATTGACTTCCAGTTACTTAGATCTTAAGTAATAGTCGTTACCGTGGGCGTTAAATGATTAAGGTTATATGTTATGAGCTGTTTCTTGCACAGTATACAAATGACTGGCACCACTAAATATGACTGACTACAGTGACTGTAGGATTTCCTTGAATGCTTGTAGTGCTGATATTGATAATCTAAGTACATATCAAGATTTTAGCATATGTCCTTGTCTGACACAGTCCAGCAAACCGATCATAAAACACACAGATAATAATAATCTGTTTCCACACTGTGTTGTTGGACCAAAAACAGGAAATGCTCTTAAAAACAAACAAGTTGTGTCTGGTTTGTATCTTGTATTTTGAGCTGTTTTTTAAATCTGATAAGTTAAAGCGAGTAGCATCATATCATGATGATCATAAGTCCAAATTTGTGATTTCATGCGACATGTAATTTAAAACATTTTAACAGTGGGGCATACGTAGGTCATTGCATTAAACATCAATTTGATTATGTCACATGTGATTTTGCATATATTTGCCATATTGTGATATATAGCAATATCAGAGAAATGTTACTATTTATTTGACCAAAAGAAGCTCAACTCAAGGTCTACTTACTAGCTTTTTCTGGAGTTTTCAACTGCATCTCACAGTCGTCCTTAGTGTTAGGGGTTTGCTCAGTTGTCACCACATGACCTAAGTTGAAAGCTCTGGAAAAGCTAGTGGACCTTGAGTTCAGATTTTGCTTTTGTCAAATTCTGTCCACGACACCCAACATTCGTATTAATATATTTATATTGATTTCATCCAGGGTGGCATGATGGTGGTGCAGTGGTTAGTGGTCCTGGGTTTGAATGAGTGTGAATGGACCCCAGCTCTATCATGTACAGAACAACCAGTCCCAGCAGTTTTTACTGACTTGAGTCTTCTGAGGGTGCAAACCTCGTCATTGGTTTGAATCATAAATACCTCAGACTTCTCAGAAATGTGTTTGACATCTCAAGCTGCAGCTTTTGTACATGCACGAACATAAACATTTTTAAAATAGTACAAAGCAGAATAGAGCGTAGACGAATGTATGTAAAAATCCTCCACTTTGCTGTTGACATCAGTCAAAAGGCACTCAGCCTTCTCAGCCTTGATGAGAGGAATGCCACCTCGCCTCAAGAGCACAGTGATTATGCATGCATAAAGAAAGCTGAGGAAAATTTCGAAAATCTGGCAAAAAGTGATTCACTGGAAAAGACATCTCTGATGTCAAGGTTGTTGATGGCAACTCATTTGGAGATTTATATTTTGGAATTCAAGTGAAAGACAGTAAATTGTTAAATGACGCTGATGATGGGAGTGTACTCGAGGCAGTAAATCAGCATCGAACCTCATACATTGGACCCATTGTCCCTGAGAACCTCCTTTGTTCTTGAATCCTAGCAGGATAAACTGTAAATCAAATCCCCTTGTGTCCTGTTAGAACATCAGTCACAGCTGCATGCACAGCCACGTGAAGGCAGCGTGACTAGCGGTGTGTGTGAGTATCCGTGTGTGTGAGACCTGTCACCTGTCTTCCCCCTTTCACCAACAATACATAATCAACAAAGGGCATTGTGGGTGGATGACAGTCTGGAGTCCCTATCCCAATTATGGACAACCACTAATTACCAGTGGAGTAATTAAGAATTAGGCAGCTGTGGCAACAATAAACTGCCTCTGGGAGACCATCGGGAAATGCTGCTTCTGGAGGTGAAACGGTTAATTATGCCCTTTTACGCCGCATGTACACACACTCGCAAAAAACACAGTTAATATTGTTCAGAGTGAGAGTGATCCATCCCAGAAGTTTGGGTCATAGAGAACTATTTATTGTGTCTTTACTGGGGGAAAGTGAAGGCTGGAGTGAAAAAGAATAACAGTTTTTAGGAGGGAGACTGGAGAGCAGGAAGGTCAGTTGATAAAATGCTAATACAAGCACTTAGCATCCATGCTCTGTCAGTCTGACAAGGCTGGCTGGGCTGGTTGCCTGAGAGATATCTTCAAATAAACACACATACGGTAAAACTCTCTCTTTCTCTCTCTCTCTCTCTCTCTCTCTCTCGCTCTCACACACACACACACACACACACACACACACGCAGCAGCTTAGAAAAGAACTACTGCTGTGAAGGACGTGGATATTGTATCAGACTTCTTCTCCACAAACAAATACAGATTCTAACCATGAGTTTCTCAACCTTGGGGTTGATAAGCCTCACAGGGTCGCTTGATATGCAGACAGAGTCACCAGAGATGTATAAGAGTCCGTAGTTTGATATTTGGTTGATATAATCAGTCTGGAATGAATCTCACAATGATCCTGATAATAAACAATATACTCTCAGCAACTCCAGATTGTACATTTCGTAATTAAATGATTAAATTGCTGTCAAGCCTATTTGGTTAAGTTTTGGTTCAGTTTATTGTTAAGTACATTTACACAAGCAGTGCATTTTGAGGTGCTTGTACTTTACTTGAGTACTCTCATTACACTCAATTTCAGAGGCAAATATTGTACTTTTTACTGCACTACATTTAGAGTTTACAGGCAAATCATTTGATCTTCCAATAAGATAAGATGACTTAAACTACCAAACAGTAATTAGCTCCACCTTTACCAGCTAGAACAGTAAAATACTACTTACTCATTTATGCATCAGAAATAATAATCCAATACTATAATATATAACAGTGTAACTCTGAAAATACATTATGATGTAATGCATTTACTTAAGTAAGATTTTAAATGCAGGAATTTTTACTTGTAATGAAGTATTTTTACTGTGTTGTGTTGTATTGAAACACATTTCACATACAGGCACATACAGGTGGTTTTCAGACATTTCACATGTAAAACATCTAATTACACATTATGAAAACATGAATTTTACATGCTTTTTTTGTGTGAACAAACAAATACAAATAAATAGATACAGTAAATTAAAGTACTAAAAACTGAGATCAAATGCCATAACATATAAAATTCTGAGAAACTGGATGAAACTCTTGTACTCTGTTCTGCTGTTTAAGTTGTTGTTGTGTTCTGTACGGCATTTGATTGTCCAAAACCCAATATTTTTAACAGTTTACATGAGAAACCTGTCATTTTTAGTATTTTACTTGCTTACTGCATTCATTTCTAATGTCTATGTGTTCCCTCAGAGGTGTAACCTTCTCTAATGTGGCTTATATCCCATAATGTTATTATCTGGATTAGTCTGCATAATCTATTCAGCTTTATTAGTCCGGTAGTATTAATATTAACTTCCAGTGTTTAATCCTGTTAGCAAGCCAGAATATTCATATTGCCTCTATACTGCACATCAACATGAAAAATCATTATCCGTCTAAAAATGTGAGTGAAGATGTTTTGACCTGACATGTGTTCACTGCTTGCTACAGCACATCCCTCATAACTCCAGTATCACCTGGAAACCTGTCTTTGCAGTTCTGCATGTTAAGTTACTGTAAGGCAGGCTTCTAGTAAGTCAGACAAAAGATGCAGGTGGTTACTTTGAAATGACCTCAGCAAGCAGCAGCAGCAGCAGCTTCCTGTCAGCGCAGTCATTTTTTAAAAGCACAACCTCGCTGATAGCCCGTGGCAGGGTAAAGGCTCCCACAGTGCATGACCTCTCCACCCATCATCTGGTGTAACCATGAGTAAAGCTGCAGACAGGGCTCCAGCTGTGCTCACTCTCCGTCCACGTCCAGCCATTTTCCCTCTCCTTCACTAACCACTAACCATTTCTAACCCTCTTTCCCCCCCTTTTCTTTCTCTACGCTACATGCTCTAATCTGTCTCTGCTCTAGTCTGTTCTACCTCTGGACAAACTTTCATTTTTCTCACTTCCATTCATTGCTTCTTTCTTTTTTCCCTACATAAGAGGGAAAAATAGACTCAGCTGGAGATAAAGTGAACAGGATCCCCATTTACACAAGTGTTAAACTCAACATATTCAATTTTTTACATCACGACTGGTGCAGGGGCAAGGTTTTGACCAACAACTGTAGAGACAAGGATTCAAGGGGGTGTCGCCGCCTTGATTGTACATTGCAACAAACGCATGGTGGGAAGCCAGAGAGGGATCATGTCATTGCTGCTGCCGCATTGACAACTAACTGGCTGCACATGGAGGGGTGGGGAACTGGAGGGGATTGCTTGAAGTGAATCGTGGAAGTGGATACCGTAAGACAATAGAAATGTGTTGACTGGTAGAGATTCTGCTGTGCAGATAATACAGAGTCAGATCTTTAACATATCACCTAATCTGATCTTATCTCTATCTCTGTGAAACCTCAGTACAGCAAGTTAGCTGATGGACACAACAGATTCAGCCTGTAGCATTTTTAAAAAATCTCTTCTGACAACAAGAATCACTCACCAACTCCATCCCAATGGCTAGCCCTGAAGTAATTAACCATTAGTGTAAAAAAAAAAATGAAATTGCATTCTGACTGAGTGGATTTTTGCCCAAGAGCATTTTTCCTAAAGAACAAGAAATGAACACGCCACACAGCCAGGTATTGTTCTCTCCGATTTTCCATCCGTATAGTGAAGGCAGTGGCATTTTACCAGCAGAATATATTTCTCTCAGAGGAGATTGCTCCCTGTGTGTGTGTGTTCATGTGTGTGTGTGTGTGTGTGTGTGTGTGTGTGTGTGTGTGTGTGTGTGTGTAATGTGAAGCCAGATGCAGAATGTTAATGAGACTGAAAGCCTCCGTGCAGCTCTACCTGACAGCTTGAAGACGGCTTCTGCTTGTGTGTTTTGTGTGTTTATGTCCACCACCTTCCTGTGGACTATCAGGTCAGAGCGCATTTTTCTACCAGTACGAAGGATTACCCTGAAAGCAGCTGAATCGCCATGTTCAGTAAAGAGGTTGGTTAGTTGATCAGCGGCGTCCCAAAGGAAACTTTTAGGTTCGAGAGGCTGAAGACCCTGCGCTGACTCTTAGTGAATCTGCTTTGCCTTTAGCAATTTGGTTGGTAAAATATGGATTAAACTGCTGGTCTGCACATCCTCCTCCTCTTTCTTTCTCTCCCGCTGTCTCTCTCCCCCATAAAGTGCTGAAAGAGGAATTGTGCTGGTCTTTCTTCTGCTTTTCTTCTTTTCCCATTTTTCCCTGTTAAATATGTTTTGCAGAGTTTTACTGTATACAAATAAGGGTCTAAAGTGGGTGAAAGGAAGTGTCACATGTAATATGTTGTAAAGCCATCTGGGACAAATGTGTAATTCTGGGCTATAAATGTGGACTTGACTGGAAAGGTCTGTGGTGATCAGCATTTTCTTGCAGCAGGAAACGCAAGAACTGTTGGGCGTGCGGACACCAGGTGAAAATAGTTTTTACTTGTTGTCTGAGATCCAGCTGCTGAGACAGTTCAGCACTATAAACTTGCTCAACTCGACCTGACTTGACTCAACTGCTGGTGATAACAGTGTTTGGTATGTACCCCTACATGTATCAAGCACTGAGTCTACTGTCTAACTCTGGTACATGAACGAATCTTCCCCTAAGTGGTATCTTCGGCATACATTCCTGGCTGCCTGTGGACAACTAGTAATTGTTTTGCGTATTGATTTATACTATAACCAGCCTCTCCAATTTATTTCTAATTTTATTATAATTTCCTTCAATATCAGCTTTATGTAGCTTCCAACGTGATATTTTGAAAAGATAATGAAGTGTAAATTGCTTTATTTCCACCCTTGCCGGCCTGAACATTGCGCTAATACTCAAAAACCTGAAAAACTTGACAGTTATATATTAATATATTTAGAGGTCCAGACCTGGACATACCGAGGCAACATAACACTCACACTTCCGGCACTAGCTCTGACTGAAAATGGCTAAATCTGCAGGTCTGGCTTATTGTGGGGGGTGTTGCTGCAGGTAGAAGATATACAGTCTAGACCAGTTTGAGTAATAGATCCATGAGTTTGAAGGGTTATCAGACACCGAAACACTGCACAGCGGTTTAAGTTATCATGGCGACAATCATTTTTATCGTCCATCTTGTTAATCACGAGGTGGACAGTAGGAGGATGCCATTTACTTTACAAAATAATCATCCAGGAACGTGTGCTTGCTCTTATTTGATTAGCCAACGCTGACATCACATTGCGTTGCAGAAAAAGTTGAGCCTGGTTCAAATTGTTTGCCAGACAACTCTGCGTTTTTCGTCACATCCCTCTGTGTCTGTACCTCTTGTAGTGATCTCATTGAAATGAATGAGGAGGCTGCATTTTTTTTCACTCAGTGCTAATGCTGGTTTGCACATGGTCCTGTGCTCTCCAAACATAAACACACACTTGTTCTGCAACGTGGCTGGCTTGTTGTTTCCTCCGTGCAGTTTAATCCCCTTGCTTAAAAAAGGAAATGCTTCTTTTCAGATAAGGCACTTTCTGTCTTAAACAAACAACAGCTTTTCCCACAGTGTTTTCACATCTTTCTGTCCATGTTGCTCATTAGAAGCTCTTTTTTTATGGCAGCAGCTTCACTGGTGGCTGTGCCTTTTCATCCAGAGATAGCCCAAGGTCTCCTCTAATGGCTTTTCCATGAGTTGTTGTTCAAAGTGCAGCGACCTTGTTGGCTTCACGCTCTTTCCTTGCACCCTCAGTTATGTCACCGTCATTGCATAATGTTGTGCTCTTCAGCACAACTGTGCTTGATGCAGACATGGACGTCATCCTCATGCAGAATAATTGCATCCAGCAGTTAACAGCACTCGCCTGTTGCCTTCATTCTGCCCAAGTACTGTGTCATTGAAGTTCAAAGAGCCTTGCCCACTGTCTGAATATTCTGCATTATAATACGCCTCAGCCAGCCCCCTCTATTGATGTGCAAATGCGGATGTTTCTGAAGTACGCCCCAAGCTTCCTACTATTACTATGAAGATTGTTGCGTTTCAATTTTGATAGCTGATGTGTTTTTATTTCCGTCTCCCACGCAGCACAGAATCTTTATGAGCCTCTCGGGAAAAGAGGAGTAACATGGATCTCTGTGTTTTAGAGGCTAATCTTGCCTTGAATGAAGGTGATCCAGCCAGTGTTGCTGCTGGTTTCTTTCAGTTCTGTAGATTCAATACATTCAGTCCAGTGTACCATCTGCAGATGTTGCACAGAGGCATCGAAGTGTCAGCAACCCTGTGTTTACTGTATCTACTGAGGCGATTAATTTAGGCTGAATATTAAGAGGTGCCCATTTTGCGGATGAATGAAGCCCAGTCATGTTTCTGCAGAGCAGTAGATTTACTTGGCAATTTCCTGTTTGGCTAATACTTATTCAGATGCATGCTGGTACCTCTTGGCACTCTGCTCTGTTATGTGGCACTATCAGATGAAGTAGAGCTGTTTAACATGGTAAAGAAGGTGCACCTTTTTAATTTCCCTGTGGTGATATCTCAGCCGGGGAGCCAGTTCAGTGTACATTTGTGGTGGAAATGATGATGAAAGCGATATTAGCCACCAGCAGCATAATCCTGCAGTGCATCAGTGGCACTAACCGGATCTGTGGTATCATCTGGAGGAGAGCAATCAAGGCAGGCTGATGAGAGAGATGGTGTACAGCTTTGAGAGGGAGTGTATGGTACATTGTGGATAGATGATAGATGATAGATGACGGATAGATTGACAGGAAAATTGGATTTCAAGGCTTCCCATCAGGAGGGCTGGGTTCATTCAGTGTACAGTGCAGCTGCAGACGTGCTGATTATGATAGCAGGCTCCCCTCTGCACATAGGGTTTTAAATCGGCCAGTACAGGGCTCAGGAGGGAGCATGTGTACACACATACTGTATGCTCACATACTCATTCACAAACACATCTGAGAATATAGGTCATAGAGATTTCTTTACGTAACATCTGACATGTAAATGCCAGTTTAATGGAGTTCCACAGTCGCCTCTGTTTCCTATCAGGCCTGTCAAGAGCGGATGGAAAATTAAATAATGAATGAGGTTATTGGGTCATGATGGTTACGTGTGGCCCTGTTTTCCATTTATTTCCCCTTTTCCAGGCAGGTCACCTGTTCTAGAGCACTGCTGGGTCCAACTGATAAAAACATTATGCTTACACTACCAGCATATTTGGCTGTTGCTGAGCAGAGCAGATTATCACAACACATTAGCCCGCCAGCGCACAGCAACCCATACAAAACACTGCCTTGTTTTAGCACGGAAAATGTTGGACGTACAGTAGGAAGACCTAGTCTTGGTATGGGTACTGGTATTTTTGTCAGTGGTGCGAAAAACCATTATTTAATTAATTGATTTGTTAATCAACAGAAAATTAACTGACAACAGTTTTAGTAATTGATTAGTTGTTGAAGTGATTCATTAAACATTCTGTGGTTCCAACTTCTCAAATGTGAGGATTTGCACTTTTCTGTTTTTTTTAAATCACTGTAAATTAAATATCTTTGGGTTTCGACTGAAAAAACAGGACATTTGATATAAATTATATAAATTAATTGATAACAGAAATTACCATTTCTTGCAACCCTAGATGTTAGTAAAAGCAGCCCAGCGATGTGGGTTGTGCACACTCACACCCACACACGTCATGAGTGAATGAAGCAGCAGTTTTTGCTGAGGAATGTGGGCCACTTCCCCTGCCGCTTCCCGCCTCTTCAGCACTTTGGGTCAAAGTCTGTTAGTGTTCACACAACTATTCTACTGTAAGAACAGAGTGCGTTTTAAACCTAGAAGAGTCTACATCCACATTAGCATCTCTGTGAGGTCTCATACACCAAGTATTGGACAAATTAAAATTCTCACTTGATGAAAAGTCAGATGATCAGCAAGGTGGTTACAATTCACCCTGAGGGGAACATGAATATCTTTAGCAAATTTCATGGCAATCCATCACTCAAAATCATGAGAAAAACTCAGGGAACCACCAAAGTCTTCAGGATTTATTGTCTAGGAACCATGAATGTCTGTATAAAATTTCCAATAGTTGATATTCAGATATTCAGTTGAGAAAAGATTTTTATTAGTCACCCGTTATGTTGGTCTTAAGGTTCAATAAAATAACAATAGAAAAACTGAAACGTAATTAATTTGGTGCTTTTAACATTACTTGGGCAATGTTATAGTCAAGATGTTCACAAAACTTTAATTATTATGGTGCTCTTTTGAAGAACGACAAATTGATGTGTTTGCTGCACACCACAGTACAGAACATAGAAATCATTCTGATTGGCCAAACGTACCCAGCTTTATCTTTATAGTATGTCAGTGGACAAAGACCCAGTTTATGGTTTGAATGTAGTTTAGTGTGTCGAGCCGGTGGCTACTTTCCTGTATGTGTGTCACTGTGTTCCTTTTGTGCCTGGTTCCCTCCATCAACCTCCACCCAGTCCACCATCACTCTATTGATTGTCAGGCATCAAAGGACCACACTGTGCCCCACAATGCCCCTGTGGTTGCTAAGCAATAAAGAGGCAGATAAACACACTGGCAAAGAACATTTTTTACGACGTCCTGTATTAATGCCCCCCCCCCCCCCCTTCGATATGTAAACATTTCCATCTAGCCAAGGGGGTCAACAACAATGCATTGTTCCTCCCCAGGAGAGCTAACAGTAACAGCCATTGTGCAGCGGTGAGGTCTGCATTATGTGAACACACTGCCTGTGCACACTCTATTAGGCTTCCTCTGTGTGTAATAATTTGGACAAATGACATGATTGAAGCCTGTCTTTTCTTTACTTCCTGCTGTGTTTGTTGGTTCAGGATGCTTCATGCTTTCGGGCTCCCAGGGTTACTTACTCGACACTAAAAGCTGGCTCACCCTCCTTCATCTCCTCGTGCGGCTCCTCCCCTGAGTCATGGAAGTTGTGCTAAATTTAGCAGGCCTCAAAAAGTAATGGTGTGGCAAGTTCTTATTGAGTTTGCACCCCACAAATGTCTCTCTCTCTCTCTCTCTCTCTCTCTCTCTCTCTGTCTCTCTCTCGGTGTGTCTTGTTCCCTCTCCTTCTTTTCTCAGTAAAAGGCTTGTCCGTGACTCACCCACGTCAAAGCGAGGGCGCTATGAATTATTGAACCAATGGTGGAGTCCTCATAAATTATCTATCTGCGTGTCGCTGGGCGGAGCAGCGCAGCTCTCAGTTGATGTGTCGCACCTCGACCCTCGGTGTCGGTACCACCTAGACCTCTGTACTGTATGGGTCAGATAATGGGACAGGGCCAACCTGGACACACACTCATACACTCAAATTCAATTTCCAATTATATAACCACATTTGAGATACTGGAATCAGCAAAATCAATTAATTCATTATCCAAATAGTTGGACTTCTCTGCTTGGGCTCTTGATGTGAGAGGCCCGTCATGTTCTTGATGTCGTCCACGCTCCTGAACAGCATGCGGCACCTGCCCGATTATAACCTGAGCAGCACCTGCAGTCATTTTGCTCCCGCGTGCAGTCGTTGTAGATGATCAAATGGTCATTAATGAACGTAAAAGTGGATTTCAACATGGTCATTTTGGCCGTGATTGCATACTGTATATTCATATACTTCACCATAAACTCACAGACCCGCCTCCATCCTCTGATTAATGCCCTCCTGCAGCCGCCTTCTTGATTGCTTGATGTGTGATGGAGCTGCTAAATATTGGAGAAACGCTTTAACAGCCTTGAATGTTTTAGTGTGTTTCTGTTGACGGCAGGTAGCCTTGAGATACAGAACAGCAGGTGCTTACTAAACACACTCCTTACGGCGAGTGGGCTGAATTGACCGCCGATAATGGCTTCACACCTGATATCTCTCTCTTCTCTCACTCCGTCACTTGCTCTTGCTTTCGCGGTGGATAGTGGAGTCAGACCAAAGTGTAGAAAGTGGTGTTTTTAAGTTTTGGTTTAAATGGATGTAGGAAACAAAAGAAAGGCTGTGCTTTGGTGTCATTTTGGCAATAAGACCGTGCTGGAAATGACCCATATTTTCTCTTAGTGTGTTGCTTTGCCTCTATTTATGTGTAGCTCTGTTTGTACTATGTTTTATAGTCACAAACACAGCAAGAACCGTCTGGTGGATGCCTGCATGGTGCCTTTCGTGACTGTTATTCCCACAGGAAGTCAGGGTTGTGGGATGCCCCTGGAGTCTCTCTCCATATGCCCAGCAAATACCAGACACACACACACACACACACACACCAGCACACTGTCATTACAACACAGTGCAGCAGGGGACAAATACTCCAGTAGCAGAGCCTCGGCTTCGTTCTGTGAGACACTTACAGTGTTCACGCATGGTGTTTGATGCATTGCCTTTTAAAATTGTCCATTCTTACGACACATGTTCCTCCGACAGAGCAGAAGATCTGATTAGATTGTGAGCATCCTGCTGTGTAAATAAATTTGCATATTAATGAGGAAAATTGGCTTTTATTGAGATACAGACTTCATATTAAATCCACCCTGGTGTTATGTGAAGACAAGTGCTGTATGGTGAGACAGAAATAACTATGAATCCATTCATTTTGATAATTCATGATAGGTGAAGAAATCTTATTGTCTGGTGTCGATCATTCTTCCTCTTCTAATGAAATTCTACACTGTGAGTCATGATGCATAATGCAGCCCTTCAGTCAATAACACTCATATCTTTGATGTGGACAAAGGTCAATATGGACAAATTTATTATTGAGGCAGTTATTAGAGCATTATCTCTGTATTGATATGTCATGATATTCACAACAAGTCAATCTAATTAAACAACAAAATATGTCGATTGTACGTGCCCTCCAGAACGACACGTATCACTGTTTTCTGATCTGACACATTGATGCCTCTATCAAAACTGTTACAAATTAAAGAAATAAAACCATTTTATTATGTGACAACGCTATGGTTAAGGTTTGGTTAGGTTTACGCACAAAACCGACTTGGTAAGGGTCATGAAAGATCATGGTTTGGGTTAAAATAAGTAAAATAAGTATGTTTTTGGGACTCTGCTGCTGCTGTTTTCCTTGGGAGGACTGTCTTGATATTCAAAATCACATGGCAAATAGTTAAACTCATGTTTATCCTATTGAGTTAAACTTTTGAAATTGCTTTACTAGAGAAAAAAAATCCTATAATGTCCCCAAAAATATATGACCTCATTAGTTTAATATTATATTTGCCATGTAATGACTTGGCACAATAGTGACTCTTTGGATAGAAGGTCAGATTGCACAACTACAGCCATGTGCACAATAAACAAGCGTCTACTGGTGGTTTGCGAAACATAACGTTTTTTATCATTTCTGTTCACTATAGAAAATAAAAGCTGCAGTGTAGTGTATACAGTACACATTCCAGTATTGTATCAGGTGTGTTGGCCGGAACGCAAAACCAATCCTAGGAAATGACAATTGTAGAAAACTCACTGAACTGATGCTCCTAAAATGATTTATTTTGTATAGCTAGGATGTTCCAGCATTGTGTCTTAATCAGGTGTACTTGCATATACACATAATTTATCCGAAATATTTACAATATTCTGCACCAGTGTACTACCCATTATAAATCAGGACAGGCCATTCTGAAGGGTCTAAAGTTAAGATAAATGATTTGTTACATCGTGTAGGAGTCAACTACAACAGTGGTACAGATTAAAAGTAAATATTCTGCCATGAAAAGAGTCTCATTGGGGCATCCTGGTGGGGGATAAGGCAGCAATCATGAACCACAGCGTCTCTGGTTTTGAGTCCAGTCCAGGAACCTGTGTTGCATGTTATTCCCCAAACTCTCTCTTTACCTCTTAGTTCCTGTCATCTCTCTATTGTCGACTTAGTAATGAAGGCACAAAATGCCCCAAAAGATACTTTAAAAATAACTTCTCAATCAGGAAAGAACTGTAAGATTTTAACTTGTAATCATTAATCATTAGACATGCGCGGTTCACCATGATGTGTGTCTGGAGAGATCATGCATCATGTGATTAAAGCAGGACAGCTCCAGCGTCTCTGTTGTTATTTGTCACATTTATGGGTTTTCCAGGTTAAAAAGTCAGGAGTTTTATTGAGAACTCTGGCCTGTTGTGGATTACTTTTTCCAGGACACTGTGTGAGCGTCTGTATGTGATCCAGGTCTGACAGAGCAGCTGTCACTTCATTCTGACTGAAGAGAATAAAAACAACAGAGAATTAAGGATTAATCAAGTGTGGAAACGTGGCCAGGATGATGACACAGCAGCAGCACCTGCCTGCACTTTGCTGTGTGTGTGTGTGTGTGTGTGTGTGTGTGTGTGTGTGTGTGTGTGTGTGTGTGTGTGTGTGTGCGCGCGTCTGGAGCAGAGAGCACCTCACAACTCGAGCACGACAGCCGCTTCCCGGTTTCCATGCCAACCACAAGGGCTGTTCATGTTGGAGCATGCTCAGTTTGGCTCCCTTCCCTGTAACAATAGCCAGTGAGAGGGCTCACGCTCACACACACACACGCTCACACACACACACACTCTCTCACTCACTCTACTCCAGCTCGCAGTGGGAGCGAGACGGAGAGGAGAGGCTGCCTGCTGCGCTGCGGAGCTCATAACACACTCACACTGACCAACAAACACACACTCCTACATAACAAAGGTGAGTACACAAACCTGCAGATATTTTTCTGAATTTCCTGTCTTTTATTTTTTCGCGGCGAGGAGTTTGTAGCATCAGTAGCTTAGTAGCTTTGAGGAAAGAGCTGCAGAGTGGAGACAGTTGTTGCCGGTGGAAAAACTAGAGATAAAGAGGAAGCATGTGCTCTGCTTTGTGAGTGACAGGACTGCATGTATTCTCCTTTTTTTATCATTTCTTTGAATAACAGCATTATTATACTCAAATTCCCTCATGTTTAGCTTGGGAAAAACCTTTCGCATTAATGGATCTCGTCATTTTATGAATGGTGAAAGCAGGTTGAATATTTACTCTGCTCAATCGGAGGTGTAGTAGTTGACAAAGCAGGGCTCGCTCAATAATTAATGTAGCCTTGTATGGAGGGAAGTCGGGAGATGACAGCAGGTGTAATGTGATGCTTTGCATGGACACAGATAGCTCTTTAAGGCTCTTTTGACAGAGCGGCTCAGTTTTTACCAGCTTCTGTTTGCTTATTCAGATCCTCATTCTGCATATCAAGCATTTTAAAGCCTGTTCTTTGTATGCTCTCTTGACCTGCAGATATAACTCTAAAAGGGGAAAGTATCTCCCTAGAAGAAAAGGAGGATAGATAGATCCAGCCTGGTCCAGATGCTCAGTCAGCTCTGAAAATGTAATATGATCTGCAGGTAGAGGGAATGTGAGGTGCTTCTCTTCATGGCTGACCCTCTAAAATCTTGCGTCTGCCTGTGTGCGAGTGTGTCTCAGGGGTGGTCAGCGCGAAAGATATCTTCAGTCTTATCCTGTACCTGTAGTCTGGCCCCATTTCTCTCTCAGAGCCACACACACACAGAGAGAGAGAGAGAGTCACTACCCAGCTCCCACAAGATTAATTGTTGTGGCTGATAAATGCCTGGTTGGTCGATAAGTGTGTTCCTCTGCAGCCGGACCAGCCCCTTGTGTTTGTGCTTGTGTGTGCTGTTGGCTGTTCACAGAGCAGCATGAATAGCAACTGGGCCAGGTCTGTGGCCTCATATGTAAAGTAGAGGTGCAACCAGGGCTGGGTGGTATGGTTCCAATCAATATGATATGAATTACAATATTTTTCAATATCCATGTATATCACTATATGGCAAATGTGTGAACAAAATCAGAATGAGGTTCCATGCAATGAAATGTGTTTTACTGTTTTTCATTACATCAGATAACAACAATTTGTTTGAAATCCTTCATTTAAAAACCAGAAATTGACTTTACTTTAACCCCTTATTTCACATTTATAAGGAGTATATAAACATTTAATAAATGGTTTATAACACACTATAATGACTTGTAAGCAGATATAGGGACATTTTAACTATTTATTAATGAACATTATTTGTCAACAAAAATAACTTCTCCTATGAAGACATATGTTATATTATCACAACTGTGTTCATTATCTGTTTATACACCAGCCTCCACTTATGGATACCTCACAGGAGGAGTTATAGCTGTTGGCAAAAACATTAATAAACACTTCTTGTAAATGGGGGTTAAAGTAAAGTTTTACCTAATAACATAATATGCATATTGTCATGATAAAAGTGTCAAAATACAATTCCAAGACCAACAGTCCAAAACTCATTACATTTACAGTGATATTAATAAACATAGAAAAGCAGCAAATCCTCACGTATGAGGAGCCAGAGCCAGAGAATATTTGATATTTTTTTCTTGACAAATGATTTAAAGCTGCATTAACTGATTTATTTTTTGCTCACTTGGTAGAAGAAGAACTCCACAACAACCTGAAAAACACACACCTCTGACATAATATGTCCTTAGTTTGGCGTGTTAGCCACATAGAGTGTTAGCAAACAGTTGCCTATTTACACAACATGGAGCAACATTATCATTCATTTGGAGTCATGTTTGTGTCCACCTGATGAATGTAAATCCAATATTCACTCTCTGTTTAGCTCTGGTTTGGTCTCCACCAGCTCCTGAGACAAATATCTGGCTGTTTACCTGCTGAATGTTCCGCTTTCTTCACCTGCTAGATGCTACATCTGTCTGCCTGCTGGTTGGTGCGGGGCAGGTAGTGAACAGTGGGTTTATCAGAGCTGCCTGCTGCTGCTGGACATGAGGTTGATGAGAGCACTGAGACTGAACCAAGACTGTGCCATAAAACCAAAACTATAATCTAAAAGAGGCTAAAAATCTCTAATATAAACTGTAAATAGGTAGCTCCTTTCTTCTTCTTCTGGGTCACCTGTCTAGCACGTGGAGGGGGAAGACAACACACCACGCTAGCTGAAATTTCAACTGAGGGCAAAACAGAATAAGAGACAAGAGGAGGGGACACGTGGAAGGACAGAGAGAAAAGAGGGGAGGGACAGAAAATAAAGAGTTGTAGAGTGATAGATGGCAGACAAGGAGAGAGAGTAAGAGGCACTCTTTCACCCTGCGGGAAATTGGAAAATAAATTGAGTTGACACAGGCAGGTTTGCATAGCGATATTGATGCTGGGGAGTGGGAGGGGAGAGGTCTGGACTCGGCTGAGACGGTTCACGTGAGGCTAATCATCTCTGTACCCACCGGTTAGCACGAGCAAAAGGCTTCCTGGTGTTAGTAATTAGGAATTTCCATCTGCCATTGATAAAAAGATACAGTCCAGTGTGGCTGGCTCCTTAGCAGCTGCTGCTAACAGCCTTTGTGTCTGATTAAATGGCACTAACATTTGTCCTTTGGAATATTTTAGTCAAAATGAGTAACAGGAAACCTTATTCTTCTAGCAACAATTGTTTTGAGTCCGCCACAGAAACATTTCAGCTGTTACTGGATTGTAGAGTATCTTGTGTATGGTGTTGGGCAGAATATAAAGTGGCACCCAGTGTGGGATGTCAAGTTTGATTTTCAGAGCTCAGAGTGTTTTGATGGCTCAGAGCAAACAGACAGTATGTGAGTAATGTGATGCTTCACTAATATGAGGGAAAGCGTCTCTTCTTAATCTTCTTCTTCTTGTTATTAGTTAGTTCTTGTTCTTCCTTCCACTCTGTGGTAGCTATAGCTTTTGGAGAGTTTAGAGACTACTTGTGGCTTTAAACTTGTCACAGTTGGAGATTTGCATGAATGCTGTAAAGTACTGAAAGTTAGTCAGATAAGTTATGTTTTTAACATATTTTTTGATCACGGAGTTCCTGATTTAAATAAAGGCAATTGTACTGCTTGTGTTTAGACATGTCACACTTTGGCTCCTATTGTTAAAAGAGAAAAAAAAGGGTAGAACATCTACTGGATGATTCTGCAAATCCTGGATTACATTCAGTGACATTCAATTTTTATGTCCTATATGCCAACATTTTAAAATTCAGTCTTTCAAAATCTGTGCATGGCAACTACGGTATGGTTAGTTAGGGAAAGGATTGTGCTTACAGTCTAAAAAAGGTGAACGTTAATTGCAGATCTGTGACGCCAACTCTTGTCTCCTGCATGAATGTTAGACACCTCCACACCTGCACACAATTGCAGGCCATAGTATATTATGCTTGCATGCATGCACATTATGTAAATACACACACATTACAGAGTTCAAACAGCCTTCGTGTGTTGATGCTTGTTAGTCAGGTCCTTGTAAACTGTGGTGACAGTCGATCAATGGCTCTCCATCCCTCCTCATTCCCAATCCCAACGCCCACCCACCCCTACCCCCCACTCTCCCCCGCCACATTCCCTCCTCTCCATCTTCCTCCATGCTGCTAATCATCACATCCCTCCAGCTCTACCCTTTCATCACTCTCATCCCTTCTTCTCCCACCCCCTTTTCCCTCTACGCTTCTCCTCTCCTTCCTCTCCTCTCCTCTCCATACAGTTTAAGCCAGTTACAAGCATGTCCTTGGCTTCTGGAGGAGAAAGAAGAGGGGCTTTTCTCTCTCCTCTTTTATTCCCCCCCTCCTCTTCTTTCTCTTCCTCTCTTCAAAGAAGGTGTGAGTCATGCAATGACATCCAGAATGCCTTCAGCAGATTCAGATTCGTACAGGCGTCTGTAGGAGCCAGTCAGTCGATAACCAGGCCATGATGCATCCGTGATGGATCCTTGTGAAAGCCGACAATGAGCCGACAAGGAAGGCTTTTTGAAAACACTCACACCCCCTCAGCAAGGTCAAGGGGCAGCATTGATCCAGAGAAAGGAGGCGGCTGAATTTCAAAACAACTGGGTTTTCAAGTGGTCATTTTTTATATATTAGAGATTCTTTTCTCAGTTATACGACCACATATTAAATATTTTTCTTTGAAGGTTTGGAAGGAGTCAGGTGTAATCTTTTAAGTCTGATTCTGTAAGAGTAGGTAGGGTCTCTTATTTTGGAAAGAGGCTCTTCAATTTCTAGGAACAGCGAGGCATCAATGAAACATTTTCCTCTTTTATTCACTTTTATTCATGACGGGGAGGATTTATCCCGGGCAGCTGTGCTTTGATGGGATACCTGAATGATTTTTCTCTTTTTTGCCACCATCGTCAATCTCTATTTCTCTTTTCTCTGTCCACCCTCACCCGTTCTTATCTCTCCTGTCTCCCTTCGTTCCTGGTGATGGGAGTGACTCACGTAGCCATCTGCTGCCCAGCAAATCCTCTCCTGCCTTATTACCCTCCTTTTGTTTATTAACGCGACTCCTGGGACGACAATGATACCTCTATCTTCTCTATCCATCTCTTTCTCCGCTTATCCCTCTCTCCAATCACCTCAATCTCTCCTCCTCCTCAGTCCAGTCAGGCTTTTATCATGTGTTCCTCTTACACTCCCTTTCACCTCCTCAGCTGAATTCATCTCTGCATGCGTTGCTTCCCTTCATTTCACCTGATATCATTTTTTACTCTCTTCATCTACCTCTTCCTTTTGCTCCCAGGAGACAGATTGTAGGCATGAGGTCAGACACTGTGTCTGTGTGTGTGTGTGAGCATATGGATATGAATGTGAGCAGACTGTTGATGTTTTGTTGATGTAGGTGTTGCTGTTGCTGATGTCATTACGATCCCCCACAGAAACAGACACACAAAAACACCCTGGGGGCAGGTGTGTGTGTTTGTGTGTGTGTGTGTGTGTGTGTGTGTGTGTGTGTGTGTGTGTGTGTGTGTGTGTGTAGGTTATACAGACTGAGCACAAACACTGGCCTTGGCAAGTAATGAGAGCCAGATATAGCATACACAGTTTCAACTGTTTGGTCTGTTTTGGCTGCTGTGTTTTTTCTGGAGCCCAAATATTTCACACTTCAGAGTTGTTTTGTGTTTGTAAGGACAAGATTATCCTAAATCCACCAGAGGTTGAAGTTTCTTTCTAGGTTAACAAAACGTTTTTAAATATTATAGATTTTTTAACTTAAGTTAAACTTAAAACTTAAGTTTTGCCAAATATTTGGGCCATCATACATTGGAATACAAAACACTGCTGTTTGGTAAAGACCATTATATATGCATGCACCTACATAATTTCAAATAAGTATTAGTAGTTTGTATTCTACTGTATGTAAAGAGGTCAATCTGATGACAAATTCCAACAGGCAATTTCACTGTGGTGTGTTTCTTTCAACAAAGAAGCACTGAGAAAGGCGTATCCATCAAGGCACCAAAATAGATACATGTATAGATATTTCAGGCATCAAGGCTTCCAGAAGTCAATGTCTTATTCATTTTATGCATAGACAATGTTAGATGACTGACAGTTTGAGCACTTCTACGGCTTGGATGCACATCTGATGGACAACTCTCCCAGTTGAATCAACTGTGTTAGAAAATATCTGGTTCTTTGATTAAAAAGTTGAAGCTACAGGCCTGTGTACTCAAAAACTGAAGAGAGATGCATTTCTTTAAAAGACATGCAATTATAGAGTGTGATATTCTGTGGGTGCATGCTAACTGCAAGCAGAGGCTTAAGATTTTGTAGAAACCTGATAAAACATTCAGCACTTTAAATCAGTTCACTTTCAGATTCGGGGTCAGTGCCATGTTTTGTCTCAATTTGAAGGACATCACAGCTCTGATATGTGCTTCTTCTCCAGGCTCATGGGTTATTGTAGTATTTGAGCCATGCCAAACACAAAGGAACCATGTTTTATTTCTCAGAAGTGGAAAACATTAAAACTGATAACAAAAATCCATAGTATTGTTAAATTATCCAGAAGACTCTTGTGTTTCTATGTTCAGGGACATTGAGGATATCTTTAAAAGGATTTTATAGTGCGGAAAAGCACCTTCTGGCTCCCTCTACTTCACAAAAAAACTGCATGAATGAAAACTTGAGCAGCTGAAGAAGATGATGAATGAATCTAAAAAGTGGGAGGATAAACGAACAGAATGACAGTTTGAAGTGCATCTCGGTTTAAAATGGAATGTAATGTGGTCTGTTGTGGGTCTGAGAGTATTTTGAAAGCTTTAAGAATCCAAAAAATATAGAGGATGTTCTTTTGATTTGAAATGGTGCATCAGAGCACTCAGCCTCGGGCGAGTGGCATTACGTAAAGCTAAATGTAGAGATTACTCATTATATTACATTCTGTCTCTATCTGTTAGTCTCTGTTTCTCTCCTTCATCTGGAATGAGACCCTCATCTGATCATTCATCTTGCTGCACAGATGAGTAGTGATGATGGGAGCGCTTCATTTCTGCTCCTCAGAGGAAGAAGATACATCGCACAGTTAGAGCTTCATAAACTTGTTCATCAAACATCCTGTTGAGATCAGAACTTCAGACCTGTAAGCCTGTATCTACATGTTGCACTAAAGGTTAGCTCTGTGTGGCTGTTGTTATGGATGCAGCCACCAATTTGAGTGTGATCCATAACCCTCCATCAGTCGATAGGAGAGGCTGGCTGTGGTGTGACAGAAAGCCACTCTGCTGATTGGGTGAAAAAAAAACACACACCCGCGCGTGCGCGCACACACACACACACACACACACAATCTTATTGAGATTATGCCTATTTTTATCAAGGCTTGTTTTCCTCTGTGATCACTGGGTAATTACATGGCTTGCTGTTTCATCAATTAAACATGAGCAACAGACATGCAGATATTGATTGCGTCTAATATTGACCACAGATATTGTGTGTGTGTGTGTGTGTGGTGTGTGTGTGTGTGTGTGTGTGTGTGTCTGTCTTCTTTCTCTTAACTTGACTCTCATACAACTATAACTATAACATTTAAAGTGTTTTGGTACCTGCGTCAACACAAAACCTAAGTTTTGGTCCTGATACTAAAAAGTCATTATCGAGTAATCTGCGGCTTATTTTCGCAGTTAATCATTTGGTTGACAAAGGTGACATCTTCAATTTGCCTGTCAGTCCAAACCCCAAAGATATTCATTGTTTACCATTGCATAATACAAAGAAAAGCAGCAAATCCTTACATATGAGAAGCTGAAACAAGGTAACGGTTGTCATTTTTGCTTGAAAAGTGCCTGAAACGATTAATTGAGTATCAAAATAGTTGCCAATTATTTTTCTGATGACTGAATAATCGCTAAATCTACGAAATCTACGAAAATACATTTGTGTAATAGCATATTTAGCTGAATAAAAACATATTTTTCTTATTTTTTTGTTCTTGAAACAAATAACTGCACAAGAATGTGAGATTTGATACTTAGCATAACACAGACACACTGTAGTAATTGTTAGTAAGGCAGGTTGGCATAAAGAGCATTCTCCATTACAATCATGCCCTGACACTTCTGGCAGGAGAGAGGAATTATGGATTGAACAACAGCATACAGGAAATCCAATAAGATAAATGAATAATACAATAAACCTGAAGAACACTCCATTTAAAATAACAACCAGATCAAGCATAATAACCTATATTAGATATCAGACCCTTTTTGTATCACTTCAAAGCACCAGTCTTTCCAGAGGACTTTATCTTTATTACAAGGCCTCATATCACATAAGAGCTCCGGTCATCATTTGCATGAATTGGCTCCTTTGAACCATCTCTCCTCTGAGGAAAAGACTCCCGCTTTTGTCCTCTTTTGAATATGTGCAGATCTGCTGTGCTGCTCTCAGGTCATCTGCTGTCTGTATAATTCATCTGCAACATTTCCCCAACACATGAAATATGAATGAGACCGAGATGACCTGGAACCACAGAAGAAGACGGACAGAGCAGTGCAGGTTGTTTTGTAGGTGCTCTTTACTGCCACACTATAAAAACCTTTCATAGTGCATTTAACTTTATAATGGAGTGCTAAATGACTTGACACAGTTGCCATTCTACAGTCTTTGAGTATTTGCTGGTGTTTTTGAACAAATGTAGCTTCTGAACCTGCGCATTTAGCTGCCATAGCTATGTTGTAACTGACGTGCACCTCCTCAAAAATGTAACTACACATCAGGATTACAGCAGCTATGGAGATTATACCACATGAGCACTGCAAGAAGTGTGCGATAGAAGTTTCCGATGCCTGTGGAGATAGTTGGTAGTGAAGTTTAAAGGTGCCATGTGGAGTTTTCTTTTAAACAAATGTTCTGTTTACATTCAGTTACTCACCAAAATACATTATGTGTATAGCTGAGGTATAACAAGTGTTTCCTTCCTCATAGAACATTTGCCAAGACAATTTTTAAAAATTGTTTTAAATACGTTTTTATCATTTTTACATCCATGCTCACTTGCTAGCAGTCCTCTTCTTCACTGCCTTTGTTGACGTGTTTCTTGGTGCATTACTGCCACTAACTGTCAATGAGCAGAATAGCGTGAAATTGATGGCAGGATGTGAATTGCACCGCCCATGTGCTCATGTTCGTCCTCAAAGAACACAGGGACCATCTCTTAAAGGGAAACTCCAAAACTGGGTCCTATTGTGGGCGGAGGCAATCTACTGGACCAATTCCAAAACTTTTGGTAAGTATTAGTCATTTAGAGCCCAGAATTTGTAAAAAAAAATGGCCCCGGTTTAAAAATACCAGAGTTTCCCTTTAAAGACATTGCTCTATAGCACTGCTAGTGATCAAAAACTCCACAGGGCACCTTTAAGCAAGTTGAAGAAGGGCTCAGATATCCTTCTTGTTAGTAACACACATCTATCAAAAGCCATCACCACTGCAAACCTTCTGCTGACCGCAATCGTCACTCTGAATGAAAGAACGTAAACACGAAGATTAAACGCAAGGGCCTCCTATTCAGTAATGAGACAAGGCGAAATAGACGTTTCCCGGATGTAACTTCAGTTCTGTAAGCATGTTAAGTATAAATCACACCCCTTGCTAACCCTTAGTACAGATGTACAGACCCAGCTTTAGCTCGTTGGCAAGTTGCAACCTGATGCACAGAGGGAACGAGAAGTTTCAACCTTTTTTCTGGAGCCTTTTGAGTCAGGACCCTCACTGAGCCAACGCTGTGGTCTGAATGAGGAGGATGCATGTGCTTCCTACCTTCCTGCTACTACTCAACACTTCATCTGTAGTAACAATGGCTTAATTTCATTTTGAACTCTGCAGCTAAAACAAAAAAAAAACACTTTCAGATTCCTGCAGAGCCGAGCTCTCAGCTGCTACAGTAAACCGTCTCTACTGTACAACTCTGTTCGTCTCCCCAGAGACTTGTAGTTCATACACATACCACAGTCATTCTGCCTAATTAACTGCACTCTTCCACACTTTCCACCTTTGATGTTGCCCGTGCTTAGTGTCTCGCAGGCCCCCGCCCACTCTCTTGCCTCCCCTCCCTCTGATGAGACTGGTAGTGTAGGTGCTGCTGACAGTGTCCACGGGTGGTGCCTCATTAACCCACATTTCACTGGCTGATGGGAAACAGTGAGGGGGGGGGGGGTGTTTACGTGTCGGTGTGTGTGCATGTGGGATTGTGTCTGGGAGGGAAAAAATGGTAATGTGAATGTTGCCTTTGAAGAAACTCTCCGGCATCTATATGCAAGGATGGCAGAAGCTGGAAGCTGGTTTTTTTTCTTTCCATTTTACAACATTTTCTCCTAATTTAGATCACCCAGTTCCCCGTGTATTACAGTCGTTGTCAATGCTAATGCTGTATCAATTTATAGTTGGAAGTTGGAGCTTAAAAATGGGAAAGCTGTCATTTCCAACCTTGAGCATTCGAGCTCCCGAAGTGGGGAAAAGGCGTAGGATGCAGTAACATGTTTGGCTGCTCACAATCACCAGAAACATTGAATTGTATGGATTTAAGCAACTAACAATATTGTACTGGAATACAGATTGATTGAACCAGTCCATGGAAGTGTTTTAAAATCTTAGAAATGTTTTAAAATAAGGATGTTCTCATCAAGTTATATTATATTATTTTATTTTTGTTGCCCTGATCCAACAGGCTGTCCTGGATCTGCTGTTTTTTCCCCATCTGTTTTGGATTTTAAAACCTGTTTCTCCCAGTTTAAATTGGCCTATCCCCCATGTATCACAGTCCTTATCGTTGGTAATGCTGCATTAGAAGAGTACATCACCAATTTAGCATTGCACTCCTATAACATTATCATGGACGGTTAAAAAAATGTATCAAAATTGATGCAGCAGAAGCAGAGATATGGTCTTTTTTATTCCATGCATTCTTCTTCACATATGCAGTAGTACTCCCCAACACCTGTCAACAGACTTTGATGTGTAAAAGGAGTTTCCCTTGAAGTTAAAGATGCAGGTTTCCAGGTAACCATCAGTTTCCCTCGATGTAGAAGCTCCTGATATCCAAAACCTTGCAAGCACTCGCGATGCTGATGAACCTGATCTTCTCCAGTACACATGTTGTCATGCATTATTCAATTCAGTTTTATTTATATAGCGCCATATCATAACAAAGTTATCTCAGGGCACTTTTTCGAATAGAGCAGGTCTAGACCGACTCTTTATATTTACAGAGACCCAACAGTTCCCACCATGAGCAAGCACTATGCGACAGTGGCAAGGAAAAACTCCCTTTTTTGTCAGAGAGAAGCTTCTGTGATGCTCAGGTCCCACAGCTGCCCCATCCAGGTGCTCTACTCCTCTCCTGTATCTGTTTTTTTTTTTTCAGTCCTCATCCCTCTCTCCCTGCTTCTCTAATTTCGTCCTCATCCCTCCTCACCTCATTAATTTGCATCCTATCTCAGCCATTTAGTAAACTAATCCTTCTAGTAGCAGTTAATGTACAGCCTCCGCTGATCCTCCAGAGCTCTAACCTCTCCCCTCTCTCCCGTCCATCCTCCTCCTGACAGGAGATGGAGAGCCACTTCACTTCATTAGGATACTAGTTTCTTATTACCTGCCGGGCCCTGAGCAAGCCTCTCCTCACTGTGTGTGTGTGTGTGTGTGTGTGTGTGTGTGTGTGTGTGTGTGTGTGTGTGTGTGTGTGTGTGTGTGTGAGTGTGTGTCTGTCACAGCAATGGCGTCTCACAAGTCTCAGATGTAGAGTGATTCAGCTGGATGAGTCATTGCCCTCGATTACAAATAAGGCTGGAACTGGGTTATTTTCATTATTGAACATTTTTGATTCATCAGTTAATCGTTTAGCTTGTAAAATATTAAAAAAGATATTCCCATGTTATCAAGTTTCCAGAGCTTAAAGTGATTCTTAAAAGTGCTTATTTTGTTGGGTCAACAGGATCATAAAGAAACAAACCCAAATTATTTTATTTACTACAGTATTAAATTAATAAAAGCAAGCAAACACTGTTGGTATTTTTGTCTGATAAAGGACTTAAACAATTAAATTTGTCTTAACTGACTAATTTATTAACTGTAACAACACTAATTACAACAATTTTAACTGAATACAACATGAACTATTTGTGTTTATGCCACTTATAAACGGTTGCCTGTGAGTTTTAAGCCTAAAATACAGTATTTTTATCACATCTGTGTCGAAAATATCAGTTGCAATGCAATGTTACTTTGCTCCCCTCCCACCATAAATCCTGCTCGTATGCAGGAATCTGTAATGACAATGGCAGTCACTGCGGATAAGCATCTCAATCAATAAACCGACGCTGACGACAGAGCGCGCTGCAAGGGTTTGAGCTTTATGTGGTTAGACTTTCATAGGGATAAAGATGCAAACTGCTGGATTAACAGATGACTTACACACTGAGAGGCAGGCGAACAGGTAAGCTTTCAGACAGGCGGATTACTCGTGCAAAACTGCAGGATACATTTGAGACATGTATGAAGTGTGTTTGGTTTTATCTTAATCTGCATTGTAGGTGATGTTTTCTGTTATAAGGCTGTTTTAGCTCTTATGTTTTAGGCACTCCCTAAAATATTTCTGATGCATTTAAATTGATTTTTGCCCAAATCTGACATGTAGAAAGTGAGAGCAGATTCCACCCCACGTGAGTTTTGTTTGTCAGTGTCAAGAGAGTCACAGATCACACATATAACAGGACATTAAAGTAATACTCCACCTAAAATCCTTCTTTTGAGAACTCCCTTGTTTGCTTTGCTTTGGATTTGATCTTATAACATTTTATTCTTTGGTTTCTACACCTTGTGTCTTTTTTTGTACATTATGTCTTATAATTTCTCTCTTTCATTTCTTCCTCTGCTAAAGCACTTTGCAAGGACAGTTTTGAAAAGTGCTTCAGAAATGTAGCTTATGCGCTCACTCACTTACTTAAACTATTCCTGCAACATGATGCACACTGTCTATAAGTCAAAACATGTCTAAACACACTGCTTCTGTATCATGTTGTTGCTGTCTCTAAGCTCTGAAGCTCTGCTTATATCAGTGTGTTCAACCATATTTTACCAGAACTACTATGAGTAGCAAAAATACTGAACATACAGATAAACAGCGAAAAAGTGGATTATGCTGCAGAAGTGGTTGGCAAAGTTTCTGTGGTGTAATTTTGCCAACTGAATTCAGCTTACAGCCTCTGAAGGAGCAAACAAACTTTTTACAACCATCTCTCCAGCTTATTGGGGATAAATGTTTGATACCCAAGAATAGATTTTGGCTGGAGTATCCCTTAAACCAGAAGTGAACTGTTGAGGTATGGAGGAGTCTGACAAGCTTGAACATGTCACAGTATGAGCTAAATTTCATGCAAATGTAAGGGTGTGAGATTTAAATACAGGCAGTGATAACGTACATTTTGCATGTGATGTAAACTATGACTTCATGACTTCTGAGCTGTTTCGTCACCTGTCGAGCCCTCTCACCTCACCTGACTGCCTTTCATTTATACTCTCTGCTCCCTCGGTCACTGTTGTTGTTGCAGGCTGTTGTTACTGTGGCTTCAGGGGCTCATAAAAGAGAAATCAGCCGGCTGTGTTTCAGTGTTCGCTGGTGGCCGCCGTCTTCTGGCTCGCTGTATGTGCAAAGTGAAATATGGCAGCAGCCGTTGGTGTTCGAGCTGTGTTTAAGTCTGCATGCCAGCACAGTGTGTGTGGACAGCATGTCTGCCATTTTCTGCCACCTGCTGAGTGTCTCACACAGCGTGTCTGTGCACTCAAGCACATGCACGCCCACTCGCTTGTAGTACTACCATGAGTGTTTCCTTTGACTTTACCTACAATACATTAAAATAAATTTAAAGCTACACAAATCAGTATTTTTATATTGCTTTTTAGTTAAATGTTTTCTTAGTTTGTAAGAATTAACTTTTCCATCTTACACATACAGATCAAATTACCTGTAAAAGTTGTCCTCTTAACCTGACTGCCACACAGCGCCCAGCCATGACTGAGCAGGCTAATTTTTTCCCAAAAGCTGCCAAGGCTGGCATTTTCAGATTCATCCACTCAGGAGACCATTTTCAAAAAGCTAAATTTTTGGGTTTGAAAACCAGCAGCCAGTGTGGATGGAGAGCCAAAACTGAGGTAAAAAGACACATTTAAATGTATTTGGCTTAGTGTGTGGACATCGTCTCACTTTGTCTGACTGTGTGTCCTCTCTAGTCTTGGCCTCACAGTGAGCTCCGGCATGTCAGTCACACTTCAGCTGTGCCTTCCAGCTGTGCTAACGTTAGCCTGCCTTTCACTCTTACACAGCACAGAGCTTCAGATTCAGGCACCCGCTGAGCCACAGCACATATTGGTGGGAGGTGAACATATTCATGCCATGGCGCTTTTTAAGGTGTTTAAATATTGTTACCTCAAACCACCAAGCTTCCTGTCTTTAGTTCTGACTAATGTTTAGTCCTTTTAAGTTCTTGTTGTAAATTTGAATATTTGTTTTCTGTAAGTTCTGAATGAAATATTTTAGTATATTCTCATATATCCTGAGTTACAAGGTTAGGTAATGCAATCCACCACAACAGCCTTGAAAAATGTAAATCCTACAGCATCTTTGTAAAACTTTTTTTGAAGACTGTATAGTTTGTGATGTAACAACATAATGCAGTCCAATACAACACTAAATATAATTTTAGACAGCGAGTGGTTGCTGTAAACATGATGGCAGTGGCAGCACAACGGTTGCCGCTGCCATCCGAGTCGATGATGGCTGGACTTTTTTCAACTTGCGGCCGTGGCTTACTGTGTGTCCATGGCAAGAAACCACAACAAGGAAAACGATACCGGAGCTAATCTTACTGGTTCCCTGAATTACTACACCTCTTCACCAGCAGTAAACAAAAATAACTACTGACAAAAAAAAGCAACATCAGCTTCAAAGTTTGATTATACAGCCTGGTATGGGCCAGTAAGAAAAAAAGGTTATAATATTAGTTAGCTAAACTTGCTATAACCTATTAATTGTGTCATATTGCTAACCATTCCCTTGACTTTAAGTTACAGCCCGCTCTAATAAGATGCATGATTAGATTAGATTAGATTAGATTAGATTAGATTAGATTAGATTAGATTAGAATAGGTGCGCCACAGCAACCTGTAGCATAATGGTACAGGTTGTTAGGTGGAGGTGGCGGAGTTACGCTCTGTTGCCTCCAAATCAAAATACAGACATCCAGTCGTCAGCAACAGTGTTAGCGACTGTTATGAACAAAGGCACAAATCAGTACCTCTCTGACACAGTGTCAACAAAAACTGCTTCATAACAGTGGGATTTATTGCAATGCTGTTGGATTGGATGTTGCTTTAGATTGCACATGTGCAACTAATAAACTGGTAATAGTGTAGTTTAGAGTTTTTTATATCATTCATTCATATATTGTTTGCTGTTCATGTCATTGCTTATTTGTGGAAGTCTAAGCTCTGAAGTCTGATACATGATGGTTGGCTGCAAAACAGCAAAGGAATCACAAGCGAAGTTAGGATGAGGGAAGTCATTTTTACAATTAGTACGGCTGCACGTGAATGCATCACTCCAGCAGAATCTAAATAAATCTGCACTTTCAACCGTATTTTCATGCATTTTAAAGTATGTCATAAATACATATGTTTTTGGTGGAGGGGCAAGTATATTTGTTCCTTTCCCAGATATAAAATATATTGCCCACTGTTGTAACACCTATAATCTCCTTATTATGCTTTGTTTTTCACTGCTGGATTCTTTTGCTTTTAGTCACTGTTTTCCCTTGTGGATCAGGATGTTTGTGGATGCAGGAGTGATTCTCTTGACAGAGAGCAGAATATGTTTAATTCTTTTAATATATCTGTTTTTATGGAACCACAGTCTGAAACAATAAACAGTTATGAAGATGAAGTGATGATATTTTCAGGAGACACGAGTAATGAGGTGCACGAGTCTGAGAGATTTCCAGACAGGGTCTCTCTCTCTCGCAGACACACACACACCACAGCTGGACCAGACAGACGGAGGCATGAGTCTGCATGTCTGTAGGGAAAACTGGAGGTGTCAAAAGCCATGGAGCACATTATTATCACCTCTTCTACCACTACATAGGATCTGAAAGACATTCAGTCTGCAGCACACACACACACACACACATACACAAATGGGGAAAGAGAGATCTGAAATAAGGCAGCCTGCACAGTCTGCTCAGAAACACTTCTGCATAGTTTAGGAGGTTCTGAAGCGCCCATGAGGAGAGGATGAATGAAACGGGCCGGAACGGCAGGGAATTGGCTCAGGGATTTAAACGCTTAAAAAGAGAAAAAATAAATAAATAAATGGATCACTTCAGTCAGTGCCGATAACCAATTTCTCATTCCCTCTCTGAAAAGCCTATCAGTTTCAGTGGGATTGTCAGAGCGAGGTTATTCTGTGAGCATGAAGGCTGAGAGGAGAGACGACTCCCAGTGTGCAAAAGTGGAGCTGAAGATACAGAACGGAGCTAATGAGACTGAGAGTTAAAAATCAACAGATCTGGCGACAAACACAACGTGGATGAAGTAAGTTGGATCATTTTTGCAGAGGAGGAAAGAGGGGAGGATCCACTGGAAGCCCTGTCAATCATCCAGCACTCCTGGGATGGAGGAAGGGGTGGGGGGGTGGGTTCATTCTAAGTGACAGTCACTTGTCAAAGCTTTGGATGATGCAGCCACAGCACTCTCCATCTCCATCCGAGCATCCTGCCAGGGAGGAAGGCGAGGGGAAGGGAGGGGAGAAGGGGGTGTTAACGTCAGAGAACATGTGACCTGAGCTTTGAATGACAACATTTGGTTTCTCATCGTGTGGCTGAAGATGTTGAAGTGGTAGATGCCGGGTTTAGTGGAGCAACCGTGTTTAAGGATGAGGTGGGGGTCCTTCTCTTTGTGTTGTTTTTTTTGTGAACTGATTATTCATCATTCCTGCAGAGCGACATTTCCCAGTCTGAGTTGTGTCTTTGATCTGAGCTGTTTCTGTAACGCACAGTTGAGTGTCTTTTGTTTTGTTTTAGGCCTGCTGGCCTACGTTACATTCATGTCTGCTGTGTGGTTATGTCTGGAATTTGTGTTGTTTAACTCACTGCTTTTATTATTTTCTTTGTTGTCTGAAATTACATTTTTTAAGTCGACATTTTGAAAGTTTTAATGTGTTGATTTCATTCAATCAATATTGTTTTTGTTATTTACAGTGTTTAAACAGCTATTTCTTTCTTTAACTGTACGTATGGTGTTTTACTGCTGCTGCTGTTTATTTATTTAATTTAATTTATCCCTTATTTGAAAAGGACACTTCACAGCACATATTTACACTAGATTTATTTATTTTTATTTAATTAAGTGTTAGCATTCTTTATTTTTCTTTTTTTTTTAAATTTTAATTAATCATTTATTTGACAAGGACAAAGCCCAATATACATATTGCACCAGATTTATTTTATTTTATTTTATTCTATTTTATTGTTTATTTGACAGGGACATATTTAATTTAATTTAATTGTTTTTTTGACTGGGACAAATTTTTAATGTAATTTATTTAATTTAACTTAATTTTATGTTATTTTATTTCATTATTTATTTAACAAGGACAAATGTCTAATTTAATTTATGTTCTATTTTCTTTGTTGTTTATTTAAAAGGTGCAATTGCACTAGATATAGATTAAAACTAATTTTCCTCTGTGGTCCCTGGGCGGGCACCACCAGTATTTGTTTCCTCTCTTAGCCATAACTGTTGATGAAACATAATGATTATATTCAATATAAAGATAAACTGTTGTTAATGGAAATCTGAGTTGCTGCTTGGAAATATAACATTGCATAATTATCCGCAGGCTGTTTTCTAACACACACACATACTGTATGCAAGCTCTTGGCGTGATGCGTGTAATCTGCTACTCTCTCCTGACAGAGAAACACTAATTATGTAATTGACTCAACATCTAATTCAATCTGCGAAAGGAGGACACGGTTTGTTTTACAGTATCGGAATACATCTGCTATTCAAGCCTCAAGTCTCTGTTGCTCTGTGTGTCTCTCTCCTCGTCTAGCCGAGTGAAAAGCAGCAGCATTTGGCACAGCGATCATCTCCACTGGTAGTTTGTTGTTATGTTTATAAAAAGCAGCTCATTTATTGATATGCTTTTCTCTTCTTTTTCTCTCTCTTTACTTGTAGCTCAGGGCCACGTCTGTCTGGCTCGGTGGAAACTCCAGACAGATCGCTGTACTGAGAGGAGACTGAGAAGAGGAAGCTGGGCACTGTGGGATCTGAGCCAATGACCTGTAGGAGGAGAGAAGCAGCGTAGAAGCGTGATTAAAATGGGGTAAGTTTAGAAGATCAGACAGCAGATGCAGGAACTGCTGGCTGCAACAGGATTGGTTTCTAAACCTGATCTCTGCAACATGAGGCTCGCGGTAACCTCTGCCCAGTCAGAGAGGAGGGGAGATGTGCCGATAGCAAAACAGACACTGAGTCACACAGTGATGTACACATGCATAGACAGGATTACACAGTGACCGCAGAGAGAGCCTTATGGCACGATGACCTGCCACAATCTATAGAAATTCTACCAAAAATATGAACATTTTTTGAAGGTTTCTTCTTGTAATGAGATGCTTTTATTGTGAGACTTGATCCAAAGTTATATCTAAGCGAGTAAGAGCTCAACAATGATTGGCTGAAGTGGCTTCAATGCCAATTTGGTTCTCTTTCTCCTCTCACAGAGCTGTAAAGTGGACAAAAGCCTTCTGTATCACTGATCCCTGACCTTTTCAGGCTTGTGACCCCTTAAGGTGAATAAAAATCCCTAAGCACACGCTTTAAGCAGTTTATTTGGGAGCACTTCCAACTTTTTATGACATCTAACTCTTTTTCTTGTTTGAACGCATTTATTGTTAGTCATCAATGTAAGTCGACATGGACTAATGTAATGTAATATAATGGAAAAAGGTCTACGTGTGACCCCCCCATCACAGTTTATGGTCTCCGTGTGGACGTGAGTTGCAAGCAGTTTGGCCAAAATATTTATTTTCTTCTTGGATCGTTTCATTTGAGTTTTTAGTGTGTTTTCAGTATTTCACATGAAAAAGGCAAACACTTAAGACAAGTCAGAAATCTCTTGTTTCGTTAATTTTTTACGCCTTTTTTCCTTTATATTAAGATGCCTCAGATTTATCTGGGGACCCCTTGGGGATACTGATGCCAAGGTTGGAAACAATTGTTCTATACTCGAGACAGCCTCATATTGTTATAAGATACTGCATAGCAAGATCCAGATTAAATCATGTTGGCCTCTTGATTAGTTTAGTAAAATATTCATGCTCACCCATTTCTGCATTATAGTGGTGACAGAACTGCATTTAACATTTATTGTTATGACAAAAAGTCTTTAGACAGGATACTTTTTTTCTTAACAACACAAATATCAGAAATGTTGCAGCACTGCCATGAGAATGAAAAATGTATATTGCTATTGGTTTTAGTGAGCTGGTGGGGCTTCTTTAAAAACACTCTGGAAACCAGCCAATCGTGTATTTCAACATTTTGTGTGAGTTGAATTAACAGGTCTTGCACAATACACAAATAATGTATTAACAAGTCATTTCATCTTAGATTCAGCCTTCAAGACATAGTTTATTCTAGGTGCAGGTTTCAGAAATAAGCATCATTATCTTGAAATGTGAGGTAAATACACAAATACACTGGATTCTACAAATTTCATTGTATTGATTTGTACTAGGAGGTGAAATAATCTCAGCCTATTGGCGGCATTTTGTTATTCTTGTTTAGACAAAATACAATACATAGCCAAAAGAAAATTACACCAATACAATATGTGATTGTTGATCTCTTTCCAAAACCATGGGCATTAATCTGCTGCTTTAACAGTCTCCACTCTTCTGGTTTCAGGCTTTGCACCAGATTTTGGAACCTGGCTGCAGGGATTTGCTCTCATTCAGTCATAAGAGCATTAGTGAGGTCAGACACTGATGTTGGGAGATAAGGCCTGACTCCCAGTCAGCGTTCCTGTTCATCCCAAAGGCTCTATGCAGGCCGGTCAACTTCTTCCTCACCGAACTGGGAAAAACACTTATTTATGGACCTTGCTTTGTGCACAGGGGCATCATCATGTTGAAACAGGAAAAAGACAAACAGAAACTGTTACCACAAAGTTGGAAATATCATTTAAAATATGATATTATATTATAATATGAAATGAAATATAATTGTATGCTGTAGCATGAAGTCTAAAGCATGTGTAAACCATCAAAAACAGTCCAGACCAAGAGTACACAAAACAGAGGCATCCACACACTTTTGGCCACATAATTTAAAATTTAAGGACTCATTAACACACAGACATGTGAGGATGGAGGTTTGTAAGTGGATTTAATTATACAGACACTGACAGTGAATCGGATCACATAAATGATTTATTCCCTCATTTTGATGCTGTCCTCTCTGCGCACTCTGCCATCATATCTGGAGAAACCAGCCCCTGTGCATGCTGGGACATGGTGGCTGATTTACTGTCCTGCTGTTAGGGATGAGTTATTTCTCAGTTAGCTCCGGTGACAGAGGGAGCAGAGAGAGTGCGGACCTCCAGAGAGCCTTTATACTGGCAGTAATTCAACCAGAGAAAGGCAGAGAGAATGAGAGAGGCACAGGCATGCTGAGCAGCATGCTGCCTGCTATTCAGACACACACGCTCATGCTAATTAAACCCAAATTCCACATATCAGCACTTTTCCTCCAATCAAAGCTATGCACACACACACACACACACATATATTATGTCTGCTGAACAGGATAACATCTGATCATAGAAATAAAAACATTCTTGAGGCACTCTCACGCAGAGTGTAAGTGAGAAAGTGAGAAAGCAGATTAAAAGCCATTATTTAGTATAATAATGATTATACACAGATTGGTTTTGACCTCATGGGCTCTTCGTCACCTCAGAGATAATAATGGACAAAAAGGGATAAGATGATAAATTCCATGAGACGTCAGATATTTTTCACAGTCTCTACCATGGCAGTCATTCCTTTAATATCTCTGATCGTATTCGATCATTGTGAATGTTGCAAATTAGTGAGCAAGACTGCTTTATGGCAATATTGGATTTTTACTATGCTAGCACTGTGGATATATGGATTGCAATGTCAGTCGGTCGGCCCACCGCTGCTTTGATCTATGAAATTTTGTTCAAACCTTCATGGTCACCAGAGGATGAATCCTACTGACTTTGGTGGTCCCCTGACTTTACCTCTAACATTTGTGTTTTTTAGTGAAATATCTCAACAGCTATTGGATGGATTGTCATCATGTTTTGTGCAGACATTCATGTTCCCCTCAGGATGAATTATAATAACTTTGGTGATCCTCTGACTTTTCATTTAGCGCCATCATCAGGTTACATGTTACCATACTGATGTTAGCATTTAGCTCAAACCACCGTAGTGTCTAAGTGCAGCCTCACGGAGCCGCTAGCATGGCTGAAGTTTTATTCTGGCTATATGCATAAATATGATTATGTACACTGGTATTTAGTATTGTATTCAGGTATTTAATTCACTAGAATAACCAAGACCTGACACTGCTGGTTTTTATATCCATAAATAGTTCCTCAAAAGATCGTCTAGAAAATGTACAATATAACACTATATATCGTTATAAATTACATATACATAATTATGATTTTATCCATCTAGACAATATAGCAGGATAAAAAAACAATTCCATCACATAACTAAATGTCCAACAAATACAAAGAAAAGACACAATCAAAATATCAATAAAATATCAATAAAATAAGGATTATAAAATAATAGCCATACAAATCGTATCATGCAGTATGATGCAACCCCATCAATAGGTATAATTAAAGGCTAAACCTGCTGTTATTCTGTATATTATTACATGAAGATCAAAACCAACAAAGTGTTAGTCAGTCTGTCAGGACCGTGTATGTGGGATTGAGTCACGCAGTGTGTGTGTTCATGGTAATTAAGCAACATGTCACCCAGTGCAGCAGTGTGGCACATTGATGTGTTTTTAATAGTTGCTGGACACAATGGCTTTGAATGCACAGACAATACTTGTTAGTAAGATGAATTCATTGTTGGTTTTGGTCTTTTCATGTGATTTGTTGACAGTGAGAACAATCTAAAACTTCATCTTCAGCCTTTTCCTTGAAGAATGTTGTTTATAAAATGAGGAAAAACCTGTTTCCGTGAATTAATTTCCATTGACTTCCACTGAGTTCCAGTCATCAGTGTTGAAAGGATTCACTTTAGATCAACAGATGAATGTCCTTGGTTTTTGTTTTGGAGCACCATTCATTTAATAAACAGCCAACAAATGAGATTTGAGGGAAACCGTCTGTGCTTGTTATATTGGATGTAACTGATTAACTCCGATCGCAGCCTTGCTTACCTCCAACCATGTCAGGAATGGAGATTTGTCTATTACTGCAAAGCTGCAGAGAAACGCCGCGGCCTGTTCGTGCTTTGGCATTAGGGAGCGTTTGAGTCTAAAGATGATTTTGGTTTTATTATTCACCTAATGCATCAGGGATGAGCCCTCTGAGTCGCTGTTTCATAATTATAGTCATAATCACACAGCCGTAACCCTGCGCTGCTGACTGTGATGTGGACAGAATATGGGATACGGATGATGGGCGTTTGGGTTGGGCTATGCTATTTGTACTGATTAGAGAGAGAGAGAAAGAGCTGCAGTACACCCAGTACCGTCTTGCCAGCTCTCTTGGGCTCCTGGCTAATCTACAACTGCTGTCTGATTAGTCAGAAGGAAAGAGCAGAGCCGGCCGCCAGTAGACAGCCGAGCAGTTATCTTCATTACTGTCCCCTCAGCTTACTGCTTTCTCTTAGCATCACACTCATTTCCTCTCTCTCTCTGTCTCATCTTTGTCTCTTGTCCCAGCTCTTTCTCCTTTTTTCCCCCTCCCTCCTGCACTATCTGTCTCTCTGTATCTGTCTCTCTATCTCGTGTTTTAATAGCCTGACAAGCAAGGCAATAATCCCTCTATTATTATTCTTGCTGCAGAGAAAGGAAAAAGAAAAAGCCCAAGGGGGTAGACAGGGAGCCATTTATATAAAATGAATGCAATTATTCTGGTGAAGGAACCACGCTTTAGAGACAGTGTCTGTCCGTCCAGAGCTGTGGTTATCCAATATTCCAATATGTGTGTGGACTTGTGCTGTCGTCCCCGTGGCTGAAGGCCAAAGCCAGTGCATAAAGTCTGAACTGTTGTTTCAGTGAAATAAGAGCTGAGCTGTATTATCAGGCTAAGTTTAACACAGACCATTAAAGTCTAGTCTGATAACAGAAGGGCATGGTGGTATTGTTGAAATCAATATCACAATATGACCAATTATATTTTTTTGATGTTTATTTTTTAATTTTTTTAATTTTTTTTATGTTTATTTAAGAGGGTTCTGGGTTCGCACCCGCCGGCCGGCTGGGGCCCTTCTGTGTGGAGTTTGCATGTTCTCCCCGTGTCCGCGTGGGTTCTCTCCGGGCACTCCGGCTTCCTCCCACCATCCAAAGACATGCAAGTTAGGTTAATTGATGATTCTAAATTGTCCGTAGGTGTGACTGTGAGTGTGAATGTTTGTCTGTCTCTATGTGTCAGCCCTGTGATTGACTGGCGACCAGTCCTGGGTGTACCCCGCCTCTCGCCCAATGTCAGCTGGGATTGGCTCCAGCCCCCCGCGACCCTCTAAGAGGATAAGCGGTATAGAAAATGGATGGATGGATGGATGGATGGATGGATGGATGGATGGATGATGTTTATTTATATAAAGATATGGCAAATGCACACAAAATTACATATAAAATAATCAAATTGATGTTTAATGCAGAGAGCTTTGTGCCAGTGTTATTTGGCATGAAGTCATTATGTCAGTTTTTAGTTACAAGTTGCTGGAAACCATTAATTTAGACGACCAGATTTTGTACACCCATTTTGATCATATCATCACAATATGATTCCATCGAAAGTCATTTTGGATAATTTCCCAGCTTTAGATAACAGAGTTTTGTTTTTGTTTTTTTCCTTTTAGACTTTAGATCAGATTGAGTCTCTGCCTTTCAGATTCATGATCAGATAAATTAAGTTACTAAATTAAGTAATTTCCAACCCAAGTTGTGCAGCCAATCACAGAACGAACGAAAGTTTGAAATTCAATTCTAATACAGACCTTAAAGTTTTCAAAGATACCAAACATACTTGAATCTGAATCTGTATCTGAATGTTATGCATAAAATTATGCACAAATAAATCTAGAAATGTTCTCTTTGATCTAATAATGCAGCCTTTAAAACATGGCATCTCGGGAGCTTAAATGAAGAGTTTCTGAATGTTATACAGGTTAAGGTTTTGAAACTTGTGTAATCCATCACAGTGGACACCAAGTCGTCAATAATTTTGCACTTAAACTGTATTAATATGCCACAATAATGTAATATTGACTACAGTTAATGCAAACTTGTTGTTCACTGGTGACGGATTTCACAGCTCAAGCCAAGCCAGTTTTAACAGATGCTGTACAGATTGTAAAGCCCCTTGACGCAAATTAGGATTTGTGATATTGGGCTATATAAATAAAATTGACTCGACAGCCTGCAGTTCATTTTCATACTATACAGAAATTAATGTAAAATATTGGCTGCCTGGACATTGAGAAAAATACACAAAAAATGGTTAGCTGTGATGTAAAGTGATTTGTAGTAAATTGGCAAAAACTTTGGCAAAAATTAGAAAGTTATAATTAAATCTTACAGCTACAGCTTTCTCTGCTACATACTGACACTGATAGGCTGATAGGCTCAGTTGTTGTCTACATGAAAGTCTGTGTCGTCTTTATATCTCTGATCTTATCGTCATGCATTCTGTCTTCATCCCTGCAGGCTGCAGATCTTCATACCTGCTGACTGTGTGTCTGAGGGCCGCTCGCTTAGCCCACAGCCATGCCAGACGTAAAGCCTCCACCACTATGTGACTACCCTTCCACCTCTTCCACCGCAGCCCCCGCGGGCTCTCCTGCTCGCTGCGCCTCTTCCCTCGACCTCATCATAGACATGGAGCCCTGCATCGCCAACCTCCCCCTGTCCCCAGACCCCTTGTCCTCCTTCCCCCGACACAGACCCAGCGTTCCTCACTACCCAGGCCTTCAGGGGCCTCCGTACCCGCTCATGGCCAGGTGTAACAGCAGCACCCTGCTCACTAACCTGGGGCTTAGGTACTGCTCCAGCAGGCACGGCCCTCTGGGGGCGGCGCCAGGTCAGGGGCTGGCCCCAGACTCCTGCATTCACACAGGTTGCAACGGCAGCCGGCCTTATAGGAGTATGGAGAACCTGAACTGGAACACTGTGGCAGATTCTGGATTGTGCGCGTTCAGTGCTGCCCCCTACAGGAGTATGGACAGTGAGTTTATTTTACGCTATACCTCCACTAGCCACTGGTGTGGTGGGCCTCAAGATGGATCTGTGGTGGGGGCCCATGGACTGGTACCCAACCCAGAGAGCCTGGCATTTTACCCCCGACATGGGCTGCCCAGGAAGGACCTACCGCTCTTCCCTCAGTTGCTGTTTCCAGGTGGTGTCGATGAATGGGATGCAAGGAAGGGCCTGAGGGAGAAACTCCGCCTCCAGAGTGCGAGGTCATCAGTCGAGTCTCTGAAGCCCCTCCCATTGCGACCTCAGGTGACCCCAGGTGCTGCACCCATCGAACGGGAGGGTGTGCATCACGTGAAATCAACAGGTGCTGGGTCCAGGCCGCTGTGCACAATGCGTATCACCAGCCCAGAGGAGATCAAGCAGGAGGTCTTGAGGCGCTTACAGCTCCGTCGGCAGAACAGCAGCCCCAACCTGGCTCTCCACAGCTCCCCATCCAGCCCGAAAGAGGTTAAGACATCGTACACAACAGACAACATTGCAGGTAACAGGAGTAGATCAGATTCTGCATCCGAGCGCTGCAGAGCTCCTGTGGGACGCCTACATATCCCTACGTTTGAGGAGTTTAAGAGGATGAGGCAGAAGGAGGGAGAACAGAGCAAAGAGCCCACAACAGGTTCTGTGGTATCTGGAAAACCTGAGGCTGACTTGCCACAAGAAGCAGGAACAACAGACAGTAAGATACCTCCTTCTGATCCGTCTGTCCCTCAGTCGAGCTCTAGTGGAGGAAACCGAGAGCAGCAAGAAGACTCGGAGGAGGTGGAGGGAGAAATGAGCAGAGGTGAGAGGACAGACAACAGTGGTGATGCCCTTCAGACTGTCACATCATCAGAGGAACTTCCTTGTAACACTGTGAGCAGTAACAGCACTGCAGCTCCCACCTCCTTTGCCAGCACATACTCTCCCATCCGCACAGGCCCGTCTCCACGTTCACCCCTGCAGCCCCTGGCCAGCTCAGCCCAGGAAAAAGCCCCCATTGCAGGGGGAGATTTTGGGAGCAGTAGGCGTAGGAGGAGCAGTCTGGAACCAGCTGGGTCGGTCCCCTTCCCGTCCGGCAGGGAGAACTGGGAACGGCCCTCCAGCTGCTGCCCAGCGCTCCTTCTGGAGGGGACAGACCTGTCCAGCTACGGAGCCAAGATCTATAAGATGAAGGATGGCCTCATTGGCTCCGCACTGGACCTCATCAAGAAGAGGTTAGTTTGGGAGGGGGACAAGAGGAGAGGGAGGAGTGGGGTGTATGCGTTTAATGTTGTCAGAAGTATTCAGATCTGTTACTTAAAAATACCACAATGTTAAAATACTCCATCACATGTAAAAGTCCTGCACTCAAACTTTTATGTAAGTACATTTTGCTGATCATACTTTTGTACTTTAACTTGAGTATGAAAAGTAAAAACAATTATATTATTATATCATTTTTATCATAGAAGTACCATTCAACTGAAAAGCTCAAGTAAAGTACCTCACAATGTACTTGAATATATGTACTTTCCACCATTGATTACTGTGTGGGTTTATTATTAAATTTTGCCAAATAAGATACAAATGTTGGTGTAATTCCAGTCCCCTACTACTGAAAACATTTCAAGCGCTTAGTTAACAGAAAATCAGCTCTTATTGTGAAAGCAGCTCTAGTACTTTTAAGATTTTACATTTTATATTTAAAATTGGGATTTTACACACAAATTATGATGAGTTATGATACAGTAGTAGAAATTTGCTCCACCTACAGTAGTAAAAATGTGATCCACCTTCATTAGCTACAACATTAAAATGTTGCTTACATGTTAATGCTTCAGTGATACTAATCCTGTTGTGCCTAACTGGCAACAAACAACCAAGCTAGCCAGCTGTCACTGTGGTAAATTAATGGCTTGAGTTTGTTTTTTTTACAGTGGGCTATGGATGTGAAGTTTGATTCGTACCACAGTCTTGCAGTTCGTGGATTTTCTTTATCTTCCAATCGTGTTTGAGTTGTAAGAACTTTTGTGCCTCCTGCCATCAAAAAACTAAGGTTCATAGGTGCGTTCAATTGTGTAATAGTAAGGGCATGCAGCATGACCATGTTGTTGCCCCCTACTGGCCTGCAACTACCCAGATGCAAACTATAAAACACACATATTGGCTCCAACACATCCAGTGATACAATATGTATAAAATAACTTAACGTTCTGAAAGGGGTCATCTGGCATAATGAGTACTTCTACATGAAATAAATAAACATTTTTGACAAGGATACCTTGAATTTTGTTATTAAAGTATTGTGACAAACATATGTACTCAGTGGGACATTTTACATTGTGGGACATGTCAGTGCTGTCTGGTGGACAAACTGTGATAGCGATGTTTAAATTACCTGAAATATACCTTTGATAGTTCTGTACAGTAATCTCTAGTTGTTAGCTGACATATACGCCAATATGATATATTTATAGCTAAAAGTGGGCTTTAACTTTTAGTTAAGCAAACTTTGTGAATGCAGGACTTTTAGTTGTAGTTTAGTACTTTTACACTGTAGTATTGCTGCTATTACTTATGCAAAGAATCTGAATACTTACTGAATACTACTGCCAAGATCAAAGTGGAGTTGTGAAAGTCCTTTGTGAGTGACTAAACCTTTGAATACAAACCAGCTCCAGGTAGACAAATGAGAACACAAAGGATCTATGATTTTTGTTCTCTGTTTGTGCTGCACTGTACTTGGCAGTGAGATCTGAGTATTTTACCAATAAGCGTATTGTTTTTAAATCCAGTTAATCTTTTTGGTGGTGAAATTAGATCCTGTCGTGCACATCATCTGAGCCCTGTAGCAGCTTTCAGCATCAGAGGCGTGTGTGTTTATCGGTGAAGTGTATGTGAGCACGCTTTCATGTGTGTGCTTTGCAGTGCCAGAGCACTGTATCGGTGTGTGCAAGTCCATATGTGTAAGCCCACGTGTGTTGTTGTGTTATCGATTTATCTCAGTTATTGTGATAACAGCTGTCGGAGCTAACAGGGTTGGCTCTGCAGACGAGACTGTGGGCGGGAGGCTGGCATGAAACATGACAGACTGGAAGACTGGCACCGTCCCTACAGACTTGCTGATTCCCTGTCTCTCCTCTCTCTCTCAGTGTCAGCTGTTGGCTAAATAAATGCAGGCTTCACTCCACTGTAGTTCCTTCTGATCAAGGACAAACAAGAGGAGGGTGTGTTTTACAGCACTGTGGTGCCATTTGGGTCCAGGCCTCCATGCAATGCAAATATTAGACCCTGAACACAGAAGAGCTACTTGATAAGGTTGAAGAATATAAACTCCACCCCCCTGCAGGCTGCAGGCTGTGATAGATGGGAGATATAGACGGTATCTTTCCCTGCCTGTCAGGACTCTGCACTGACTGTCGCTCCTTTGTCTGCACTGTGAGAAGTGATGATGGATGCCTGAAGCTTTACTGCATGAAGGCAGCAGTGCTGTGTGCGTCTGTGTGTATATACAATATGTTATATATGTGAAAGTGCAGAGCTGCAGTCTTGGACTGCAACTAAAGCTTATTTTTACGATTCATCTATACAGCCTATCAAATGGTGAAAATGCCCAATGTGATGTCTTCAAATTGCTTGTTTTATCTGGTCAACACTATGACAAGAATATGAGTTTACAGTCATACTAGCGGATCTGTGAGGCTGCACTTAGACACAGTGGTGTTTTGAGCTACATGCTAACTTCAGCATGCTAACGTTATGCAGGTGTAATGTTTACCATGTTTACCATCTTAGTTTAGTGTGTTAGCATGCTAGCATTTGCTAATTAGCACTAAACAAAGTATAGCTGAGGCTGACGAGAATGTCAGTAGTTTTTCAGGTATTTGATCATAAACTAAACATAAAATTTTGACCTGATGATGGTGCTAGATGAAAAGTCAGAAGATTACCAAAGTTATTGAAATTCATCATGAGGGGGACATACATTTCTGTACCAAATCTCATGACAATCCACACAAAAAAACACAAATGGCCACTTTAGGGCCATGCCGCTAGCATGGCTAAAAACTAAAATATTTTCAGTTTGCAATGATATAAAACAGAGAAAGCAGCAAATTCTCACATTTAAGAAGCTCGAACCAGAGAGTGTTTTGCATGTTGCTTCATTAATCACTCATACAATTAATTGATCACCAGAGCTGTTGATTGTCTCCCAATCGATATGTCAACTAATCATTTCAGCACTACTCTCATTGACAGCTCCGCAGCTCACGTTCAACATTGTTTGTCCCAAGTGCATTCATCTTTTATGTTTAAAAAGCACCCACAATGCAACGCACTGTGCTCTTCCCTTGTGATTTAAATTTTACTTGAGGCTCTATGAACATTTTAATACTTGGAGATTTATTAATTAAACATGACAGTGTTCTGTGTGATCTCTGCACCCTGAGGTATTTGACTCCCACCAATAAGTCTCTTTGTTTAAGTGCATTATGCAGCCAAACTTGCACACAAAGCATAATACAGCTGTAGTTGTATTATTACAGTAATATTCATATTATTACACCTGGGAGGGTTTTATAGAAATGGAGTGAAGCACTAGACCAGCACCGCAGTAAAGGTGCACCAGTTATGTATAGCGTGTAGAGGGAGGCACTCTATCTAACATGTCCACTCTATCTAATATTTTCTATTTATTTGTCTCTATTAGATGCACACACTTATAAATATATTGAATTCATTGGAGGGATATATGCATCAGTGAAAATGACAAAGCGGTGATCTATCACATACAGTGGTTTCCTGATAAATTAAGCTGCAGGTTATTACTTCCCATGCATCATCCGCAGTGTGACAGCTACTACTGTGAAGGAAAGGCCTTTAATGACAGTTTGTCCAAGGGAAAACCGATTGGATGCTTCAGAGCTGCATCCTCAAAGCTGTATTAATTAGATCTGCCTTTTCGACACACCGGCACCAGTTTAATCTGGACGTTTGGGCACCTTTCATCTGCTGTGTTGGCTTTGTTGATTACATGTGTAATACAAAACAGTACAGGTTGCCAGGGTTTGCTGTAGTTTAATATGCAAAATGTGTGTGTGCTGAAGTGTGACAGAGCATCAGAGAGGTGTTGAGAAATTATTTTTTTACGATGCGTCCAGAAAGAGCCTTTAACTGGTTTAGGGACAGAGCTCAAAAAAGACAGTTATGTAAGAACCATTAGAATAATGAGACCTCATGTTAGGTCGCCACGGGGATATCTGAGGATAACAGGTCAAAGTGAACTGCATATCATAGCAGAGGTTTAAACTAGTGCTGGAACAATTAATTGAGTAGTGGATTAACAGTAATCAGTTAATTGAATATCTTTGGCTTTCTAACTTTTTTGTTGTTTGGCAGACAAAACAAGCAATTTGAAGACGTCACCTTGGGTTCTGGGATCTTATAATGGACATTTTTCACTAATTTCCAACATTTCATAGACTTAGGCCTAACAATTTATCAAAAAAATAGTTTGCTCAAGGATTGCTCAATAATGCGAATAATCTGTAGTTACAACCATATTTAAAACAAACAATAACAACAGTTAAAGAAGCTGGGATAAGACAAATAAAATGCAAACATGCATGTGTAAAGTAGCCACAGTAACAGCAGCACTTTAACTGATGATAAAAAGGTAGTATACTGTGGAAATGACAAGAAACATGAGAGAGAAGAGAAAAGAGGAGATTACATGCAGCATTACATTCATGCTCAGGAGCTAATATCACCAAATCTCAAATTTATGTATAGCTGCTGTAGCTGTGCCATGATCACCACTAACCACATGCTCCTCAGACATCCCTCTCTCTTGTTACATACACCACTTTGGGGAAAAAAAGTCAATATTTCAGGAATTTACGGCCTTTCTTTCATTCTGTGAGCCAGACATTGCTGAGACTCTATTATGTATTTTGACCCCTGGGCCTATTAAACCTGCTGAGCTGATAAAGAACCACAAACGCCTTTAAGTTGAGTAAAAATATAATAAACTCTAAAATTGCTGTTACAAGGTTTTTTTTTCTTGCAGTAACAGCAGTTCTATTATATTTCGCACACTCGTGCCTGCTGGACTGTGAAGCTCACCAGTGTTTGAAAAACAAAATCAATATACTATATATAGTTGGTAGTTCCTGTTGTTAATAATGTCTGAAAGCAAAAATTAAAGATGTGTGCATTATTTTAAAGCTCGACTAATCAATATGACTACATGTAATGTGAAAGGGGTCACTCGCAGTGAGGAACCCACAGGGAATTATTAGCTGTTTTAGCCTCTTTTAGCTCATAGTTTTGGTTTGATGGCAGATTTACTGTTTTGCTTAGCCTCAGTGTTTTCAGAGGCCGCAGGCAGCTGTTTTCAGAGGGGGAAAAGCCCTGATAAACCTACTGTACACTACCTACCCAGCACCACATGGCAGACAGACAAGCTGGTGAAGAAGGTGGAACAGATATTTTTCTCAGGAGTAAGCGGAAACCCAAGGGAGTAATTCAATAGGGGTGGCATGTCCCCCTCAGTTTTAAGGTTTCAGTTTGATTTACTCACTAAAATGTCTCAAAACAGAATCTCCGAGCTGTCCAGCTGCCAAAATCCAGAGGAGAGAAGAGAGATGTTGATTAAAATGTTATGTTCATGTAGGTTGCTTTTAAGTATTACCGTGTATTCAAAAGCTTTACAAGCAGCAGTGAGTATTTGCAGACTTTTTCTGGCCTTGGATTTGCCTTTGAGGCTGCATATTTGCTACAGCTCTACTCTCTGGTTGGTGGAGGTTATACCTGCAGCCTGAGAGGAAGACCTACAGACACTACTCAGGGATGTAAAAATGCTGCAAACTCCTCTGCATGTATTTTGTAGTCAAAAAAAGAGTTATTATTACCAAACTTCTACACCCTTGTAGAGAGCAAACAGAGCTAAAAGGAGATTGGGTATTGGACAATTCATCAGGTGTCCAGAGGCAGGACTCCAAATGATTGATCATGTTGCTTTGTGTCTGCCAGATGTGTAAATAGCTACCGTATACTGACGTGTTCGCTGCAACAGCTTTAGACTTCTTGTCTCTGCTGTGTGTGTTTGTTATGTGCTCATACAAATGCTTGCATAAGTCCCTGCAGGCTTGCATTTGTGGTTTGTGTTCATGGATCATGCAATTCCAGTGTAGTTGTTTAGTGTGTTTGTCACCGCCTGTGAGCTTTTGTGGGGTGTCTCAGATCACATGCCGGCTGTGTGCTGGCAAGAATGGATCCCCAGTTATTAGACAAAGGAATGAAGGAAAAGTATGATGCCTCTGTGTTTGTGTGTGTATGTGTGTGGTTGTGTGCTGGGCTGGCAGTGTCCCTGTGGTAGGGGTTCAGGTGTTAATATCCGCTGATCTGTCTAATTGCTGTCCTCCTGAGAAGGGGTTAAGGGTGGGGGGGTTAGGAGAGACACTGATTTGGGTGTTTGGGGGTGTAGAAGGATGATGGAAGAGGAGGCGGGTGGGTGGCGGGGATAGAAGAAGACACAGCAGGAAGCAGAGAGGCATTTGAGCTGGAGAGAGAAGAATGAGGTGGAATGAATGACAGGGATGCTGTAAGGAGAAGAGAGCTCTACCAGAATTTTAATTTTATTCCCTCCTCTCCCTCCTGTTCCCTGCATTTTCTTTCTCCCTCCCTTTACTTTCCCTCTTTCTTCATTTACTTCCTCTCTCCCACATCCTGCTTCTATCCTCCTCCCCCTTTTCCTCCTTCTCTTCCTCCCGTTCTTTTGCTCTCCCTCCTTGCCTTCTCTTCTTCCCCTTGTCCCTCCCTTTCACTCCCCCATCTCTCCCTCCCTTCTCTCCATCCATCTCTCCCCCCTCACTCTGTGCCGCCGTCTCCTCCTCTCTCCACCAGCTGCAGTGCAGAGATCTCCGCCGAGGCCCCCGTCAGGCTGTCAGGTGACCGGGACGGAGGCTGTGACATCACCGCCCCCTCGACCGACTGTCAGCCCTCCGCCGTTGCCATGGCAACGTCGGCAACGGCCTGCGGAGCCGAGGCTGGCGACGAGACACCTGCAGGAGGAGGAGGAAGAGAGGAAGCAGGAGAATGCGTAAGGATTCTTTTTCATTTTCTTTCCTCTTTTTTTCTGAAATGTGTCGTCTGTGCGTGTCTTTGATCGCTGCTTTTCATTGTTGCTTCGTAGTGTACAGAAACACATAGATGTATTGGTATTCAAGGATGACTGGGACAAGCAAGGGGACTGCGACACATACAATCATGCACATCACTCACACATACTGATGCAGAGGTATTTGTGGAGACAAGAACGAGCATGCAGCGCTCTGTCTTCCAGCAACAGCTCGATGTCTGACGATGCAGTAAAAAGAGGATCAAGCTCCCCTCCAGCAGCTGGCTTCTGGTAACTCAGCGCTTTATTCCTGCTCTCTGCATGGCTCCTCTCCGCTGGCTGGCTACAGCTTGACACCAGCCTCAGCTGCAGCTAGCATTGTGCTCCTCTCTGTGCATCTGCAGAACAGAAGAGCCGGACTGACATGGAGTCACATCTTGCTTGAATGCTACAAGGCTGTTGGTAGTTTAGAGAACAGATGTCGAGGTGCGTTTGCTTCTTGCCTTTTCTTAATTTTTTGCTTTGAATCCACAATGGAGCCTGCCTCTGCATTCCCAAAGTAAGGGCTGCAATTTGATAATTCAGTGGAACATGAATTATTCTCCTTCATTTTACCTGATGGCTGCAAGCTGTATATAATTTTCTGGTGTAGGGCGATGAAAACCTGTGTAGCTGTTAGTAGACAGAGAACTATCGACATTTGTCTTTGATGTAAAGCCAATATCATCAAATGCAATGGATGTGGGTGATGCCTCTGGGGTGAAGAATCGCGTGTCATAGCAATGACCTTTGAACTTTCCACCTTAGGTCAACTCGCAGGGGCTAGATGGACCCTAAAAGGATTTTAAAAGCCATGTGAGGAGTGTTTGTCCATGCAGAATGCTGCAGTGTGTCAGGGAATTCCTCGCTTTACCTTAAAAAAAAAAAAGCCAGGAGATGCTTTAAATTGTCACTCGGGGGACGCCTCTCGTCTTCAAGGCTGGGTGGTTTCAAGTTGTGATCATAGCAGATTTTTGGGTGTGCGGCCTTGTTGTGTTTAGAGTCTGTTACAAGAGTTGGCAGACGATTAGTACTGCATCTCAGTATGAAATTTGGATTCCTGTCAGTTCTGCAAGCTGGGATCAGAGAGATAACCAAGATTTGTTATGTAATGATGTCATGACAGTGAACATGGTGACATACTCCTCACACAGACACACACACGCAGATACACAAGCTGTGATTTCTCTCTTCACAATTCTCACCTTATCTCCTTGGAGAGTTTTGCCCTTTTTTATCTGTTGCTATAGCAACATGACCGTTTGATTGACACATGTGTCCTCCCAACCGGCAGCACACCGGTCTGGGCTGCAGGCGCTCCAGCTCGGACGCAACCTATGAGCTGGCTGAGACGGTGAGGGCTCAGCGCGAGTGCCGTCTCCGACCCCACTACAGTGACCCCATGCCAGCTGACGCTTCCAAGCGCAAACAGCTGGAGATGAAGATTGCTGCCGCCGCCAGACTCCATGGCCATCGCCGAGACCGAGACAGAGACCGAGACCGAGACAGTGGTGAGTACATGACACATGTGTGACAACTGTGTCACTTTGTTCACAGTGTCACAGTCTGTCTGTAAAAGTCTGTAGGGTAACTTCTCTGGTTTAACCAGATGTTTTATGTACCAAATCTGGTGAAGATTGGTTTTCAGGAAGAGTGATGAGAAAAACTGTTGAAAAACTGATAGTTCAGTGACAAGCTGCTTAGGTGGAAATGAGCGTGGCTTATGCTGAAATATTTGTCTTGAAGCACGACATCCAGGACAAAAGAGAGTTTTGTCTTTACACCTCATGGCACAAGAGCTGTACACCAAAAATATAACGTGCTTTATAAATGGTACCAATGTTTATCACTTGATCCATGATTCATTAGGCCATTGATCATTCCTTTATTCTTGAGCCTAACTTACCACAAAACTTTACTAAAATCTGTTTTAAAGAGAACTCCAGTGATTGAGTATTTCACAAGTGGGGGAATTGCAAAAGACAGATGAACAAAATAATGGTCCAAATTGAAGCAGCAGAGAGAAATATTTTGATTTTTAGTCCCTAGTATGAGTCAAGCTCCAAAAACACTGGATCCTACATTTCCCACAATCCCAACTGGTCAGCATCTTTTTGTTAGATCCTCCTCCCTAACACCCAAGCCTTTCAAACTCCACACCTCCAGTTTGCAACCCAGGCTTTCTGTTAAAAATGTGAAGTCTCCAAGCCCAAACTGAGATAACCCTCGTGACATCATCACTATGACATGATCAGGATAAAAAGCTCCGTTAGAGCCACAAAAGACATGATATACATAACATTATATACAACTTTTATCACAAACTGAATAGTACTCCTTGTGACTAGTAAACTGACTTTGATGTGTACAGTGGAGTGGAACAGAAAAACAAACACAAAGGTCCAAAAACACATAGACACACTTTCACTGATGTTATGGACCCGGTCAGAGAAATAATAAAAAGTGTTTGTCAAAAAACATATATAAACATATATAATTATAATTAATATAATTGCAGAACTCCATGTCCTCATTACATCTTCCTCACCTCATCAGGGAAGGTGAATCACCCTAAATTGTGAATGAAGCTAACTCAACTAAACCTGGCATTTTGCAATCCGTTTCATTTGAAAAAGATTAAGAGCTACATTTGATTTGTTTCAACATCTTTTATGCAACTTAGTGTCATGCTGGTCTCTGAATATGTTGGCCTTTGCACCCAGTCCTCACCTCCCCCATCAAACACACATACAGAGAGCTCCCCTGCTAATAGCATGCTCTTCCCTGTCAGCAGAAGCTCTCTGACACTGGACGCTGGCCACAGAATGTCAGTCAATATGGCATATGCTAATGATGACCTTGTTGCTCTTTCCAGAAGATAAAAGTGAAATTGACTAGAAATTGTTTTTTTCCTCAGTACAAAAAAAAATCATCATCCAGTGGTTTCATATTAATACATAATTAACAGAATGTACATAATGAACCAGGTGTTTGAATGAAACATTTGAAACCTTGTCTTAGCAGCTAAGCAAACACATACAGTCTGTCTGTCTCTCTGTTTGAACGCGCACACACACACACACACACACATGCACAATAGTATTGACATGCATGCAGACAAAGGTTAAGTCCTTGACTGGAGGGTTAGGGATCTAATTATTGGAGAAAGATGATATCTATAATAGTTTCTTCACTTTGAAATGACCAGTAATGAGTAGTCCAGATTAAATGGCCGTTCATTAGGGAGGCTGCTATTAATGCTGTGTGTGTGTGTGTGTGTGTGTCCATGCAGTGTGAATAACAAAGACTGTAGAGAGTAAATCCATAAACATCATGAGCACTAATGATCTCCACCTCCCTCTCCCCAGCTCCAGCAGCAATTCGTGGTCACTCAGAGCCCCCTGGTGAGGAGCGCCAGGCGGGTCTGGGTGTGACTCGGCCCGGGCAGCATCGCTGGAGCACCATCAGCAGCCTGAGTGCCGACAGCGGAGTGGTGGGCCTTAGTGATGAGCGGGAGGAGGAGGACAGCGAGCCTCACCGTTACCGCAGAAGCCGGGGAGCCGAGGTGGAACGGGTGGACAGCGGCATTGGCCCGGGTCTGTCCCGCACCTGGAAGAGACCATCTGCCTCCCTCAGAGCCTGGGAGGCCCAGAGACCCTGCCCAGACTGTGGACTGAGGGATGGGGCCTCCAAAGAGCGAGGAGAGCGCATGTGTGAACGATGCTCCAAGCTGCGCATCGAGCGCAAGGAAGCCATCCTGGAGTTTCTGAACACAGAGTCGAGCTACGGCGAAGACCTGCGAATCATCAAGGAGGAGTTTTACTGCCCCATGCAGAGTGCTGGTCTGCTGACAGCTGAGCAGCTCGCTGTGGTGTTTGGTAATGTTCAGGAGCTGATAGACGTCAACGACCGCTTCACTGAACACCTGCAGGACAGCATCGACCAGGCCTTTGACCAGGTAACCCACTCTCTCTCTCACACACACACTCACACACACACACACACACACTCTCACACACACTCACACAAACACACACACACTCTCACACAAACACACACACTCTCACACACTGAGAGTGAACTTTCAATCTCAATTTTTAAGCCAAGATGGACAAGAAGTCCTTAAAGTGCTCAGAAAAACATTTACAATTCCATGACAACTGGGCAACCTCCACTCTGATAATTATGAAGTTTGATACAACTGAAAGCTCCAGAACAGCTACTAAATGACCTTGTGGTCATTTTTCTTGATTTTCTTGATAGTACCATGATTTGGCTATTTCCATCAAGATACTGACACTAATTTCTGGAAAAAGTCTGCTGCTCTCCATTGCAACCTTTACAATATTTTGGTCACTGTTTTGCTTTGTCATGCCTGCTGCTTTACTGTATGGTGTAACTGCAGCAATCACTTGCTGATCATAAAGCATTTCATAAGCCCCACCTCCACGCCAGCATTAACCTGTAGCCTCTGAGGCAAAACTTTTATGGGGGGAAAGATATTATCGTCACTCCCCAATCACTACTGTGCTGAGCTTGGTGTATCCTTGTAGGAAAATATACAGACCAAACATAAACTGTACATATTCTGCATTCACATAATCATTTTTAGTGGCTGAACTAATTTTACTTTGCCGGCAGATCTTTCCGACACAGTAATGGACAACATTGATTTAAGACAAATTGTTTCAGTTCCAGTGCAAGACGTAAATGAGTTGAACATTGACTTGACCATTTTCTCTCATGTGGTTTGACCTCAGGGAGATGAAGATCTACTGACAGTGTACATAGGAGAGATCTTTCTGGAGTTCGTCAACATGCTGCCCGCCTTCCAGACCTACTGCCTGCAGCAGTCCACCTCGGTCAACATGCTCAACACACTAGAAAAGGAAAAAGAATTGCTCAGGTACACACAAAGTACAAGGATTCTTCTTCCAGTTAGTCTGTGAGATGGAAAAGTTACACTGGGAGCTTTCTCTAGTTCCTGCCACGGCTGCTCTGTATAATTCTTAATGGAAAAGACAGCGGGTTATCACTTATTCAGAAGAAGTTCTATTTTGAGAATAGAGCTGCAATGATTCATATTTTTAGACAGAACCACAGCTCATCCATGAGTCAGGCTGTCCTGTGATTCGCATTAATCAACGTTTTAAGAGTTTTCCCAGGACATGCACAGAATCTCTCCATTTTCAACTTAATTTTGTCTCGTTTGTCTTTTCAGAATCTTCCTGGATGTTTCCCAGAATGACAACACAGCACTGCGTCGTATGAACTTGCGCTCCTTCCTCATGGCCCCCCTCCAGCGTGTGACTAAATACCCGCTTCTATTGAGCCGCATCATTAAGGTCACTCCCGAATGTCACCCCGACTATGCACGTCTCCGTGAGGCCAAGAGTCGGGTGGAATCCCATCTGGAACACATCAACATGAAGACCAAGCAGGAGGGCAACGGCGTCACCTGGTCCCTCCGCTCATTCCGCCGTGACAGCCGCAAAAACCGGGAGGTCATCAACATTGAGATGCGAGAGGTGTCAATGAAGACGGTTGGCTGGGCGAGAGAAAACACGCGATTCGTCATGGAGGGACCCCTTCAGTTATCCCAGCCAGCAGATGGTCAGTGGATGAAGAAGGGCAGCAAGGCCCTCAAGTTCCAAAATGTCCAGAGTCTGCTGATGGTGAGCACACAGCGGGCCGGTGAAGCCCCAGGACAGGGTACCGATGTGGGGGCAGGGGGGGATCAGGGGGAGGGTGGTGGAGAGAGCATCCGAGATGGAGTGCTGGTTCTAATCAAGGACAAGAGCAGCGGCAAGTTCACAGTGCTGAGAGAGCCCATCCGTCTGGGAAACTGCGTGGTATCTACAGATCCGGACTGTGAGGACACATTCGAGGTGCTCGATATTCGGCGGGAGTCTTTCGTTTTCCGCGCTTCGGACAAATCTCGTACCCAGCAGTGGTTTCATCAGATTAAGAGATACGCTCGAGACTTGGGCACCTGGAGGAAAAGACGCAATGCTTTGCCCAACATCATGATCAACACAAACCAGACCCGTTCCTGAGACTAACTGTCCTCTGCCTTTGTTACACTGTAAATAACCTGAATCCTTCTACTGCAAAAATAAATTGACGAGAAACATTTCTGAGTGACACCACTGTTATAACGTTAGATTTCAGTAAAAAAAAAAACAAATCTTTCTCAAAGTCTCATAAGGGTAAGAGAGAGATCTAGCACTTTTTTCTTACAAAGTTATAAGTGCACCATACTGTAATAAAATCATGTATGAAGGTTTAAGTCGTTATCAAAAAAACAAACAAAAAAAATCAGATTCTTGGACAACCAAAAAACTTGGGCTGTGCTTGTCAGCCTTGATTGTAAAGACTGTTTGCTCTTGGAGAAAGAGAGCTGAGTTTTCAGTAAATAAGGTGTGTTTGTTGAAAAGCATGACTGAACATGACTGACTGCGAAAAGAAAAATTGTAATGTCATTTTTTATACAAGACAGTGGTGGGGGAACATTTGTTTTTAGTATGAAGAGGTGGAGATGTGATCAAGACCTTTGTTCAGTGGTTTCTGTTTGTTGTCACTGCCCTCTCCTATCTGTGTGCCGCCCTCTACTGTATGTTGGCGGTAGAGCAACTTTCACTGCCAGAGATGCAGTTGAGCAGAGCCTCTCTAACAGGCTGAACAGACCTCCTGTATCACTGTGTTTAAATGAGAACTCACGAAACAGCAATAATCTCTGCCAGTTTCAAAATAAGTAGCTACTGTATATGCATTTAATTTCCCAAGATTTCCTTTGGCGTTCAGGTGTTTATTCTGCTTCGATGCGCGCTGTTACCGGGTTTCATGTGGAAAATTCAACTCAAGTCTCAAATCTGAACATGTTTGTTGTCAATAAAGCTTCCCTTCATCATCCTAACATTGAGGAAGTCTCTGTTCCAGTCAGTCATTGGAGTTAAAATAATCTTAGTGCCATGAAAGCAGTTCGTGAGAAGTCTAGTCAATCTCCTTTGCGTTAACATCATGTCAAATAGGTAAAGTCAAACACTACAGTTTCCTCCACTGTGTGTGAAGTGCAGTGTTTTTCAGCCTTGGGTTCGGGACCTCATGTAGGGTCGCACAGACCAGGCCATGAGACAGATATTTGATATGTGTTTGATCTATTTGTAAAACTAGAACAAGCAGTTATTTGAATTATCGATTAATCTGATTCATCGGTTGGTCTACAAAATGTTCGAAAATAGTGAAAAATGGCCATCTCAAATTCCCAGACTGTAATGAGTCTTCTAATTTTGTTTTTTGTTCGATCAACAGTCCAAAACCCAGTAATTTAATTTACAATTATATAAAAAAGGGAAAAGCAACATTTGAGAAATGACCGAAATTGTTGACTTTGTGTCAATCAACTAACCTATTTACTTACATCACACCGTAAGTTTGTGATAAAGAATTCAATTAAATAGGTTTGAAATACGTCATTTTTATATGCCACCCTCTTCCCAAGACCCTGAAAGTAGAAAGCAAAAATAACCCATCTTTATTTATTAGAATCTATTTGGCATTTTATTGCCATAATATGAAATCTCTCTGGCTGCTGAGGTCATGACCATTTTGGCATAAAGGTTGAAAAACCCTGGTTACTTGACAAACTCGCCTCAAGAAAATGTCCCATCTCATCATGACACGGTTTTAACTGTGTATGTGACCTAGCGATGAGCTGTTGTGCCTTGGTACTTGATAACTGTTATGCTAAAACATACTGAAATATTTGCAACCTGTCACAGTAGCATTTATCTCCGAGATATAAACTAGACTGCCCTGTCGGCACTTGATATCAATTCATAGGCAATATAATTATTCCTCTGACAGTCCTTGGCTGCTGATATGTGATCCTCTCCTTCATTTTAGTGTTTTTATTTATGAAAGCTTTATTTTGTTTAATGCACTTTATTATGATTCAGTAATAGAATGCTCTCCAGTAAAACAAATGTTACGCTGTCTTGTTTATTCACAATTCTTCATATTAGAAGGAAACTAGTGGACCAAACTTGATTACAGTAGGTCGAGACAATACAGTCATCAAACCAAAACCACTATTTAAGACTGATGCTGTTTTATGTTTGTTATGTAGCACTAGAACAGGTAGCAAATCACTGTGTTTTGGAGGGCAGGGCTGCTCAACTCCACATCAATACTCCTGTGCTGTCGGAGAACGTTGTTTCAGATTAACCCTTTCAAAATGTAAAAAAATCAAAGCCTGCTGAGTTGCATACAGTTTCTTTTGTTTTCCTCATTTGCATTTAAAAGATCTGATGTATTATTTCCCCAGTGTAATATATTGTGAATTATATTAAAAGATTTTAAACACAACCTTGCTTTTTGCATTTTTCTGTGCAAAACGCTCATTTGTAAAGTCTGATGAAGCTGCAAATGTAGAACGTAGAAATATATTTACAGTAATTTTAAGCATCTTTAGGACAACTCATTCACAGACAGGAATATACACGGTACAAGTGGAATGCACTTATCACTCCAGGAAACAAAAGCTACAAAATGGAAGAGTGAAAGTGAATTATTTTTAGAAAATACAATCCAGCTCCACAACAGTATAGAAGCAAACAGAAGCATGGATGCCGACAATGGAAACAAACCGTCCAAAACATTTCTTTAAGTGGAAAAAACTGTTAACATGCATACATGACATTCTGATTTTGTATTTGCTCATGGATATCCAGAGAAAGCTTCATCACCTGACAACCAAAATATTAAAATGGCTCAATGGACATCCATTGGCACTGTTCTGTTGGAAATAAATGACAAAAAAATGAATCTATCTAAACAGAGTAGCTTTATGTTGTGTGAAGTGCATCTTTGTCATTTCTTTGGCTCTACCTCTCCTGGAGCCTCATTTCTAAAAATTAGGTATATGCAGGTTAGGTGCTAATGATCAAAATCCAAACCAAGGCTTCTTTATGAAAGTCAGAAATTATCAAAATCTGGTAAGAGTTATGGTTAGTTGGGGGAATGCTGTAAAATGTATTTACTGGTTGTTACTGTCTTTTGGATTTTTGGATTCTAGATTTAATCATCTGGTTGTTGCATCAAATATTTCCTCCATAAATGAGGCTCCTGGATCTCTGTTTGGATGCATCAATTTTTCGACAATAATACAGAGTCCTAAGAAATACCACCAGGCATGAACTCATCTGGTGAACAACACAAACACATTCAACTAAACGCAAACATCCACTAAAAGTAAGCTCTGCGTGGCTGGAACACTCCACTCTGAGCTATCGCCGCCTGTCTTCTCGAATGAATTAAACATCAACATAATGTAGTTTAATAAGAAGTTGACTGCTGCAAATTAGATGAAACCGTTGCAAAGCCACCTCAGTGAAACAATAACACATGAATCAGATGAGGCTGAGAACACAGATTTCCAAACACCAGCAACAAACTGAACCATCGCCTAAGCCTCTGAACGAGAGTGCCAAGCTCTGTCACCGTCTCTTCCACCCTTCTGACAGACTGACATCCATCTGAAGCACTTCTCATGCGTGCATTCGCACAAACGCACACTCTTATACACACACATTCACACACACAGTCTGTCCTCAGCTGCTGGGGCCTCAGGTAGATCCCTGGGTCTTGCCTTCCAGGTGGGGTAAGGTGCAGCAGCCGTGGAGAGGTCCCTCCTCCGTCTCCCACAGCCAATCACCACCTCCGAGCTCTACTTGTCCATGCCAGACTCGGGCTCCTTGGCAAGCCCGCGGATGGACAGGTCGTAAACCACCTCCTCTATCTTCTTCACGTCGTACTTGAGGCCGTCATAGCGCTTCCGCAGCGGGTCGTTCTTCAGGTTGAGCAGGCGGAAGCCCGAGTCCAGCTCATTGATGAAGTTGGAGATGCGGAGCGGCCGGGTGTAGTCTCCTGCTGTGACGCTGTTTACCGCCAACCGTGACTGGAGGAAGAAACAACAGCACAAATTAAACACAGTTACTCAGCTTACATGTACAAGGATCTGCTGTTTATCTAGAAATACATTTTAAGATAACAGCAATCTTGCAGGCTTAGGTTGGTCAGTGTATTCATGCCGTGTTCCGATTGGTTCATTTGTAGACATTTGTCATATTCCTAATCAGCCATCTAAGACCACTGTTTTTGGATTGAAGCCAAATATTTAATCTGCTACAGCCAAAACTGAACAATGTATAGGGGCCCTTAAAGAATTCTAGGACACAGGGGAACCTGATGCATGATTCTATATTGATAGGCAACTGCAATCATTGTTCTAGTTGATGTAACACCATAGCAATCAACAATAGACTCACCAGTTCACTAGCCATGATCAGCACACCTGCCAGGTAATCCTCTACATCCAGGTGAAAGCCTTTCTCTCGCACCACCTCAACTGTAGGGTGAAAAGGGCAGAGCAAAAAAAAAAAAAAAAAAAAAATAGTAAAGCCACATTCCTCAGTAACAGTTACACACTAACACACAGACTGGTACCTACTGCCGAGTATCTGGGCCACTTCCTCTCGAATCACAAGGGTTTCAGTCTCCAGGTAGACAACAAAGGCTGCTAAGAAAGCCAAGCGCTGCAGGACAAACCGCCAATGTTCATGGAACCTAAAGCGGGATGAAACAGTTCAGAGAAAGAGAGATAAAACACTTTATTTTGCCAGGACAATCCACTCAGTATCAATTCTGCTCCCCAGGGATGTCTCACGCAAGCATACTTTTAGTGTTTTGCCTTTAGTTCTATGCTGATGACTTAAGATATGACTTCCAAGGATACCATTATAACCATTACAGCCAAAAAGTTGAACAATTAAGACATTTAGATGAAAGCTTGATCCATACTCGGCATTAGAAAATTAACATGGTCTTAAAAACTGAATTAGGCAGCAGGCAACATAAAAGCTTAAGCAAATGTGACAATTTGACAGTAAGTTTAAATGAGAAAATTGTAACCCAAGGAAAGAGTTGCCAAAGTAGACAGTACAGATACAGAGTTAATAATATAGTAAACGTTTGAATGACAATCCTTCCAACCACACATCAAAGTGTGTACTGAATGGTTGCAACAGCTCCTACCTGTAATACTGCTCCACAGGAAATTTTGTTTTGAGGTCTGCAATTTGTGTCCTGACTGTGCTGAACAACTCCCGTGCCTTTGCACATTTACTGGGAACTAATGGGAGAAAGGAAAAAGACACATTTTAAAGATTAAAAAGTCTAATTTGGAGAGACAAACATCAATCAGTCAGAACAGTGCATACTGTGGCAAACGCTCACTTTCTTTGAATCCAGATGGTTGGTGGACACTTTGGAGCACTGTTAGTATTTCCCTGGCAGTCTGCTCCAATGTCTGGACCACCTTACGGATATCCTGCAACAAAGTCCATCAAGTGTCAGTGTTTTCTTAATACGATATAACATCTCTTCTATTAACAGATATACATACCCAACACCCCTGACAAATACACATAACCCAAGTACAATCCACAAAGAAACCCCACTCCCAAAAGACACGTGTTTAATGGATCATTGGTACCTTATCCAAGTCCAAATCAGTGCAATGTAATTCTTTTAAATTTCTTCTAATTTCTGATTAGCTCACGGCAACGCCTACAATAGTGTATTTTGCTTTAAAAAAAAACCTGGGGGGAAAAAATGTCCATCTTTTTTTTTTTTGTCTTAATATGCCGAAATAAAGAGGAGTATACGTTAATGGTAAGTAATTGTGTTACAGGAGCTACACCTTGTCAGATAAGCAAGAAAGCATTAATTCTTCATTTTTTAAGCGAAGTTTGGCGTTACCCATCTCAGCGAAACCGGGCGTAACTTAACGCCCGTAGAGCAAAACACACCAGGCAGCAGAGCGTAACGTAATTTATATTTTAGAAAGAGTGACACGCCTGGCCTGAACACAGTGCCGTTAGACAGCTAGTTATCGTAGTACATCGTTTGACTCGCTGTTGCCTAATAAACAGGCTCTGGTTAGCCGCGGGCTAGCTGGCCGTCTCTGGGAGCTAACGCCGATAGCAGCCGTTCATTCACACCTCTCTGACGTCCTGGTCGGCGCTCAGGAAGCCCTGGATGTGGCTGAACATCTCGGTGACAGACATTTCTGATCGCAGTCGAGCTGTGCGGGCGATGCCGACGATGGTCCGTCTGCAGCCGATTCATAAAAACACCAACGTGCTCGAAAAACCGCCACCCCCGTGTCGGTGCTTGGTGCGGCGCGTGGAGATGATGTCATCACGTCCAACGTCATGCTGTTGTCGCTCCACGTTTTGTGCCAAAACATTTTGCTTAAAGGTTAAAAAAAAGAAACTACTACTACTACTACTACTGCTACCAATACTACTACTGCTACTACTGCTACCAATACTACTACTGCTACCAATACTACTACTGCTACTACTGCTACCAATACTACTACTGCTACTACTGCTACCAATACTACTACTGCTACCAATACTACTACTGCTACCAATACTACTACTGCTACTACTGCTACCAATACTACTACTGCTACCAATACTACTACTGCTACTACTGCTACCAATACTACTACTGCTACCAATACTACTACTGCTACCAATACTACTACTGCTACTACTGCTACCAATACTACTACTACTGCTACCAATACTACTACACGTTACTACTTTACCATTACTATTTCATTATTTCATAATACACACACATTGTTACTAATACTATTACACAGTACTAATATTACTACTTACATTGCTACTAATACTTACTTACATTGAAGTACTAATATTTATTATTAAGTAATTAATATTTACATTGCTAATTATTACTATTTATTATATTATTGAGCATTAATATTACATTATTGAAAGTACACATATTTATATTAGCATTATTACTTAGCATATTATACTTTACATTATATTATTACAGCATATTGTGCACACATTATTATTATTGTTACATTTACATTATTGTGCCATTAATATTTACATTGTTAATACTAATATTTACATTGTATTTACTAATACATATTACAGTACCAATACTACTACTGCTACCAATACTACTACTACTGCTACCAATACTACTACTACTGCTACCAATACTACTACTGCTACCAATACTACTACTACTGCTACCAATACTACTACTGCTACCAATACTACTACTACTGCTACCAATACTACTACAGCTACCAATACTACTACTGCTACTACTGCTACCATATGGAAAGCCTTTTGAGCATTTATTAGATATCCTTGATATCAAACGTCAGTGTCCTGTACTAGTTCGGTCTTTGTCAGTACTAGTTGGACATTTTGGCGCACTAGTTCGCTACTCGCTCGTACTAGTTCAACAAAAACTCTTACTAGTAAGGCTTTTTCAGCAACTAGTACAACTTTTGTCCAACTAGTTCAGGGCGCTGACGTTTGATATCAAGGATATCTAATAAATGCTCAAAAGGCTTTCCATATGTACTAGTTGCTGAAAAAGCCTTACTAGTAAGAGTTTTTGTTGAACTAGTACGAGCGAGTAGCGAACTAGTGCGCCAAAATGTCCAACTAGTACTGACAAAGACCGAACTAGTACAGGACACTGACGTTTGATATCAAGGATATCTAATAAATGCTCAAAAGGCTTTCCATACAGGGCGCTGACGTTTGATATCAAGGATATCTAATAAATGCTCAAAAGGCTTTCCATACTACTACTACTACTACTGCTACCAATACTACTACTACTACTACTGCTACCAATACTACTACTACTACTACTGCTACCAATACTACTACTAATAATAATATGTACTATATTATTTTAGTCTATTATCTATGGAAGCCCATTTCCGCCAGTAAAAAAAAAAAGATGAAAAATTATGAGATAAAAAGTCATAATTATGAGATAAAAAGTCATAATTATGAGATGACTTTTTATCTCATAATTATGACTTTTTATCTCATAATTTCCATTATTTTCATTCATTATTATTTCATTATACTGCTGGAAAAAGTACTCAGATCTTCTGCTTAAGTAAAAGTAGTAATACCACGGTGTAAAAGTACTGTGTTGCCCTGCATTCAAAATCTTACTTAAGTGAAAGTACATCATATGGCCTAGTTAAAGTACCACTCATTATGCAGAATAATATATATAATATCAGTGGATTATAATTAGTGATGTATTAATGTATAAGCATGACCAATTTCATCTACTTTATATACTCTGGGGTATCTTAATCCACAATAATACGTCAGTTTATTAGTTGATTTATATTTTGTATTCATAATCTGAATCTGTAAAGTAACTAGTAACTAGTGTTTTCAAATAAGTGGTAGGATATCTAATTTAACATAATACAGGCCAACCATAGTTCTTTTTACAAGGCGCGTCTTCCAGCAGGTGTGAACAGAAGCAGCATTGTCTGCAGGTCAGAAACTTGGTGACTTTTCCTTTTTGCCTGACTGGGTTTGGGTTTATCCCAGTAGACAGACGTGTTTGCATTACCCAATTCATCCCGTTGATGGAGCCAAAGCAGCACTCTTGTTACCAGCTAATGTTACCTTCAGATGCTGCTCGAAAAAAGCAACACCAACCGCAAAAAAAATCACTAGTTGGGGGAAATTACCAGAGAAAAACTTGCCAAGCTCATCGGTTAGTTAGACCCCATCCTTGAAGCTAAGCTAAGAATGAAATATACTATTTGAAAATAACACAAATATCACCTCTATGGTTTTGGCATACATTTTGGAATGCCAGAGTTCTTACTTTTTTTCTTTTATAATCCTTTATTTACACTTAAGGGAAACAATTTTTATTCTAATCAGTACGGTAAACTATCCTTTGGCTCTAGTACAGATTTGCTGAACGCATAAAATAAATAACTCTCTCATCATCTCTTTGGAAGCCCATTTCTGACAATGACAGAGAAATAAAAATAGTATAGTGCGAGATAATAAGTCAAAACTGTGAGTTTTTTTCCTAAAAAGTTTAAGATTTACTGAGTCCCTGACATGGAAACTCAGAATTGTGGGGTAGTACGCCTAGGTCAAAGTCTTGACTAAGTAAGTCAACATCATAAAATAGTAAATAAACCTTAATTTACCATGTCATAATTTTGAATTACTATTTCAAAATCATGAGTAATAGGTTTGACTAAGAGAGTCGAAGGTTTGACTAACTACATCATCATTTTTGATTTACAAGCCAACACTTTGACTTATTATCTCATAATTATGACTTAGAAACCATTATTTTTTATTTTAAAATCAAAATCAAGCTCCCACATTTTGATTTACCACTCTTTTTCTCTCTCTCCACTTAGTGGTTGTCAGATTTCCGACGGCTCCAGAAGGCATCATCTCAGGGCGCAGCTGACGCAGAGTAACAGGAGTCGGTCTCCTGTTGCTCCAACTAGTCAGCCAGACAGCTCTGTGCGGGTCAGGAGGTGGAAACCGGCTCAGACAGACCTCTCTGCTGGTTCATATAGCTCCCTTATCTCAACCGTACCTTGTTTTTGAATGCGCCGTTTTGTTCGTTACCTCGGGACTTTGAAACAATGCAGCTAAGTGCTGTTCAGCCGAGCCTCTGAGATGGAGAAAAGCTCAGCAGAAGATGACTGCGTGGATTCAGGAGCCGAGACTGGAGGGTGAGATGTGTGGCTGCCCCTGAATATCTCTCTAAATGTGTTTGCCTCCGAGTTAATTACTCAAAATGTTAAACCTTTGAAATAAGCAAAATTTGCATATTCATAGATTCTGGATTTTTTTTTTTTAATGAGGTAGATGTAATTTAAAGACTGTTTGATTAGGTAATTTAACTTTTTTTTTTTTTGTGGAAAACCACATCAGACTCAAGTTACCATTCCAAGCAGATTGTTTTTACATGTATTAAAACATGTCTGGAGGGGATCTTTAGGAAGTGCGTTCATGTAAGGATGGACCGAATCAAAGCGAGTATACTTTACTTTTTGAGAAATTATGCTACAAGAGCTACACCTTGTCAGATAAGCAAGGCAGCATTAAATTGACACATTTTTAAATGAAGTTTGGTGTTACCCATCTCAGCTAAACCGGACCTGTAGAACAAAACAAAACAGACAGGAGAGCGTAATGTAATTTATATTTTAGGACAAGTGGCACATCTATTATGCATTCTTATCAACCCGGTAAGTTGACGTTAGACACCTGGTTTTATTTATCATACTGGAGATTATTATTATTATTTACGCATCCCTGTGCCAGTAATTGATGTAATGTCTGATGAGGACATGACGGAGGAGGTGTGGAAAGTTAAGTCTCTTAAGCACCAGCCCAGTTGTTAATGAGAGTGCAGTCAGTCACACTGTAGATGGAGCGTAATGTAAGAATGTTTTGACAGCAGAGAGTTAAATTAATGTATTGTTCCCTCTGTTTTCAGCCATTAGACAAAGATGTGCCTCAGTTTCTCTTGCGGTATGTCACTGCTGGATGTAGTGTTGTTGTATTGAAGGTGTTTGTGTGAGTGTGTGTGTTTAGTGATAAACCCTACATGACCCTTAACCCTAAAACTAAGGACTAACAGTTAGTATATTATCTTGTATTTACTTCACCATGGAAATCTGATTAGCCACAGGGCCGGCAATTTTTAATGTTCTTTTTGTTTTCTTATATGTCTGTATCCATATACCCCCTCGAGGGGTCATTGTGGAATAAAGAAAAGTCTAAATGACCCAGATCTGTTCATGCAATCTTAAATACATACGGTATAACATATTTATAGTGTATTTTTTGGAAATTATAGGATCTTATTCCAGTAACCCCTAAAATAAAAGTATCTGAGCCAGTGGTAAAAACACAAGTTTATCTTTTAACCGTGTTATTGTGAGTACTTTATCACACAGTATCAATATCAAAAAATGCTCTGATAATGCTTCTGAAGTTAATTTTGTCAGCATCACCATTTCTAGTCATTTATCAGGCTTAAAAATGGTAGCCTGTGCTGTTTTAGACCCCTATAATTCTGATACTAAATGAAGTGTAGAGAGACAAAAGGCAGACAAACAATATTAAGCATATGAAAAACACCTTTATTGAAATGTAACATAGTGAGCTCATAAAGGTGTATGACAGACTAAATATAAAGACATCAGTAGTTCTCTTTACTCTTATATTGAAAGTTAGTACGCTGGGAGAAGTAATCTGACATCAGTACACCGATGCCCTTGTTGTGAGAGTCACCTGGGACCGTGTGAGAGAGCGTGTGCTTCATGGGAAAAGCAGCAGAGACCCCTGTGTGAAGCACTGGTGTGAAAGGAAAAGCAGGGACGTCCAGTTGATAACCAGAGAGCCTCCACCTCCATCAGGTCACATCCTCCACCTCTTCTGCCTCACTCCACTTCCTGTTCAGCTTTTTAGTCCGTCTCCTCATTTCAGACTGTCTCTGCCACCATCTCTCCTCCAATCAGAAATCACAGAATTCAGTGGCCTTATTGTGCTTTAAAGATAAGGAAGTGTATAATTGGTTTCTTACTTCTGACTATGTGTAATGTGAAATGAGTTGCTCATAGTGAAAACACAATTCAACTTCGTTCTTTATTGCCATATGCACAACAATTACAGTGAAGCAGGCGTCTTAGTTCTCAAATATGTACATTGAAATAAGAATAAAAGAATATGAAACATCACGTAAGTTAAAATCTAATCAGAATCTAAGACATAAAAGCGAAGTGACGAGCTTGAGAGCTCAACAGTCTTGTGGCTTGTGGGATGAAGCCGTCTCTGAGCCTGGTGGTGCAGGACCAGATGCTGCGGTACCGTCTGCTGGACGGCAGCAGGTAGAACAGTTTGTGTTCTGGGGTGATGGGGTGAAAAGTAACTGCATTGGCCGGGAATCGAACCCGGGTCAACTGCTTGGAAGGCAGCTATGCTAACCACTATACCACCAATGCCTGTGTGAATAGTAGCTCAGACTCTGCGGCAGTACACAACATTTTGGCATCTTTTAGCTCATTGTTTTGGTTTTAAAATCAAAAGTTAGAGACTAGCCTGTGAACACAGTGGAGCATCTAGCAACTAAAGAGGTGCCCTGAGATAACTTTGTTATGATATGGCGCTATAAAAATAAAACTGAATTGAATTGAATTAAAGAACCTGCTATTTTTCTCAGGAGTTGGTGGAAACCAAAAACAGAGCTAAAAGGAGAGTGAATATTGGACTTATATTCATTACATGGACACAAACACATTTCCAAATTAATGTTAATGTATCTGTTGGATGTGTAAATAGGCAACTGTTTGCTAACATGCTCAGCATAACAACTTTATAACTTTAAAAACATACATCATCAGTGTTGTGTTTTCAGCTTGTTCTGCTGCCCCCCAGTGGCAAAATCAATTAATGCAGCATTAAGTTTTCCTGACAATAAACCTCTTGTGGTTGTGTGAATAATGACTGTCCTGGTGGAAGTATGTTATAGTCTTACGGAGGACGGAGGAGTTCGGGTTGAGTGGTTAGGCATGCAAACATTGCGATTTCAACACGGGAAACTGTGGTTCACATCCCAGCTACTACCGTCAATCAGCACTGGTTTCTATAAACCATGACAACGATCTTTCCCGAACATAACCAGACTTTAACTGCGGAGACGGCAGGCCATAAAATGCTCAGATGAGTCATTGTTTGGAACAGTCATAGGTATTAGGATTTATTGCTTTATGTTTAGTTTCTTCATCTTTCTGTTTTCTTCCGCCGTCCCTCCTCTTCCCATCTCTCCATCCGTGCATCCCCACTCTAATCAAATAAGAGACATCTGAATCTGTTCAGCTCTCTGCATGTCAAACACACTCTTTAGACTCACTCAAGAGCCCATCAGGTCACTCTGCAGTCAAACCTTGTGTGCATGCCTGGACTGCTGCCTGTCTTCGCTTCACTTTGTGTTTATTGTCTTTGGACGGAGATGAAGCCAAGGCAGTGTGGCCAGACTGGGAACGCCAGGCGAGATGCTAACCGACACTGCTGGGGGAGTCCCGCCAAATGCACACACCCAAGGGAGACATCAAAACAGACCTGAAACTGCACACACTACTACCTCCAGCTCTACTCCAAAGAGTCATAAGCCTTAAAGGTTTTCTTGACTTTTTTCCACATTTAATCATTTTTCTCTGTGCATGCAGGGACAATTCTTTTGAGTTTCACTCTGTGTCCTTTAGCTGAAACCTTCCGGTCGTTTATAATCTGCTCTGTATATTTGTCTTTTCTTTCGCTCCCCACGCCAATATTTTCCCCTCTGCAGTACTTTACAGCAATTCATCTTTTCTTCTTGCCTTTCTCTGCTCACCTCGAGATTCTTCCCATACTCCCATCCAATCCTTTCTCTACACCGCTAATGCCCGTTAGTTAGATTGATAACCTCCCGCTGCAGGAAACAGACTTGTTGTTCTGTTTCCTGCCGTCCTGTAGCTCCAGAGGCCTTATTAGTTTAGAGACGGAGTCACAGGGAGGATGTGTGTGGAGGAACACTGTTCTCTGGTTGTCAGCTGACTCCTGCGGGACTAATAATCTCAGGTTGCGTAGTATACCTGAGAGCAGAGGTTTCACGGACGGTTCAGGGAATTATAACATGTAGGATGAAGGCTGGATCCTCAATCAATCTTGTTGTATGTGGGCTGGTATGTTTCACATACAGATATTTATGTAATTATTCAAAATGTCTGTAATCCATGGAGATCTGATTAGCGGAAATCTAATTCTGCTTCTCTCCCAGCTCAAAGATGTGTGTGTGCATGTGGGTGTGGGTGTGTTTCCCTCCCAGTAGTGGAAGAAGTACATGTAGGATCCTTTACTTAAACAAAGAGTTTGACATTTTGGAAATTTCATGCAAAGAGTTAGATCAATACCACTCTCATGTCTGTTCATTAACTTGATTATATTATCTTAGCATGAAGATCGGAAATAGCAGAAACATCTAGCTTGCCTCTGTCCAAAGTTAAAAAATATATCTACCAACAGCACTATGATTTACTGGATCTTGTTTGTTTGACCTATAAACAAGCAGAAATGTAAACATGACAATATGTGATGGTTATGTGCCATAGATAATTCGAACAGAGATTATCGATTTGCTCAGCACTTCAAGAAAGACTTACCTACATCACGTAATTCACCATAAAACCACAAACTGTTGTTAATACATTTTTTTGTGTACAGATTTGTTTGTGTACGGATTAAACAATCAATATACACTGTGTTCAAGCGTGAACTTTACAGGTGATCGTAGGTGTATTTTTTTCCCCTTTTGCATGGAGCCAGACTAGCTGTTTCTCCCATTCCAGTTTTTGTGCTAAGCTAGGCTAATCGCCTCCTGGATGTAGCCATGGATATATAAAGAGAACTGGATACAGCGTCGGAGGCAGGGCCCCGTTCATTCCTATGAAAGCTGCTATAAAATTACCCGGATCTTCCACATAGCTTCCGCATTCTTGGCCCATAGAACGAGCGCACTAGCGTTTCCTTTAGCCCCGCCTCCCAACCGCTCTGTATCAGGCTCACTCACATGAATGGCAGTGACTCTATAACTCTGGATTCGGCTATTTATGCATTTTACAACTTTTAGGACATAATAAGGGCTATTTAAGTGTTCATACTGGCTAGTTGTTGTACCTCAAAAAAAAATGATCCGCTGATTTACAGACGTCTCTTTCACAATGTAAGTCTATGGGGAAAAGTCTCTTGGGGCCAGTGTGCATCACGTGATGGACCCGGAAGTTGTAATTACACGGTTTGGCCACTATGTCAAATTGGCTTCAAAGCCTGGCGCTCTTCCTGGGGGCTTGGATGTAGCTCTGAACATTTTTTTTTTTGACTCAGTTGCTCGTGATTACAGTCTAAACGATATGACTTGAACGCAGCATCACCACACAAAATACATGAGAATGAAACCGATCTTTTCATCTACCTTGCGGAAAAAGAAAGCAAATAAGTGTCTTTCCCAAAATGTTGAATAAGTAAAAGCAGCAACACCGATGTAATAAACCATTACAAGTAAATGTCCTGCATTCAACTGACAGTACTTATGTACTTTTACTCATGTTTCAAAAGAAAAAGTACTCATTATTACAGAATGGCCCTTTTCAGCATGTCACATCATTATATATATATATATATATATATATATATATATATATATCATATAGTTGGATTATTATTACTGATGCATGAATGTTTAAGCAGTATATTTTAATGTCATGGCTGGTTGAGATGCGGCTAATTTTAGCTACTTTAGAAGATGTATGGAAATCTGCAAATTAACTAGTAAGTACAGCTGTCAAATAAATGTTAGAAAGTAAAAATGACCAGATTTCCCTCTGAAATATAGTGGAATGCAGTAGAAGTGAGTAGATGTCCCTGTGTTTTATCCCTTCAGAAAGAAACCACTGTGAAATGTCTGTGTGCATTTTTGGTGACCTTTTCCAGATGGACCTCTCCTACTGTTTAACCAGATGTCAGCACTTTATTTGAAATAGGAGTGTGTCATCCTGTAAATCACATTGGTTGTACTTCATACTGTAATATAAACTCCTGTCTCCTCTCTCTGTTTCTTGTCCTTTCTCGCTCTTTTTTTCTTTTTTTCTCTTTTCTGTCGTCCTCTGCAGGTCTGATTACAGTCCCTTGTCCTCAACGAGCAGTAAGTAAACCAATGGCGACATGAAGCATTGCTAACAGTGACTCAAACACACAAAGCTCAGGCTGAGGACTTTATCTCCCTAATACACACTGACAAAATAAATCCACTCACAGGGGAGGATTGTGTTTGAGTGTGTTTAGTGGTCCGTATGGCCTGCAGCTGATTTTAGGGAGAATTCTTTGTATGGCAATAACAAGTGGCTTGACTGATTATTATTTTCTTCCTCTTTCCACCTTAGCGTACCTTTACTGTGATGGTACATGCGCTTAACATTTTGGGGGAAAAAAACATTTGCCTTGACGAGGAAAATGAAGGTTCTTAAAAAAATTAAAGCTTTGGGAAGGATGTAAATTTCAAGTACAAACAAAATAAAAAATAAAATTATTTTCCCCTAGTTTGCATTAGTTTAAGAAGTTTTTCCCCTAAGCTTTTTCATATTTCCATGCATCAACACTAAGCTTCATAGACAGCTGCTTGAAATACACAATGCAACCATTTCCCAGGAAAATATGATGAAAACACGTGGCTACAACAAGCGAACAACCATAAAATCTGTGTGCAATCAGTGCAATATATGGTGTACTTGTTCACCAGTGACAAATAGCATTTTTGTAGTGGTATTTTTAGATTAACTAATGGGGGGGAAATCTCTTATACATGCTCAAAGGATAACATCGGTTTACTACAATATGGATCTTATTTTGGTAGGTTTGGCCCCTGTTTTTATCAATAACAATCAAGGTAATTGCTGAGATCTGGAAACGCAGTGGCATCACTAAACAGATGAAGAAACACGAGCAGTCAGGTGATTGGACAGGTTGGAAACAAACCTCTGGGTTAGTCAAACGTATTTGGAACAGTAAAATTATTATTTATTAACTATCCGTTGTAAACATCCATCACAGTTTACAGACCAACTTCCTGCTTTACTTACCGGACTTACTACTTAGTTCTTTGCATGATAATCTGGATAGTAATTTAGATAATCAGGATAAACTGTTGTTTTATATATAATCTGTCTGATCATCTGACTGCTTGTGTTTCTTACCCCATCTGACTTTTTAGTGATATTGATTGATGTGCGGCTGCTACGACAGCAGCTGCTTAGAGACTCATTTATCACTGTATGTGTGCTAATTGTGCTTGAACTATGATGTCGCCACTTGTTGCTGGGTTACCAGTCTTGTGCTTTTGTATATACAGTGTGTGTTCAGTTTTGTGTGAATGTGAGTATGATTGTGAAGATCTGTGTTTGCAGAGGTCATGACCTCTCCCCAGCCTGGTTGCCAGATCTCCAGGCCTTTCACAATGGGAGGATTATATCCAATATTAGTCCATTAATCTGGTCTACAGGAAGCTGCATTATCCCACCCGCACCACTCCCGCAAGTCAGGAAGTGTAGGACCACATGTGCGCACACGCACACACACACACACACACACACACACAGAGTGATCCAGTAGTGTCTGGTTTGGTCTTTCCCCTCATGTTTCCAGTGTCTTTCCTGTATCAGATGAGCTTCTGCCCGTTATTGTCTCTGTCACTAATAGACATCAGGATGGGAACAAAATGTGCACAGGCACATTGTCAGAAAACACAGGAACTTTAAATACATGGGAAAGTGTGACCACAATAAGACTAGAACGACTCTACTTGGTGACTTCATATATGATTTTGTACGTCACTCAGATTTACAGACTGAAACTCATCCAAAGGATTAAGATGTGATTGAATTGTAATATGATTTATACCATTTGTCCATGGAAAATACATCTGTCTGATTGGCTGGTAAAATGGACCCAGCCATGGGTTAAACTGACTTTAAACAAACTTGTGACAAAACAATGTATGACAATTTGAACGCAACCTTTGAACAGTACGTTTTTTCTGTAGTACGTGGCCGTGGTATCAGTGTGACAATACACTCTGAGGTGTCCTGGTGTAGAAAATATAAGACTTAGTGAAGGGCTGTGGCATTTTCACCTTTCTTTAGTCCATTATTTTGTAATATCAGAACCTCTTGTCATGTATTGTCACTTTGTGGTAACCTGTTCCCACGCCTGTTGACAGACTTCTTACCAGGCACACCAATTTATCTCATTATTATCTTTTTAATGGATTTTGCTCCTTCTCCAGCGGGGTCTGAATCTGCCCCTAAAATGCCTTCATAGCTTTCATTAATGATTTTCTGCTGCAGCGTCTATAATTTTCACCCGAAAAAAAGCCTTTATTGCCCCTCAGGGAATAAGTCTCGCATAAGGGACCCTGACAAAACAAAGTAAATGTTTTAAGGACATGGCAGGATTCTCTCAGGGTTGACAATAGTGATGATCTCTGAAATGATTGAAAATCACAGGAAGTATCCAGGTAGTACTAGTTCTTAGACTCAGTATTAGTTTATGAAAACATACTCATCCTACAGACAGACAGTGAGGGAAGCAGCCTCAGTTTATTTGTCAAACTGAGTCTCACACTAATGATCACAACAGAAAGGACGGAACAGATGGATGCAGACTGCTGTGGTGACAGATTTTCCAAAGACGTGGAAGGACAATATAGAGAAGTCATCTGTCTCAGCGCTGTGTGTGGCTGGCTGCCTGCTTTTGTCCTCAGTGTGTGTGTGTGCAGTCATGCATGTCTGTGCGCACTGAGGAGTTCATTTGCAAAGGTGTACGCTGCATCAGTCTCCCTCGTCTCCTGCCTCCACAGAAGTATATTTAGGTTCTGGTAGATGGCGTACTCGTGTTTATACAGGTGGTCTTAACCCCTGGCCTTTGACCTCAGCTCAGACCAGCCATAAGCCCCTTGGAGACAGACTAATATCATGCTAAACCACCAACATCAGTCTGACCAAGGTTATACTCTACTGTAGGTCGTATGTAACAGAAACTGGAGGAATTCAAATGGCTCGGCCTCAGTCTTGAAATTGAAACTATATCAATATGTTTGAATCTAAATTTAACGAGCATTAAAATGCCAGTTGTTTAGGATGGTGAGTCTGTTGCTGTTAACTGCTGAGCACCTCCACAGGTGCAGTTGAGGGTTTGACAGTTGTTGCTTCGAAACAAGCTTTTGTGAGCCCAGCCATACTGCTAAAAACCCAAATAAAAACATTCAAAATATTCTGTGATTTAGTGAAACTTGCTTGTATCAAGATAAAAAGAAAAACGGCAGTGGGGTGAGCAAAAATGACTTCATAAGATTTTGTGAAACTAGCATAAAAATGTAGCAACCACAAAATACTTTCTGAGCTGAAAGGATAAGGCTGGCTGTTATTCTATGGCTTTATTTATATATTTATATTGTCAATAAATCACACAAAAAGCACCTGTGAAAACCAATATTGTAAGTTCGACTCTTTATGACTTCCCTACCCTGACTGTGGCTCTCAGCCCAATTCCCCATTGATTCCTACTGAAGACGCAAATCTTTAAAAACACGTCACAAATATATAGTTTCATTTTTAAAAGAGGCTCAGTAATTTTATGAAACAGCTGAGCACTGTAGATTTAATCACACATCTAGCAAATGTTACTCAAACAGGAGGAAATAGTGCATTTGTTGGGGACTATTTTCAGTGGATTTATCCACATTTGGTGCTTTAGGTAGTATTTCCAATGGGTGTATGTGGGATTGAGTCAAAATAAACGTAATGAAGGAACATATATATAAAATATATATTATTTATATATAAAAATATAAACATATATTAAAAATGTCCCCGCTGTGGGACAATAAAGGCTTATCTTATCTTATCTTATCTTATCTTATCTTATCACCCAGTGCAACGGTGTGGCTCACTGATGTGTTTTTAATAGTTTTTGGATAACAATGCAGCTCTATGGCACAGAGGATTGACATGTATAACACTTGGGATACACAAGTGGTTTTGGTCTTTTAATGGGATTAGTTGACATGAAGAAAAATATAGAATATTGCCAGATGACCAAAGCCAAGCTGGAAGCGCCATGGCGTCTTCTTGCAGCATCTGGATTATTCAAAAAGTTCATAAATCAACATCTTCCAGTACTCAGTAGCAGACAAGTGGTGTTTATGTTGCGTGTAGCCTCGAGGTGTATTTTTAGCAGAGATTAAATCTTTAACAAAGACTTATATCTAGTTAAAGACTTTCATATAGCTAAGAAGTTAACTTTTATTTAGTTAAAAGTAACCAAAACATAGATGAAATTGCTTATCAAGACAAGGCACGACATTTACCTGAATTGAGAAGGGTACTTAGACAGGCAGCAGGTCTGTCTTATACACTGAACAAGTCCAACTAGATTTAAATGTAGTTTAAAGTCTAGCCAGTCTAGAAAATGGAACAAATGACACTGTACCACTGTCACGTCTGCATTAGGAAAATTTAGCTCAAACCTCTATGGAGTCTTGAATTTATACAGTATGTGGTTTTTTTAAATTCATAAATGCACAGGCTTGTGCAATATTTTTTATCACTCAGAGTTAAAGTTAAGAATTGGAAATTGTAGTTGCAAGAATTTCAAGCAACAGCAGTGACGGAAATTAAGATGCTAAGTGTAATCTGTCTTTTATGCTGTCTGCAGCTGGTGTGTGCAGCATCTTTGAGCGTTCAATAGGAGGTAAATAGGTTTTGATTCAAGAGGCTTCAACTGAGTCCCACCCCAAACACTTAGTCACACAACCTCACCTTCTATTGGTCAAAACAGATGAGTGTCCATTCAGCCTGAGTGACCTGTGACCCAGGCCCCCAATGGTTTTCTGCATGTGTGTGTGTACATATATGTAAGACTGAGGGGGTCGGCTGTCAGGGTAATGAATGTTTTTGGGCCAGAAGGGTGTTTTAAATGATACAGAGGTCAGACTGTAACAACACAAAGAAGCCGAAAAGAGACGCAAATACTGTAGATGAATTTATTACTCGCAGATGTAGACGCATGAAAATTTGCACCACAGCTCAGCATCCCAAAGAGAAAAACTTGGATGAAAGATGAAAAGAAAACATGAGAGAACGTCCAACTTTTGCAGGTAATGGTAAGCAAAACAAAGACTGTGAAAACATTTCTTCCTAATAAAGAAATTGTTAATGAAAGGAAGATTTCAAAACAGCAAATAGAATAAATACGCATCAGCATACTGAACAGTTCAGTGAGTCTTTTTTTACCACAGAGGTCTAGACAGGATTGATTGTAGTATAACAAAAGCCTGGGAGTCACAGGTCGACGTCAGGGCTTTATATTTTCAGGGATCAGTCTGTCACCAGCAGATGTCTGCTCGCTGAGACAAACACATATATTTGTGTGTATGAGTAAATATATCTCTGCATATGTGCGTTACTGCATTCACGCTAGAGTGTAAAAGCACTGACAGCGTATCAAACCTAAATCCTCATCAATTTGAGATGGAAATTAAAATATCCTAAAAATATCTTGTTGTGTAGACCTTGGTGACAAATACACTGCATTTCCTGTGGATGCTTCACAATAAAAGTCACCCTGTGGATCCCCAGCTGGAAAGTGGGAAATGTTTGGTTTCCATCAGCAGTAACTTTATACAGCTCTGATACGATTGTGGGACAGTGAGCAGTAAACAGAGAGGCTGATATCAATTAGATCAAATTACAAACAGTAACACTGAATGTTTTTGTGCGTTAGTAAGCAATTTGAGTCACACACAAAAAGGCAGACTCTGCCTGTAGCAATGAAAACCACTATATAGAGAGGTATTGACAGAATGTGAGTACATTGAATGTATTGCTAAAAAACTGCTGGTCATAAATAATATCACTAATGGGGTTAGTCCAGTCCTCAGTCCTTAGTCTTTTGGTCACAGTTTGCCACTGACCGCCAGCATAAAAAATGTTCAACTTACAGATACGGAGCCTTTATAACGTATCTGTTCAGGTCATGTTATTCATGCTTGTCGTAGTGTGTTCAAGCTGTCATCGGCCAGATGATGAGTCTTTACCACAAAGTGAAACGCTTGGCTCGTCCAGACTGCCTGTGCATCCAGTAATGCCCGAGGCCCTGCTCTTGTTATTTCGGCTCAGACAAGCAGCAGATTAGCAGAACCAGGAACACATGCATACGCAAGTTACTCCAAATCCACTCTCCAAAATTTGTACACGACCCACACTGCTGTATATCAGGCGGTGGATTAAGTACTTACCGGTGAAAGTGTGGGAGCCTGTTAAGTTTTACTTCCTTCCCTAAAATAATTCAAGGCCTGATGTGGTTTTGAGTGGCACTTAGAACTGCTGAACATCATGCAGACGTGCAAAACTCATATAGAATTTTAAATGTTTTACTTTTCCTAATTTTAGTTTGCAGGTTCAGCCTGAAACATCAGTGTTTTCTGTACAAGTGTGCAAACTTTTTGTGTTGCATTAGTTTTGAAGTTCCACCGTAGCACCCATGCACTGCAGTTAGTAATTAAGAAAAGGGTTGAGCACATTTGTTCACACATATTTTTCATTCTCACATATTTTTTGGCATTGGTTTTGGCCCCCCAGCAACACAAATTCAACTCAAGTCAGTTCAGTTTTATTTATATAGCCCAATATCACAAATCACAAATTTGCCTCAAGGGGCTTTACAATCTGTACAGCATATGGTACCCTCTATCCTTAGATGCTCGATTTGGATAACTCCCCAAAAAACCCTCGAATAGGGATTTAAAAAGTGAAAGAAACATCAGGAAGAGCAACAGAGGTGGGATCGCTCTTCCAGGACAGACAGACATGCAATAGAGCAATGTATGGTACGTAATCTACCTTGTGCTTTATTTCTGCACATCTTTGTGTGTAATACAGTGTGTGGTATATATTACACCCTTATTGGTTAATGTGAGATCTGAGCATTCACTACCTCTTTGCCTTTCATCAGCACAGACTTGTATTCACGCTCGGACACTGGGGAAGATGACGCACTTGTCTATGTTAGACGGACAGCGCTGGGTATCCTTTTACATGCCAAACCCCTCGCAGTGATGTCAGCCAAGGCACTTCTAGCACAGTCAGTTTAAATAGCACCTGATGTATCAAGGACCACCCATAACAGCTCAGCACACACACATACACACACACACACACCCCGGTGCTTTCTCCCTAGTTGAATGCAGTGTATGAGATCCAGGCTCTGCCTTAAGGCAGCTTGGATTAAGTGTTACCAAATGTGCGTCCTCCAAAATGAAGTTTGGACTATGAGGCCGCGATCGCAGCTAAATATGCTGCAGTCAGCTGTTTTTAATGGTTTAACTGAAGCAGTTTTGTCTGTCAGCCTTGTTGTGGGCCCTTCATGATAATGAGTTAGTGAGTGTGTGCTCGCTGAGCGCACATTCAGTGCAGTCTGTAAGTAGTTACACAGTGAAATATGTTTTGTTGTTTTGGCTCTGTACTCCAGCACATCACGATGACTATGAGGTTGAAGTTAGAGGTTTTCACGGGTCCACTTGGTTCCTTGTAAACAAGACCTGACTTGGAACCTACCAGGGCCGTAGTCAGGCCAGGTTCAATTTATATTCAGTCTAATGAGGTCTGAGTTGGGTTCTGTTGTACTGCTGCTGGTCTCAGGTCTGTGTGTCAGTACTCCAATTTTAGGGGACCGAAAGTACTTGTTTTGGGTTTTTTTGCCTTAAATCTGGCCTTCTTAAGAACATTATACTTATGTTTGGCTATGAAAAACTCCATGGTCACACGTTTGTGTGTTTAGAACTGTTCTGCTGCATTGTCCTAAAATTCGGGGACTATGTATTGAAAGGGGTAGAGCTCCTACACTGTTCAACCAATATGGATGTGAATACCTGAAACGCTAAAAGGTGGCATTTTCACTTAATAGTTGTTTTATTTGAAATCTAATGTGTATGTGCATCAAAACACCCCCCCAAAAAGTCACTATCCAAATACTTACAGAGTGCACTGTATGTCTATGTTTGTGTGAAAATAAAGTTAAATAGGGTCACAGCATTAGCACCTCTTCAGCTTTTTGTCCCTCTACTTAGCCAAGCAGCCATGTCCCAGGTCTGCTTGGATGGTGAAGGTCACATGACATGCATGAACTTCCTATGTTAACTGGCTTTGGTCTCCTCACTAAGCCTCCCCCTTCTAATCTTTCCCCACAACAGTCTGTTGTAATTTATCTAATCTATCTAATTCTTAAATTTGAAACCAGCAGCAGTTTGGAGCCAGATAACAGTGGCTCCACATTTTGATCTAATTGCTTTTATCTTGTGTGAGACTTTAAAAGGTTGGCGTCATTCTTACTTTACTGTCTCAGAGTCTCTGTCACATGAGTACTGCTTAAAGGATCAGGCTGGAGTCATTCTATAGTTTTCTTATTGTCAATAAATAACACGAAAAGACTAAAACCAACAATGTGTTATTTTGTCTCTCAATATTTTAATGACTTCCCTATTCTGTCTGTGACACACAGCCCTAAGCCCATGTGAAAACAATGTGACAGTATGAAAGGGTTCGCTCGTAGTGATGAACTGACAAAGAATTATCACCTGAATCTGCAGCTCCCTTCGGCTTTATAGAGCTTTCATATCAGCTCATTGTTCAGCTCTTCCGGTCCACAACTTTACTGTTTTGGTTCAGTCTCACTACTCTCATAGCGTTGTTTTCGGCTGCAGCAGGCAGCTGTTTTCAGGATAAAGCTCTTAAAACCCACTGTTCGCTACCTGCTCAGCACCAATCAGCAGACAGACACAGTTAGCATCAAGCTAGTGGAGCATTTAGCAGCTAAAGAGACAGATATTTCCTTTAGTTGGTAGAGACCAAAAACAGAGCAAAAAAAGAGTTAATATTGGACTTTCATTCACTAGGTGCCAAGACACGTGACAATAAATTAATAATAACATTGCTCTGTAACTGCTGGATGTGTAAATAAGCAGCTGTTTGCTAACATGTTGGCCATATCAGCTTAAAAGGTGATGTCAGTGTCGTGTTCACAACTTGTTTCCGCTGCCCCCAAGAGGCCAAAAAAATCAGTTATTGCAGGTTACACAAACAAACACAACAAACAGTGTTAGTTCACATAGGAGACTGTGAAAAGGTAACTTGGCCCAACTGAATCACATGAGTGAATGACATTTTGAAATAATGAAAAGTAAGTAGGTTAAGTTTTACTGAACTTACAGAACTTAATGTTACAGTCAAGACTTTACATTTTACTTTCCTTGGCAGCAGTCAAACTGACGTACGAGTGCTGGAACTTGATTCTTTTTTTCTTTCTTTTTACCAGACGACAAAAAGGGGGCCCCATCCTGAATTTCCTCCTTCAGTTGTTTTGACTTACACTGAGGGCCAAGCTAGATAAAACTGTGACTGCAGTACTTATAAACACACACACACACACACACACACACACAGAGGCCTTAGTTGAGTTTTCACTGCTAATCACTCTCATATGTGCAGGGGCCACTGGAAGGCGTGTTGTTTTATCTCACGTCATCATCTGTGAGTATGGCTGCGAGCATGTGTTGCCGGTTAACACTTAAACACTGAGCGAAGGTAAAAGTCTGTGAGTATTAGAAAAGACAGACCTATAAAGTCTATAAATGTGCCAATTGATTTTGTGTGTGTTGAGGATGGTTGTGCACATGCAGGAGTGTGTATGTAGTCAGTGGAGTCAGAACATCACCAGCTTGGAGACTGGAGTGGATTAAGTGCTTAGAGACACACTCCTCCAGAGCTTTACACACAAACCCCCTTCGTTCCCTTCACAGGATTGGGGTGACTTAATCTCTAATTTATTCTTCTCTGTGCCAGCTCCCCATTAATCCTTATTGCTGGAGCAAAGCATCAGCTTGATGTACAAGGTATTGAGTTGTATCTTTTGGTTAAGTGTACCAAAAAACACAACTCAGTACCTTCTGTATGAGGCTGCTAAGAGGATTTTCTGTTGTATTTGTGACAGATGCATCTGTGAATTTACTGAATTTAGATATTTAAACTTATTTTAACAGCAGATACGTTACAGTAAACTACTCAGCCTTCTGTATGTGTGTCATTGATAAATCTGTCAATATGTTGATTTCTTGACACTTAAAATAATTTATGTATGTATTTATTGAGTAGTTTAACCTTTACGCACTTAGGTTAAGTCCACTACAAACAAATTCATTTTTGCAAAAGGTCTGGCAAAGGTCTAAAGGCCTCTTGAAAAAATTGAAACAACAAGAAAGCTAGGGATTGAGGACAGAAATACGTCAGCTGGTACTCAAAATGTGTCATGTAGTTGGTTTTGTTTCATGTGTGCCTTTAAATGTTGGCAATAGCGTTCTTGAAGGCAAACAGAGAAGGGTGAAATTATGTCAGGTTTGAGTGTCTGTCTAGGATTTCCAATTGGATACCAATCATCCACGTGTTCCAAACAGTGGTTTTGGTCTAGATGTCAGTTAGATGTCCAGGAGATATATACTGATTCTAATGCGATCAGACAGAAATAAACGAGTGTGTGGCCCTCAGTGTGTGTGGAAGCCTGTCTGTGGCCTCGGTCCTGACCCAAACTTAGATTCTTCTTTAATCCCCAAGTCATTTTAGTTACCGACTCCCAAGAACTTTGGAAAGATGAGGAGACATGAGATGGAGGAGGAGGAGGAGAGAGGCGGGGAAAGAAAAGTGATAGAGACAAAACAGGTAAACGTGAAAAAAACAGACAAATAAAAAGAGTGGAATGGAAATGAAAATGTAAGAGCAGGAAACAGATGTTTGGATAGAAAGGAAGAGAACCAAAGCAAGAGTAATTGATGATATCTTCTTATTTTCTGCTCTGTTTGGTTTATTGTTCATCATGAATTCTAATGAGGCAGAAGTCGAACAGTTTGTTTGTGTTTCAGGTCCTGACTTCTGAAAAAGGACACTGTGAGAACTGTGTGTAGCAGGAGATACTGTATAGAAATCAAGCTGTCTGTGTGACAGTACAATGTGCTGTATAGCAAATACCCTTAAAGATATCTATCATCCCTGTGTTTGGTCTCTTGATGCCAGCTACAGTACATGTCAGGGAGAGAGACACTGATTCTAATGGGATCAGGCAGTCGTTAATGAGCGTGGTGTGTGTGTGTGTGTGTCAGTACGTCTGTACCCTGGCACCCAGCTTAAACCTACAGTGGATCTTTCTTGATCCTGCTGTATTTATCTCTTCAGACAAACTGAGCCACATGAGGACACTTTGTGTTAAAGGGTTTTTTGGGGGGAGTTTCCTTAGCCAAATCGAAGGTCTATTGCTTTGAAAGGTCCAACTCCCAAAAGGTTGTAGTAGGTTGTTAGGTTGTTTTAATTAACATACATTAAAAGTCTGAGGAGGCAATTAAATTACATAAATATAAACTCTGTGCACTCTCAGTGGTCTCAGCTGCAGCCTGAAAATGTTGACATACTGATTTTCTTTAAAAATAGACCAGAAATCTAAAATCTGGGTCTTCCAAGATTAAATTTGTTTTGTTGCCATCAATCCAACCTGTTGACAAGGTCCTGACATTTGACAAGGACATCATGAGGACATCACTATCTAAGCTTTTTTTTTTTAAGTTGAGGAATGACACTTCTTAGTGATTCTCCAGTTTCCATTTTACACCCAAAAAGAAAAAACAAAGCCAAGAAATCGTCAGAAATATAAAAACAAAGTTTTTGCAGTTTGTATACTTGCCATCACATCTCATTTAAAGTGTATTGAACTGTAAACTCTGTCTTGTGTATCATTCTGGACCCTGAGCTGACTGTGACGTTGCTTCTCTAATGGCCACCTTTAAGCAATGTTTCCTTGTAACCAGATCTTAACATTTAGAAAACGTCATCTCTTTGGTCAAACTGTCCTTTTGCAAAGGCCAACGGGACTCATGAGACTGAACCTGTCCCTGTTTGGCCTCTCTGTTTCATGGAGGGATTCTGGCAACAACCAAACAGTCTGCTGTGCCAGGGACAAGAAGACTGCGTCCTTTCCCAAACTGCCTCAAAGCAGAGACGAAATGGGACAAGTCCCCCGAGAAGTCTGATAAAGACCGTAGAAAAGAAAGAATGAGAGAACATGGAGATGAAGAGATACAGTGTGGGTGTGTATACTGGCTAAATATGACTGTAGTTTAGGACCCTTTTGCAGTACCTGTGCCAGGGTGCCAAGCTATTCCAGGTCAGGGGTTCAGGGGGAGGCTACACCTGAATGCATAGCTCCTGTTGTGGTCTGGAACATTCCTCTGGGCTTCAGTAATGACCTCCTAATGGCACTAATGAGCATCCACAAAGGAGCCCTGCTCCACATGAGTCTAGTGGAAAGGAGGGGGGGGGGGGTAAACACAGAAATTGGGAGAAAGATCTGGACGAGTGAAATGGAGAATGATGGGAGTGAGAGATCTGTGGTAAGAGGGAAGGTGGGAGGGAAAAGATGGGAAAACCTGAACAAGGAGGTAAACAAAGGACAGGAAAAAAAAGAAAATGTTGGAGAAAAATAGCCCCAGTATCCCTAGAAATTATGTTCATTTTGGATGAATCTGTGACATACAATTTACATCTAGAGTCAACTTTCAGTCTCAATGCGGAAAAAGTAGTGTGCTCTTTATGTAGAAAAATAGGCAAATGGCGTGTCCAACTTTCAAGTGGAAAACTGGAGTTTGTGTCCTGTCATAGACCTATAATTAATGTTTGATCTTGATCACGATCTTATCGTAACCTTCACTGTTATAGTTGCCTAACCTCGACCATACCTTAACCATAGTTTCTTTGCCATAACCAGGGTCTTATCCAATATTAACCTGTACTGTAGGTGCCATGTATAGATATTGCAGAAAGAAATAATTCTAAAAACATTGACATTGAGTGTTAAACTACATTGTTTTGTTTACAGGCGACAGAGTTTCTTTGTGTGCCTGTAACAATGTCTAGTTTGGTTTTCTCAAATTCAACAAGCTGATTGTAATTTATCTCCTCTTCTCCATGTCTTTCTCATCCCATTTCTCTTCTTGCCCTTCTTGCCCCTTCCACCCTCACTTGTCTTGTCTTGATGCTGTTGTATGTGGAGGTGAGTTATCTATGGGCGAGCTCCAAGATCCCTTCCTTGTCAGCATCCACCTCATTGCGGACCCCAGCCAGGGCAAGTTCCTGCAGCGTGCTGCTGATGCGGTGCTGGCGTGGGTTCACCCTGAGCTGCAGCTCTTCCGAGTCTCAGAGCGGGCCTCCGTCTGCCAGCGGCCCTGGCCCAAGCACCATCAAAATGGCAGCCCGACTGCAGCCTGCCAACCAGCTCTGGCAGTCATCCTCTTCATCCAGGAGGCGTACGGTGGCGAGGAGCAGATACTGATGCTGCACCGCGCTTTGCAGAAGCCACCTTGGCGCTACCACCACACTGAAAAAGTCAGCAATGGCCGGCGGATGCTACCACTGACACCGTGTAGTCAGGACTTTTTCACTCTGTCTCCTGGCACGCCGCTCTGGGCTGTGCGGCAGGTCCACTACGGGAAAGAAATCGTGCGTTTTACTGTTTATTGCCAACATGAAAATTATGTGTACATGGTGCGGCTCTACAAACTGCTGCTTCAACGGAGGGTAGCGCAGAAGAAGGAGGACTTTTGCTTCTTTGTGGTGTACTCCAACCCGGATATGGAGATCCAGCTGTCGTTTAAGAGGCTCCCGCGAGGTCAGAGTCCGGTGGTGCTGGACTCGGCAGTGATGGAAGTGAGGGTACGAGATGTCGGGGCACTGGTGCCCCTGCTACCACACCCCTGCAGCCCAATCAGTGAGGTCCGCTGGCAGACAGAGGACTACGATGGAAATAAGATCTTGCTGCAGGTGAGAGAGCTTTCTCTTGGTGCCAGTTTTTACATGCGCCAAATAAATCTTTGCTTCGGTGGACAGTAACATAGTTCACTATATAGTAAATAGGGAGTGATTTTGGTCGCAGTACCAACTGGTTGTACTCTTATGTTACCCAGGTTACACTGATGACCTCCACCAATGAGCTTATGTCTTCAATATCTGCTGTTAGTTATCAGGATATCCCAAAAACTACTTTGGGATATCTACTGATTTCAATTAAATTTCATAAAAAAGTTAACACATTGGCCAAGGAACAAGTGATAACTCCTGAAACATAAGGCTTAGAAATAAAATTATTTTTTCCCAGTTTCTCTGGATCAAGACAAATCTGTCAGTATCAGTTTCAACTATTGAAATATAAAGGTGTAATAATGAGTATGAAGCTCTATTTTCAGTACTGAGCACTGTAGCCACTAAGTTGCAGGACAAAATAACCACAGAAAGAAGGGCTCGTTACTCGCTCTGTCTATAATCTGTATTTAGAATTGTGTACAAGAGAGAAAAATCAGTGTCTTAGGTGAAAGAACAAGAGAAACAAAGAGAGAGAAAGAAAGAAATGGTTCAGAGAGGGATGTAAAACAGATTCTGCAGCCAAAAATAACAAACTCATACAGCAGACAAAGCAGCGTTGAGTCATAATTTGTAGCCCCCTTTAATCCATCCAACCATAAATGTATCCATTATCATCCATCATCATTCATCCAGACTGTAAAAAGTTTGCATGTACACATCTAACTGTTTCACAACAATCACACAAAGATGTTTGCTGTAAAAAATGTGTGTGAATGAAAACACACACTCACCCACCTAAGGACACGGACACACACACACACACACACACACACACACACAAAATGGTCCTTGTTTGGAGGGTATCGGTTTCAGAGGGGATATGTGTCCAGGTGGGGGCAAATAAGTAGTTTTGAAAGTTCAAGCCGATTAAGCAGCAGTCCATTACTGGGATTGAAACAGCACTGAGGGAAACAATAAGCTAATCTATCATGACAATGGACCATATGCATGATGCTTAACTGCCACCTGGCCTGAAGTCATGTGGTCCTCCACACTGTAACACACTGCATTACACCGTGTCATAATTGACACAAGGAAGTGGTAAGCAGGTACAGCAGTTTGAAAATGGTTTCTGAAAAAGTCCATTTAAAAAGTCTCTTGTGTCTGTACGCTAAATATGAAGCTACAGCCAGATCTCTAAAACTAATCCTTTAAAAATACTGAGTTGCAGAGTCGGAGTAGTATGTTCTGTAGTAGTTCTGGTAGTATTTTTCCCCATTGTGAATTCAAAGTATTATTTTAATGTCCATCAACACAGAAACACAGTATGACAATCAGTTTTAATTATTTCAGCTTCTTTCCTGAGGAAATCATGTTTTTTTTTCCAGTCAGTTTGGTATGCCCGATTTTAATCCCAAACCCTACGGAGATGAAGACACAGCTGCAGCAAATTCTGAATGTTTCATTGTCACAATTGGAAATTAAACACTGCATTACATTTGCCAAATTCATCCAAAAGTCAAGTGAAGTGATTTAAACTGCTGAGAATGTTTTATCTGGTTTCTACAAAGTGTAATTTTTGTCAGAAAACAGATATTTTCTAAAACAGTTATTCAAGTTTTATATTCATTACTCAACTGATACTATGGGGTCTGTGGAATGGGAACAAGAAATGTTACTTTGTGGCATATTTTTGCTATTGTAGCCTTTTATGCAGTCTAGGGCTGCAACTAACGACTGTTTTCATTTCTCGATTTATCTCAATGTCAGAAAATAGTGAATAATGCCCGTTGTAATTTCCCAGATACCAAATGTCTTGTTTTGTTCGACCAACAGTCCAAAACTCAAAGATATTCAGTTTACTATCATATGTGACAGAACAGCCAGCAAATCCTCACATTTTAGCAACTGGAAAAAGGGAATGTTTGGTATTTTTTTGCTTGAAAAATGACTGAAACAATTAATCGATTATCAAAATAGTTGGAGGTTAATTTTCTGTCGACTAATCGTTTCAGCTTTGATTGAATCAAAGCTTTGGAAAACAGCCACAACCAAACTGCGGAGCAGATGAAGAATTGCGTTTATGAACTTAAATCTCAAATTTTCTTGCTTCTGCAGTATCATGTAGTTGAGGATTAGTGTTCATTTGCGGTGTTTTTGGCTTGCTGAGGTCAGATCTCTGGCTGACCCTGCTTATCCCAATGTAACTAAAGCCTAGAGTAAGGGTCTGATCATCGCCATGTCAACAACCTCATTACCCAGCACCCCCTGCTGCGGCTCCTCACCAACATTGTAGCATGTTGTCCTAACGGAAAACTGGACAGATCCTGTCATGTCGTATTAGCAGACGGAGACACACACGCTTTCACCCAAACATGCACAGAAATAGTTTCAGTATAACAAATGTGTGCAGTTGACCTGCAGCATCTTTGGGATAACAATACACACACACACACAAACAGGTCCTGCTTTGGCTTCCCTTAAGTGTCATTAAGTTTTAAATCACAGCCTCAACAGTAGGCGACAACACTGTCACTGCCTCTTTCTTTCCTGTGTGGGAGAGATAAGTATGCAGCCGTACAACCACTTCATGGCTCAGAGTGAAGAAAAGGCGACAGAAGAAGAGAGACAAAGTGAAGAAGAGAGTGAGAGAAGGATAAACAGCAGGCAGTGGACTATAGAGGAGGAGGGCAAAGGTGGTTAATAAGAGAGAGGAGCGACATTGAGCAGGGAGAGAGGAAAACACTGGGGCTTTGTTACACTCTTTCACTTTTTTCTCCACACACTGACACATTTGTACTTTCATCCTCGTGAGACCCCTCTTTCCCAAGTTAGCTCTAACTTTAAACCTGCAATAACTGATTTTTTTTTTTTTTGCCACTTCGAGGCAGTAGAAACAAGTTGTGAACACAACATTGACATATCATCACTTTTTAAGTTGATATAGCAAACTTGTTAGCAAACAGTTGCTTATTTACACATCCAGCAGTTACAGAGCAACATTTTCATTAATTTCTAGTCGTGTTTTTGGCCACCTGATGAATATAAGTCCAATATTCCGTCTCTTTTAGCTCTGCTTTTGGTCTCCACCAACTTCTGAGGGAAATATCTGATTCTTTAGCTGTTAAATGCTGCACTATGTTCACCAGCTAGTCTCTAACTGTGTCTGTCTGCTGTTTGGTGCTGCAGCCAAAAATAACGCTATGAGAGCGGTGAGAGTGAACCAGAACAGTCAAGTTGTGGGCTGGACAGATAAACAATGAGCTGAAACTATAAAGTTCTGTAAAGCTGAGAGGAGCTGCAGATTCAGGTGATAATTTTCTGTAGGCTCATTGCTTCCAGCAACCACCTGTCACATTGTCATTTGATACATTGTTGTTATAAAAATATTGATTATAGCAGCTTTAACCATGACAACTACACGACTAACTTTTAACCCTTTCCTTAATGGTAAAGGAGCAGTTCACCCAAACTGCAAAACACTTTCTCACTCATCTCTTGTGGTATTTAACCCTGCAGATACTGTAGTTAGCATTTTTGTCCAGGTTTTTCTGCCTCTACTCTACTGGAATCATGTTTCTGAATCATTCAATAGTGAGAAATTACATTTAAAAAAGCAACATTGTAAAACACAGCTGTAATAATTTAAAATATGTCTTCATAGGAGATGTATTATAATTGTTGACAAATACTGTACATTAATAAGCACTTAAAATATACTTATAGCTGTGTACAATTACATTATAGTGTTATAAACCATTTATTAAATGTTTGAATACTTTTTATGAATGCTAAAAAGGGGAACTTAAAGTAAAGTGTTACCATTATTTCAAACATAAATTTGGTCGTTATGGTCGTTATACTCAGGTGACGTGATGACATGAGCAAGTTCCATTCACTGAAGAAGACCATGAGACATGGTTGAAGCTCTGGAAAACACTAGTAAGTGAACATAGAGTTTAGAATATTTTATCACAGATACATGTACCCAAGGTCAAGAATTAATCTCTATGCTCAAGTTGAAACAAGTAGTTTGTATTTTGTAGTTTGTATTGGAAACTGGTAACTGAAATGATTGTACTGCACTGGCAGATTTTAATCTCTAGTTTTTCAGAAAAAAAGACTTTTAGGCCTCAATTAGAGAAAATAATGGTTTAAAAGTAAACTTAGTAAGTAAAAGTTAATATAGCGCTGGATAAAGTGCGTAGTTACAAAGCTGTTTACGCGAGGAAAAAACACAAACAAACACATTATGACAGGAAGCAATACTCCCCTACCCACTATTTGTCAGAAGCAGCAGATAATGAGAGAACTGGTCTGATTGTTTGCCTCTCAATCAGCAGAGCTTCCACTCAACAGGACACTCACATAAACAGGTGTCCCCTTAATGAGCCATTTGCTTAACGAGCTGTACTCTGTTAGTATAGAAACACTCTGGTCAGTATTCAATTAAGCCAATGTCAACAACAGTCCCAAAGCAAAGATATTCAAATTACAATGATAGAGAACACAGAAAAGCAGCAAACTCTCACATTTATACCAGCAAATGTTTAAGTTATTTCTGTTTAAATTTCTTAAATGATGAACTCGGGATAATACATAATACATACACTACAAAAATTTCATTTCAACCCATCAAGATCAGCAAGAATATTTATTAATGTCAGAAATACAGACATCAGTTGTTTCCTGCACTGACTCTAGTCTGGTACGTGGTAAGTCACAGTTCACAGTTGTTCTCAGGAAACTTTAAGATTTACTTCCATTTGCTTCCATGATATTTATTGTTGTTGAGCCTGAACATATGGAAATCTGAAAACCCCCCTCCATCCCGTTGCTCTTGGAAATAATTGTCTTGAGGCTGCTGTGTGGAAAGTTATTGCTTCTGCATGTATTGTTTGGTTGGAAAGCCGGATGACAGAGCAGACATGAGAAAAGAAACATGGAGAAACTATCAGCATCGAGAGGAGGAGGGACCCGTGCATTTCAATACTTGCAGAGAAGGAGAACATAGACGAGAAACTGAACTGACAGAGCAGTGAAATGAATCCTGCTGCAGCTGCCTTACATGTTCAAAAGAAGAATATTTCCACATTTGCGTCAGAATTGGGGAATCTACCACATTGCTTCCTACTTTTCCAGACCTGTTACTTTGTGGATGATAATCAGACTGTAGATTTGTGGTATAGCAGGTTTTTCTGAACAGCAGTCTCTGTGTTTTGAGATACTTTGGTCCATAAATGGAGGTGCAATACACATGGGGATCCTTTGGATGTTGATGGATTCTCCAGCTGCTGGTGTGATTCATAAAGTGGCCGGGCTGAGAACAAGGGGGCGTGTGGGGGCTTTTGTAAACCCCGGGGTTCCCTTGTACCCCTTCCTCCTTATTTTTGCTGCCTGTACGTCGCGTGAGGAGTTCTTGGCTGCATGAGAGCCCAACAGGGAGATGTTAATGGTCTTGAATATGCACCTCCTTTCTTTGTAACCCCTGTGACCCCATATTTAAATACCTCTTCAGGGCATACAACAAGATGGGAGAGTTGCTGTGCTCTCTATTTGACAAAAAGATTCTTATGAAACTGCCATTTCAAAGGTCAAGAATGAAACGTCAAGCTCAAGCAAAGTATTGTGTAATCTTGATTTGCTAGTATCAAACAACAAAATCTGCCAGGGGGGTAATCCAAAATCTGGCCAATAAATAACACTGTCTGACCTTAAAACTGGCAAAAACAGACTTAATTTATGCAATGAAACTTCAGAAATTCAAGATAAAGGTTCTTTAAGCTAGGCAGACCTAGATGGTCATATTTCTGACATTTAATAATGATGATTGAGATCATCACCACCAATGATTGTTTACAGGTACGATGTGTGTGATGAATTAGTGGTATGGGCACTATAAATGGCATGGTGCGTAACAGTTGCACATAATGACAGCTGTTCTGGTGCTTTTGGAGAATCCGTTTGCATATTTATGTCTTTGTGCGTATACACAGTTTTAGTGGTGAATCTACACAGAGTTTTATGCATCTGGCCCCAGCAGTGAAGGAGGCTGTCAGGCTAAAAGGTATGTGGTCATGGGACTCCAGAAGAATGAGACAAGTATCAGAGGCCAGAAGGACTGCACTCTCTGTGATTGTGGAAGCACTGGGACACTTAATCTCTGTTCTTTTTAATTAGGTGTAGTTTAGCAAGACTGCACCTTTCAACCAATGCAACACAATAAAAAGAAAACAAGATATTGCAGTTTGTGCATTGTTTTGTTTTTGTGCATGTAGTTTTAAGATTGGTCTGATTCTTGAAATAAGCCAGTTCAGTCTGATTATCAGGCTGTCAGCTCTGTCTAAAAAGTCTTTGAATATCTTACTAAAAAATATCTAGTTACCTTGAAACAAGTTTAATAATGTATTGATTTTGCAAGATTTTATACTCCAGAAGAACAATTTAATCACCCTAAAATAAGATATTCGGACTTTCTTGAATTGCCTTTTTTGCAGTGTACCTCTGGTAAAACTTCGACATTAGACTGTCTGACATCGAGTTAAACACACATTCTGCAGCACAGAATATATTCTCATTGGTTTTCTTCTCCTTCCTGCTCAGGTCCAAGGTGCACACTTCAAACACCAACAAGATGCCTGCCACATATCATCCACTGTCACTGAATCAGCTTCGGCTCCATCCACCTTCACCCGAAGCACCTCCTACAGGAACCGTCGGCACCACCACCGGGCGACATCCCGTCTCAGAGTCCACCAGATGCCCCACAGCTCCCACCCTCTGGCCTGTGAGGAGCCGGACGAGCAGGAGCAGTGGGCTGACCAGCACCATCCAGACAGCTGGAGGACCCAGTGGAAGGGCCACCGGTCCAGCTCCCTCTTCTCTCTACCCAACCTGGGCTCAGCCAGCTCCCACTCCACCTGCTCCTCTTCTGGACCTTCTCCCAGCCCCCATCACAGGAGCCACTCCCTCAACAGGAGCTCCTCCCTCATCCCTCCCTTCCGGCTCAACGTGGACGCTCTGATTGGAGCAGAGGAGACGGATGTGGACACAGGGAACAAAGTAGATCCAGGCAGCAGTGTGGACCTTAGTGTGGTGTCTGCGTACATCAAATCCAGCCTGCCACAGACGTCTCGGCCAATATCGGCGCCACCAGAAGATATTGGACCCTCCCTCTCTCCTGCCATCCCAGAAACGGCCTACAAGGCAGCCACACTGGGCCGGACTCCAAACAGCTTCCTCACCAACAGCATTTCCTCTACCTTCCTGGGGTCACGGATCCAAAGCACCAGTGTGATCCCAAGTGCTGCTCTGTCCCTTAGCGATGTTTCCATAAACCAGTCTGACAGTTGCAGCATTATTAGTGCCCCAGTTGAAGAGGCAGACAAGGTAGAAGAAGAAGAAGAAGACGACGACCAAGAGTTCTACATTTAATATCTATCTATTGTTGTAAGCTGAGAGGACTCACTCTGGCCAGTAAAGACAGTCAACAAAGCTCTACTCTGCCCCCTGGTGTTTAATAGTAAAACTTCAATTTACACTGACTTTAAACTGGAGCTCAGCACAAACTGTATTTCATGTTCTCATGTATTTGTGAATGTATTTTGCATGTAGCTTTGTAAATGTCAGGTTATATAAGTAAATGAAATTACACATTTAAAGGACCAATCCCATAACTGTGTACAGATACATTATTCAATAAATGTTTTTCTCCATCATGTGTGCTACACAGTACCTTTTAAGGTAACTTTCCAACCTTGACTCTTCATTTAATTTATTAGTAAGTGTTTATTCAAACAGCTATTATGATTTGAGAATTTTTTAACAATTAATTTGTTTAGGAATCATCAGAGGGCAAACATCCCCTAAAATAGCTTAAAATAAACACCGTAACCTTGAATTCCTTAAATACCTAACATTTTCAATCTGCACACCCACACCTTCATTCAGTTGAAACACAGGATCCTGTAAATAGGCTCATTTTTATTTATGCTTCACCTTTACTTGGCAAGTTTAAGAGACAAGCTGCTTAATTATAGTTTATGTGATTAAACCCCTTAATAAATAAGGGGAAACTGAAGATAACTTACTCCATGCCTGTTTCATCTTAATGTGAATATGAAAAGTTAAAGGGGCTTTTATATAGTTTAGTGAATAGTGAGGCATGTTCTCTACATTTTAAAACGTGTGAAGTCAAGTCAACTAATTTATCAAGCACATTTAAAACTAACAAATGCTGACCAAAGTGCTTTTACAGAGAAGTTAAAAATAAATGAGATGGTCTTAAGATGAGTTTTAAAACTGTCACTAAATAAAAACTCAGCAAGACTCAAGAGTTTTTGATAGCCAGGTCAAAGAAGGAACATGAGCTATTCTCTAACATTTTCTACCAGACTCTGCTATAAAGTATTTTAATGCAATACAATGATGCCCTCTTGTGTTGAACTTGAGGTTAAAGATTTAATCCACATCCAGTGATTTGTATCACCGTTAAAGAGCTGTATCTTGATTTTAAACTAATGTCTAAAATTCAGATAATCCATCCTAAATTGTTTCAGGACTCGTTGAAACAGCATCATTGTATGTCAGAGCTGTTTTGCTGAGGTCTGTAACACTCCTCTGTGTCTGAGGAAATCTTTACAACCTCTTGTTTCAGCCTAGTCTGTGAAACCTGCCTCTCTCCACAGTTAGAGTACTTAAACAGGTGTGAGTCTCCTTGTGAGGTCTCCGTACAGTCTGAAGAGTGCACACTGGTTGTCATGGCAAAGTCTCTTTGCAGCCCTGCAGAGCCAATCAACACAGAGAGGGGTATAATGTATTGCTTCCACAGTGCAGAGGATAGACATGAAGAAGTCTGGAAAACAGATCAGTCTGCAAGTTGAGATCCAGAGATCCCAGGAAAAGTTTTATATATTTTGTACAACAATCTAAATTAGATTTATACAGTTAATTTTTTTTCTGCTTCAAAAATAATTCTTCAAAAGTAACTTGTTTTTCCACAGTGTTGTGCACTGATGAGAAAGAGAGAAAAGCTGCAGCAGTCATAATGATCATCTTGTCCTCTTCAGTGTTTTTGCAGCTGAGATGCCCATAAACCACAGATTTATTTTGCTTTTGTTTTTTGTGTAAAAGAAGTCCTTAAGGGCTGCATTTGCAACATTATCTCATACAGATACATGTCTGTGGGTAATTGGAGGGGTTTGGCACAATGAGGCCAGTGAAGGTGCAATTACCACTTACAACAGTAATTCCTAACCAGGGTATTTGTACCTCAAGGGGTACTTCTGCAGCTACAGTACCAGGGGGATACAGGGAAAGATCTGGGGGTATGCTCAGCAAATTTAAAAAGAGTAAAAATTATGATTTGATTAAAAAAGAAGTACATCCAGATAGGAAAATCAACACACAAATAGGATTACAAGTTGGTGTGATGCTGATCTTTGCAACAGAATAACCAAGAAACTACCAGCTACTATTAGGCTGACTGCAAAGGATCAACCTGATTCCATAGTAAGGCCTTAACACCAAGTATTGTTGTTGAGAGTGTAGGAAAACTACTTAGCAATCTAGCAGAAAAATAGAAATGGATCGCTGAAGGAAATAGATAAATGGTGGAAAGGTCCAGCTTCACAAAAGAGACCAAGCCTAAATATTGACATAAATTCCTGGACCACTGTGTCTTGTAATTTATGCATGCAGACATAGATCCAACACAGCCACTGGGTTTTTTCTCACTTTGAATTGCTATCGAACAGCTCCATAAAGGGCATCCCATATATTGAAGTGGTAGGGTAGGATGAAGGGAACTCACTCATCTGATAGGGCTATGGGTGCAAGCCAGACAAAAAGGTTGGGAAGGTGCTGTTAAGTATTTTTCTTCTCCTCTCTCATTGGCAGAGGGCGCTGCTCCTTCTTCAGTGGAGACAACAAATACTTGGTTGGTTTGGTCTTTTCATGGAATTATATGTTTATAAGAAAACTATACATTATTGTTAGTCATATTCAACAGCTTTGAGAACTGTTAGTGGCGTTTTAGCATCTATAAATATCTTGTCTGCATCAGCTTTAGTGGCTTACGGCCATACCACCCTGAACACGCCCGATCTCGTCTGATCTCGGAAGCTAAGCAGGGTCGGGCCTGGTTAGTACTTGGATGGGAGACCGCCTGGGAATACCAGGTGCTGTAAGCTTTTTCTTCTCATCGGCAGAGGGAGCTGCTCCTTCAACAGTGGAGACAACAAATACTTGGTTGGTTTGGTCTTTTCATGGAATTATATGTTTATAAGAAAACTATACATTATTGTTAGTCATATTCAACAGCTTTGAGAACTGTTAGTGGCGTTTTAGCATCTATAAATATCTTGTCTGCATCAGCTTTAGTGGCTTACGGCCATACCACCCTGAACACGCCCGATCTCGTCTGATCTCGGAAGCTAAGCAGGGTCGGGCCTGGTTAGTACTTGGATGGGAGACCGCCTGGGAATACCAGGTGCTGTAAGCTTTTTCTTCTCATCGGCAGAGGGAGCTGCTCCTTCAACAGTGGAGACAACAAATACTTGGTTGGTTTGGTCTTTTCATGGAATTATATGTTTATAAGAAAACTATACATTATTGTTAGTCATATTCAACAGCTTTGAGAACTGTTAGTGGCGTTTTAGCATCTATAAATATCTTGTCTGCATCAGCTTTAGTGGCTTACGGCCATACCACCCTGAACACGCCCGATCTCGTCCGATCTCGGAAGCTAAGCAGGGTCGGGCCTGGTTAGTACTTGGATGGGAGACCGCCTGGGAATACCAGGTGCTGTAAGCTTTTTCTTCTCATTGGCAGAGGGAGCTGCTCCTTCAACAGTGGAGACAACAAATACTTGGTTGGTTTGGTCTTTTCATGGAATTATATGTTTATAAGAAAACTATACATTATTGTTAGTCATATTCAACAGCTTTGAGAACTGTTAGTGGCGTTTTAGCATCTATAAATATCTTGTCTGCATCAGCTTTAGTGGCTTACGGCCATACCACCCTGAACACGCCCGATCTCGTCCGATCTCGGAAGCTAAGCAGGGTCGGGCCTGGTTAGTACTTGGATGGGAGACCGCCTGGGAATACCAGGTGCTGTAAGCTTTTTCTTCTCATCGGCAGAGGGTGCTGCTGCGGCTTCTTACAGGAACACTTGACTTGTATATAGACATGTTGTACGTTGTTGCTTTGTATATACTGTATGTTTATATATACACCTATTTTTTCACCTACTTGTATGTAAATAATAGTACTATGTTTAGTTTTTTTTTTTACCTATCTTTGTTCGGCTTTGTTGTCCTTGTTTTTAGCTGTATGTGTATTAATATCTTCCTATAAATTGTTTTTGAAACTGTCTGTAGGTAAACCGAAAACATACTTTGACAATAAAAAAAAGTGACGAAGTTAATAATTGGTACTTCACTGTAAACTTGAAATGTGCTTGATAGAATTAAAATTTCAGCCATATTATTTTAAGGTTAAAATGACAGATACTTTAATAAAGCTGAGCCAACTAATACTCTTGTGCTATTCCTTAGATGTCTGTAATTAAGTTGCCCTTTAGAGCTCCTATAACTGTCAATTGTCATAGAGCTAAACTGAACCTTGAATGCAGAAGACAGCTTTTCACTTCAGTATCAAATGGCAACAGATGGTGCTATAGTGCAACGAAACGGGTTGAAAAGGCTACTACAACTAACCATTTCACTAACCTGATTCTTAAAAGCCTCACAAACCAAAGCCTCCACAGTTTAACTGATCAACTGTTAGAACCAACATGATGTAAGACACTGTCCTGGATGTTATTTCAGATACTATTTAAGATATTTTTCGAACATTTAAGGGCATTTCTCCATGTGTTTTTAAATGCTGTGTTGACACTCCCATCCACCTTCTTGTGTTCAAAATAACAACCACCAAGTTCTTTCCCATGGTTCTCTGGAGCCATGGTCCTGCGAGGTGAGGGCTACATGGGACACGTCCCCTCACGTCGCCCCTCTCACAGTGCCAGCACTAGTGGCTCTAATCCGCCGTGGCGTACCTGGCAGATCGCTCTGGCGACACAGGCTCACAGCGCTGCTGGCGTTGTTGCAGCCTGGCCCGGCCCCGCACACCAGCATCCCCTCTAATCCCTCCCCGCCTGAATTGCCCAAAGGCCCAGGAGACTGAAGGGAAGTAGGGCACTGGAGGTGAAGCAGAATGTGTCAGTCAGTCACAGCCAAACTGTGCTCAGTGCATCTCTGCTCAAAACTGAACTCTACCACTAAACCACTATTTAGTATTCAACTTTCTTTTATACAGGCTGCTTTAAGACTGTGTGAACTTTGCCAGTAGTCTGCTTTTTCTTGTTCTTTTGTTGTTCTTGTCTTCTTCCTTTTCTTTTCTTCTTCTTTTGCACTTCTTCTTTTATCATTATCTTCTTGCATTAGTCTTTTCTTATTGTTGTCCTTCTTCTTCTTCTTCCATTGTTGTTCTTCTCCTTTGTTGTTGTTGTCGTCCTTCTTGTTCTTCTTGTTCTTCTGTTGTTCTTCCCCTTCTATTGTTGTTGTTGTTCTTCTTCTTTGTTGTTGTTGTTGTTGTTGTTGTTCTCCTCCTTTTGTGTTTGTCTTTGTTGTCGTTCATCTTCTTCTGGGGCCTGTACCACAAAGCGAGATCAGTGGGTTAGCCAGCTATCTTTGGGCTTGTCTCAGGTTTTCCAGTATCATTAAGATGGCTCACTTTTAACCGGGGTAAATCACCAATCTAACCTATGCTACATGGTTAATCTACTCGGGAGCAGGTTAACTTCAGAAGATCAGATCAAAATATGCCAACAGCTCTACTAGTGACCAATCAGATCACTGAAATACTAAGTCATCATATAGGATCCCGATATGGACAAAAGGACCGACTTTACAATAAAGCCACAAGTAATAACGAGCAACAGATATTTTATAGGTCAGTAGAATAATTTTGCTGTTCCAGGCTTACCGTTTCCACTTGTTTTAAAACAGATATTCTAACAAACAAAGGGATCGTTTATGACGCTAAATGCATAATGACGATTATAAATGCATTTTAATTGCGCAAAGTTTGTTTTATTCTTGAATGGAATCCTGACAGTGTTGATGCTTTCATACTCTTATTCTATCCCTGCAGCTCAGAGTAACATGAGGTGACTGTGTGATGATAATTGGGGAAAAAACAGCCTCACCATCTGTTGTCTCTTATTTAAAAAATAATCCAAATGCTGTTAATTAGCTCCCATGATTATAAACATTTCAGTCAAATAGATCTCATCAGTCATTAACTACTTTTCTTCTCCTCTCTACTTTGGCAGCAGAAACAGTCTCTTATTACCTTTAACTTTAAAATGTGCATCACATATTCATTATAGTTTGTTCAGCAAAAAAAGAGCAAAAAATACTCACACTACATTAAACACATGTATAATAATTATCATGCTTATTTATAGCCTTAGCCTTACTTCTAATATAATTCATTATTTCTAGTGTTTCTACAGCATCTAATTCTATTCTAGTTATGTGATTATATTGTATACATTTCACCTTGTTGAAAATTACTTTTTGCTGTCTCTATAACTGAATTATTTTGCGGGTGTCACAGTTTCATATCATACTCCACTAATGGTTCTGATGATGATGTTTGTAATTAGTAACTCTGCCTCTTTCACATGGACGCGCTTGTACAGCTGGATCAGAAAAAACCCAGAGTTAACTGAGCCAGTTGATAACAGTGAAGCCAGGTAACCCAAAGAGAGCCAGACTAATCTGAACTTTCTTTGTGGTACAGGCCGCTTCTTCATTTTTATTACATTACAATTCCTTCACCAGGTGCTTTTCTCTTGGTTGGATGAAGCTTAAAACACAGACCACAAACCACAGAGAGTTCCTGTGGTTTGAGGTTATTCTACTCTGTAAACCCGCCTCCTCCTCCTCCTCCTCCTCCTCCTCCTCCTTCTCCTCCTCCATTTATTATCATTTTTCCTGCAAGGTCAAAGGTCAGGTGGTGGAGAGGGGACTGGGGTGAGTGGTCTGAATGGAGAGCCTGGGGACAGTCTCCATTAGTCAGGGATTAAGTTGTTGCCGTGTGGAGGAAGGCGGAGGCATCGCAGAGTCACACAGACACTCATCAATGAACATAATTTTGTCATGGAAGGAAAAACTCTCATGGAGTAACGATAAGCTCCTGGGAACACAGACTGACATGCATGTGCACGTTAGGTATTAGTATCATTGTTAAGGACATTTCACTGAAATGCATCACTTGATTAACTCCTGAACCTAACTGATGCTGAAATATCCACGTCCTCTCATGAGGTGTGCCTAAAATGTTGAAAATTTGTATAGATAATTTAACATATTGTCACATCTTGAAACCAAATACCGATCCACAAAAGTTACTGATTCATTTATCTCAGTTAGCAGGATGCATTCACTTCTCATAATGTTCCCAAAAACCTATGACATCATTGAGGGAAACATTTGATCTTCAGCGTTTGTGCAAAGTTTTAGTTTATAATTTCAAAGAACGTCTCTGCAATAATATATATTTACAAAGGCGTTACGTTCTGATTACAACATCCTGAAAATGTGTAGAGGTCGTCGACTAGAACACAGACGTCATGAATAACGTCCCTGTAATGTTGTGACAACAGCGGTAGAACGTCTTGATTGTAATGTTTTGAAATTGCTTTACACATGTAACCTAGGATCCCCTCCAGAAACGTTTTAAGACATATTAAAATACTGTGCTTTGAATAATACTTTGTGCATGATATACATGTTTTCCACAAAAAAGTTCCAATTACCTATTTCAGCATTCTTTAAATTACATCTACTCCCAGAATCTATGAATATGCAACTTCAACAGGACACAAGATGTCACTTCACTAAAAAGTTCATTCTCAGTTTATCAGTGTAGTTTCCACATCACAGTTCTGTAAGCTCCAAACTAGTTGTGATGTCACAAAATCATGCTCGTATGTCCAGGTGTTAAACTGAGATTTAAGGTGAGCAGAGAGAGACTTTCTTCCTGCAGCAGTTGAATGTGAAAATGGCCTTCTAGTGTCAAACTCTGCACATACGTCATTCTGCGCAGTGAAGGACTTTCATCTTGACTTTCCATTTGCTTATAAAGACTTGAAACTTGACTTGGACTCCAAAAGGGCAGAACAGCTCTGTCATGTACTCCAGCAGTATTGGATGTAGCCTGGTACAAACCAATTGGCATGCCAGGTCGCTACTTCAGCTTGGCCTGGATGTAACCAAGTGGCAGCTGACCAAACAGTGGGGTAAACTGGCAGCTCAAAGAGCAGTGAGAGTGACTGTGTTGTAATGAAGCAGCGCCAAGCGCGCACAATTACCTGCACAGATAAGTGAAGAATGATTATCATTAGTATGCAGGTGTTGTCAGGCTGAGGCCTCCTAAGCACTACTCCACACTGCAGAGTGACACTGTTGAGTAAGCTGCCCTCCATCCTGACCCCTCAGTGCAGCGGCAGCTTGCTTTGCAGTTGGTCCAAGGATCAGAAACAGAGAGCACAAATCATTATTTCTACTTCACAAATACGAACCTCTAGCATAGCGTTCCTTCAAAGACCTCACAACCGCCAAGATGAAAGCTGCTGTTTATGGTGGCATCTTTTCAAACAATTGTCTTTGGTCAGTTACCGTGACATCTCATCTCCTCCATCCCAGTCCTTAAAAATCCAAATTCCTGTGTCCGGAGTTGGGGCGTTGGGTTTTAAAGAATGTGGCGACTCCATCTAATGAAACCAAGCCATGGCTCCACTAATTAGTCAAGTCCAGTAATGGCTGGAATTCCCCGTTGGACAAAGCAGCCAAATACCTGATGGCTACCAATCATGTTCTCTCCTTCATGGGAAAAAATGCCCACAGTTTTTTTGCTGACTGTCATGTCCCCAATTAAGAGGGACAGTTGAGGGAAGATCGCTCCATAGCAAACTGATTTTAGGTGAAACACAGGGCATACTATCATAAACTACGGACAATTCTTCATATACATTCAGATGAGTGTATATGTCGTGCAGCCAGTGACAATGACCATAATAAGTGCACGGTAAAGGTCACTAGGATACATAAGCATTCTGTATTTGTAACCAGTTAGGATTTTTCTCTAAAATAAAAAGTGAATTAGACGAAGGTTCCTTAGTTTACTCTGCTCCCTCTCACTACAAAATAATAACATTAAAAGATCTGTTAAGAGCAAATAATGACGAATCTTGTGGCACATTCAAAAAAGGGTTATCTGTGTAGTTGCTTTAAAATGTAATGACAGTCAAAGACCTAATTCTAGTCAACGGATTAAGGAGATGTGCAGAGAGAATAGGATGATTCTTTACAGTATCATTTGCTTTTTTTCTTGTTTTCTCGGTTTTGGTGAATGTGTCCGTCAGTCCACCACTTTGACTGAAAATCATGGACTGCCATGAAATTTGGTTGAGATGTTGGTGATCCCCTGACTTTTCCTTTAGCGACGCCATAAGGTTGATATTAGTTGTTTTTAGTGAAGTGTCTCTGCGTTTCATCTAGCACCATCATCAGGTCAAACTTAAGTAATTCATCCAATACTTTGGTTTATGATTAAATACCCGCTAAACTAATTATGTTCCCATGACCCTCAGCTGTTCTTTGTTTTATGCTAATTAGCAAGTGTTGAACATGGTTAACATTAAACCTGCAAAACATCAGCATGTTAGCATGTTGTCATACTAGCATTAGCATTTAGCTCAAAGCGCTGCTGTTCCTCGGTACAGCCTCACAGGCCTGCTAGCGTGGTTGTAGACTCTTGTTTCTAAATTAACAAATCCCAATAAATATATTGTTGAAAAAAAAGCTTTTTATCTGTTTTCAACATCGTAACAGGTATGGTCATCCACCAATTAGGTAGACTTTGTTTGATTTGATTAGATTCCATTTTTTGATTTTATATTTTGTACATTGTTGTATATGATTTTTAATTGATCTAATTCTCTCTTGCTAAAAAAACGTAAAACCAGCTTTAAAAAACAAAACAATCCCTTTTTTATTCTGCAGCCCATGCCATTGTCTGTATTCTGCATTAATAAATGCTTTCTGATGGCTGAGATGCTGTTATTCATCACATGCTGGAGCAGCAACATGTCCATGTTGAGGTCCACATTCCACAGAGTGATACCAATTAGAACTGCTGACGCAGCAGCGTGACGCTACAAGCAGAAATGTCTTTTGATCATGGCAACAAAAGCCCAAATGACTTGTATAACTGAATGCACGTCTTAGTCTGTGTGTGTGTGTGTGTGTGTGTGTGTGTGTGTGTGTGTGTGTGTGTGTGATAAATCAAATAACCGCAAACCAATTGAAACAAAATACGAAATCTGCTGAATCTTAAGTAGGAATCAGACAGGCCTAATTCAGTGAAATTCTAAGTTATAGAGCTTCTAATGTGACAGGGACACCATAACTATGACATACTAAATCATAGTTGTGAATGTCTGAGTCATAATAATGAGTTGCAGTTTTTTACTTAAAGATATAGTTCGACATTTTGGGAAATAAACTCATTTGCTTTGTTGCTGAGAGTTGGATGACAGTGGCGGACTCAGGCTCTCTGAGGGGCAGGGGCAAAAAGAATAAAAAAGGACACCAGCTGCTTGCGGTGGGGCACCAGCGAGCAGAAAGTCGTGATGCAGCCTGTACGGTACTGCATTGCGTTTTCTCCACTGCAAGGCCACCCATTAGTGCACTGCATCATGTTTTCGCCACTGGAAGTGCACCCAAGAGGGCACTGCATCACCTTGGCTGTTTTCGAAACCGCCTGCTGCATACTGCGTTCATCGGTAGTATGCAGCATGAAACTGTTAAATCGATTTATTTTGCAGTATGCTAGGCCAGGCTTAGCCGGTTTCCAGTTTTGAAAAGCAGAAGTACACCACCGCAATAGCATCCTCTTAAGCTCTGAAAATGAAAAGTAATAACTGTAGCCTCCTCACAATTTCTGCTTGCACATGATTAAATTAGAAAAAAAATTGGTACGTCTATTTATATTCCTCCCTGTTGCTGTCCGCCATTGGTGACCCAGTAAATAAAGTTGAAAAAAACAAACAAACAAAGAAAACACCACTTTGTCAGTACAACATCCGGGTACTCCTGGCATACTGCATACTACATGCTACATTTTGGCCAAATCAGTGCCTGCTGATAGAATAGTAGGCGGTTCGAAAACAGCCCTTATCTCCATTTTAAGGGCACCCATTAGTGCACTGCATCATGTTTTATCCACTGGAAGGGCACCAGATAGGATGTAATCATTTTTCTAAGCTATTGGTTAACTCATAATTTTGATTTTCTACATCATAACTATAAGATAATCATGATAATAATTTAAAATTGCTAATAACTTTTCCCCTGTCGGGAGTGTGTTTCTATGGGCCATTAAGGGTTCCCAACAAGTATATTATTCAATTTTCAGAGAACGTGCATGCCTGCGCGCTTTGCTCTGCCCGGTTTGGGATTTGCTGGTCAGTGACATGCCTCCCTCCTCCTTATAGCCCCGGGGAGGCAGGAATCCCCGACGAGTGGTACGGACATCGCCGACGGAGACCGCAAACACGGCGCGGAGCGTTCCCCTTTAAACACGGTCTTATGACTACAGGCTGCTTCAGTGAGAGACGACCGGAGGACCGAACCAGAGACTGACAGCCGGGGACGGACAGGACACAGCTCCCCTGCAGAGGCTGAATGGTTGGTGCCAGTCTGAGAGAACAGCTGGAGTTAAACGGATACTACCTCACCTGTCCGCAGGTAGGACCCGCAGCTGCACCTGTCATCATTTCTACTGAGCTGACACATCAACGAAAAATCATCACAATAGTCCTATGAACTTTTAAATCATCATAACATTTCATCTGAAGAGACAAAAATCTTAATAGTCTATTTTCATAAGGTGTACCTAATGTAATGTGAGCCTGTAGCACTCATTGGGATTCATCACTTCAGTGGGATAGGCCTACTTATATTAATCGTTTTCGTAGGCTTATATTTATATTTTCCATCACTTATGCAGTGCGGTAAGAAGTATACAGATCCTTCACTTAAGTGAACGTAGCATTACAACAATGTACTACAACAAGCACAAAGTACATATTAAGTATCATCAGCAATATACACAACTATCAAAGGTAAAAGTGCTAATTATGCAGAAAAATAGCCCCAGTGAGTGTTCAATTACTATAATATTATTGGATTATTATTACTTGTATATTATATTATGATCATTATAACACGTAAGCAACGTTTTGATGTTGCAGCTGGTCAAGGTGAAGCTAGTTTGATCTACTTTATGTACCATTTAGTAACTATAGCTGTTGAAAAATGTAGTGAAGTAGAAGTACAGTATTGCATAGAATTAAATGACTCAAGTAAAGTACAAGTACCCTCAAAATTGTACTTAATTACAGTACTTGAGTAAATGTACTTAGTTACTTTCCACCATTGTTCCTATGATGTATCTGTAGGCTAATATTTCTGCAAATGTTTTGGATATTTGCATATCACAGTAGGTGATGAAACATTACCTAATTACAAGATTGGCTTAATTGGCAATATTCTCTCCACATTGACCATATAGTACTTCACAATATTTGTCAATCTCCTTAAACTGCACTGATTTTACCAAGGCCACATGAAATGTTTTTCTGAAAACAATTTGCTAAATTGATAACAAAATGTCATAAATTGTTGTTACTGCTGCTGCTGCAGCTATCTGCCATATTGCCTTCTATGTTTATGTTTAGTGATATATGTCTTTTCAGATTTTGCCACTTAATATGAATTAGAATTTGAATTTCTGACACCCTTTCAGTTTTAATATTTCAACTATTTTACAATTGAAGAAATTAAATTCTTTCAAGGTCGAGTTTAAATATGAACATAGTTAAATATGAGCCATAGTGCCACGTCTCTTTATTTGCATTTTGGGAGAGATGAATGATGCTCCCATTGTGCATCCCCGTTGTGGGCGATATGGTTGAAATCAATATTTCAATTAACAAGAATATTTTCTGGGTTTCTATAAATATTACGATACAGCAAATGTATGCAAAACTCAGATGAAATAATGAAATTTATGTTTAAGGCAATAAAGTGAGTTTTATTTTTATGCATTACATCACACGAAACTGTTATAAATCAGCACACATACAAATCAAGAACACTGCAATATGATCATGTCACAATACTGGCGAAAGTTGATAGTTGCCTGTTGGTTGACCTCACTGACCTCAGTGGGTTATTTCTTGCAGGATTTAGTTTTTTGGGCCACCTGTTGCACCCTGTGGACACTTCCCCTCCTGCAGCACTGAGGACATGTGTCGCCTGCCAGTGGCTTCACTCGTCATTTGCTTCTGGTTGGTGGAGAGAAGCCACTGTAACGGCAGCCTTCAGGACAGCATGGGGGAGCTGCACACCAGGTTCGCCGTCAGCCTCTACCAGACGCTCACTGAGACGGAGAACAACTCCAACCTGATCGTGTCACCAGTGAGCGTCTCCTTGTCTCTGGGGCTGCTGCAGCTCGGTGCCAGGGGCAACACGCTGGCTCAGCTGGAGGGAACGCTCGGATACAATGTGAACGGTAGGATTCATCCGAAATGTTTGATATGGAGAGCTTGCATTCAGGTAGCATTAGCTGCTCCTCATGCTGTGAGAGTGAGGTTGGAGAGGTTGGTGGTGGCCCTCAGTGCTGTTGGTACCAGGTGGTGTGGAGCCGTGCTGCTGCTGCTATTGGCCCTGCAGAGCACAGTGGTGTCTGGAGCCATAATACCTGCCTCCACACCAACTCTAATCTCATTAACCACTCCTGCAGCTCGGCCTCGGGGTCGAGAGGTCAGCGTATTTAATTACAAACAAAATGAGAGTTGGAGCTGCTGTTTCTTTTACCTCCACGATGTGATCCCACACATCAGTCATGAATGGAAATTGATGATATTGGGCCCTAATTTAGCAGGATAGCTCAGCTGTGATCTGAAAATTATTATTTATTTAAGTCTGACATTGATTTTAAACTAACCTGAACTAAAACATCACAATCCTGTAGGGCTGCAACTATTATTTTCATAAATTATACATTGTTTTGCCTATTATCATGTCAGAAAATAGGGAAAATGCCAAGCACAATTTCTCTGAGCTCAAGTTCACAATGAAAGAAGAAAATTCTCACATTTGAGAAGCTGGAATAAGCAAATGATCAGCATTTTTGCGTGATAAATGATTTAAACCCTTAATTGATTATCAAAATAGTAATAATAATTATTTTCTGACAATCGATTAATTGACTTGTTGTTTCAGCTCTAAAGTCGTGTATTTGCAAGTTTGTAAAACAGGCTGAGAATCTGTTCGGCACTGCTGCATAGGAAAGACGCCTTCTTTTGGTAGTCACACTGTGTAGTGACTGCTATTAGGAAATCCTCAATTGTTTCTGACAACGACTGCTTTTTTTAGGCTTATCATTACATAACTTACATACATACACAAAGAAACATTTAGGTGCAGAGGCTGAGGTAAGCAGTTCACACAAAGTGAAAGAAAACCAGCAAAACACAGGAATTTTTTACCAGAAAATCAGCATATTCCTAATATTTAAAAAATCACCACGAGAGAGATTGCAACTCAAAGTGGCCCTATTTCCTGGCCTGCATGTCTATATATATTCATGTATATGTATATACAGTATACAGTATATTTATATATATAGAGAGAGAAAAATAATTTAGAAGGAAGTTAGGATACAGAAAATAAAAAAGACAACATATCAACCCATTAAAATCTAAGACAACGCCACAATAACAGCAACAACAAAAAGAAAATAAAAGAAAACTCAAGCATGACAGGGGGCCAGCCTACAATTGAATGCTTCTACCTTCTCATAATTGCTGCGCGCTAATGAAATGTTGCAGTCATGAGAGAATCTCTGTCTGACTTCACTTTGGTGAAGTGCTCGGAGTTGATCAGATGAGAAGATCCCTGTGGTCTGCAGCGCTCAGCAGACTGAGAGCATGTGTTAAGCAACTCTCAAATTAAGTCAAATGAGCATTTGTTTGTGCTCAGTCCTGCAGGGATATGGTGGGAATTCAGTTAAGTTGCTGCTGAAACAAGCTAGAGGCTGCTGAGTTGAATCCATTTAAGCAATGATTCTTCTGCTGTAGAGACTTTTACAAGTCATTTTCCAGCAGTTTCTGAAAGCGGTGTGAATTATACTTGATGATCTGATGTTGAAGCAGATCCGATGATTGATTGATACTGAAACTGCTTCTTAACAATGTTAACAAGTCTTGCAGTATTTTAGTGGTTTGCAGCACTGTTGCACAAAAGCCGTTCTTGTCTGTACATTTTTTTCATAATAAAGCTAAGAAAGTTCAAACTGAAGCCATCCCTTTTCAAAAACATCCTACAGCTCGTAATGCACCAGCACGTCTGACCTGTCCTCTGTGTCTTCCTGTCCTGCAGATGCCCAGGTACAAGACTTCCTGTTGCATTCGCAGAGTGACAAGAGCAACACCAGCCAGGGGATGTGGCTGCAGCAGACCTGCACATTATTCATACAGAGCGGCGTCCAGCTGCTGACTGAGTTCACGCAACATGCAGCAGCTTGGGCCAACGCTATCGTGGTCCGAGCCAACTTCAGCCAACCCAGCTACACTCGCAGCCAGCTGGAGCAAACGGGACACAACCACGGTGAGCAAGACAGCTTTATTAAACAGTTAGAGCTCCACTAATCAACATTTTCATATTGAAAATGAATTAAATAAGCATGTGTAATATGAAAGGGTTTGCCCACAGACAATTATCATCAGTCCTGCAGCTCTATGGAGCTTTTTAGCCTCATTTAGCTCCTTGTTTTGGTTTTATGGCACATTAACTGCATGGTTCAGTCTGCGCTCTCGTCAACCTCGTTTCCAGCAGCAGGCTCTGATAAACCCACTGTACACTGCCTGCTTAGCATCAAACAGCAGACAGACAAAGTTAGCGACGAGCTGGTGAACATAGTGGAGCAATTAGCAGCTAATGAGCCAGATATTTTTCTCAGGAGTAAATGGAGACCGGGCCAGAGCTAAAAGGAGACTTGAGTGGAATGATAATGTGGCCTGTGTAAACAGGCAGCGGTTTCCTAACATGTCAGCCATAACAACTTTATAGAGTGATAATGTGTCCGGGCTGTGTTTTAACTTGTTGTGGTGTTCCTCTGCCCTCTAGTGAGCAAAAAAATTAATTAATGCAGCTGTAACTTTTCTAATTCTAATTCTTAGAGCAGTGGTTTCTATCTGCTTTGGCTTGTGACCCCTTACATAAAGCAATGTGTACTGGCAGTGCATTGTTAAGAGTGTCTACAGATTGTGACCAGTTTAACCAAAGAGTGTTTTTTACTTCTCACACAGTATTTTAATATTCACAGAAAGTGAGGAAAGTCTGTTAAAGTCAGAAAAAATAGACATGATTATGTGTAGAGGAAAAACATTGTTTTTTTCAGCTTTCATATCCTGTTAATCATCTTGACCCTGTGCAAACCCCCATGTTGTGAACCAGTGCCTAAGATGTTTAAACACTTAGTTATGTTTTTAATGTATTCTCACCACTGAAATACCATGGTACCAACAGTCAGTACTTCTTCCATCTCCCCAAACCCCATCGGGTGTATTTACAAATGCTTTTCTTTGTTCATTGCATCAAACCACATTAGCCAATAGTCTGGAGACTGCTCACTTCTAAAAGATGAGTTGCAGACCACATGCCCTTTACATTAAACTTTGCCCTTCCCTCGTTACCTCCCAGATGAGACGTGGCCCCTCCAGGCAGGAAGCAGCAGCGGGGAGCTGTCAGGCTCGGGCGAAGCCCAGGCTGAGGCCCTTTGGTGGGGCCACCGGTTGCAAATGGCCCTGGTCAACACGGTGGCCTTCAGGGGCGTCTGGCAGAAACAGTTCCTGTTCACCAACACCCAGAATCTGCCCTTCATCCTCTCTGATGGGAGTGCCATCAAGGTGCCCATGATGTATCAGGCTACAGAGGTCAGCTTTGGTAAGAGACACCATCCATCCATCCATCCATCCTTCAAAATAGAAAGAACAAATTCCTTTTTCTCTTTTGTCAATAATTGAACATTAGCACAACTGTTGAAATAAACCCAAATATAAAAGCTGTACTGTACAGTACAGAATATGCTGAAATTCACCTCAGTTTCTAAAAAAATAAAAATTAATTCAGGAAGAAACTGAGCTCTATCAACTTGTAGAACTTAGTAACAAGACTAAGAGTCTGCAGCCATAGTGGCTCTGTTAGCTCTGCTAATGTAAACATGCTCACATGCTCACAATGACTATGGTAACATGCTGACGTTTAGCGGGTTCACTATCTTAGTTTAGCGTGTTAGCATGTTAACATTTGCTAATAAGCACTAACTAAACACAAGTACTAGATGAAATGTCAAGGCATCACCAGAGTTATTTCAATTCATTCTGAGAGGACATGAATGTTTATACAAGAGTTCATGGCAGTCCATGCAATAGTGGCACTACAGAAAAAGTCAGGGGATCCCCAAAGTCATTAGAATTCATGGCAATCCATCCAGTAGTTACTGAGATATTTCAGTTGAGACCAGAGTGGTGGACAGACCAGCATTGCCATCCTTAGAGCCAATGCCACTAGCTTGGCTAAAATTCTAGCTTCTCAAGTGTGAGAATTTGCTGGTTTCCTCAGTTTCATATCATTGTAAATTTCTTATCTTTGGGGTTTTGGCTGACATTTTATAGACTAAATGATTGATAGATCAAAAGATAATGTCTAAATAAATTAATGGAAAAAGTTGCACAGCTGAAATTGTTGCCCTCCTTGGCAGGTCAGTTCAGGACAGCATCGGATCAGCGTTACACCGTGTTGGAGCTGCCGTACATGGGCCGCTCCCTGAGCCTGCAGGTGGTCCTGCCCAGCGAGAGGAAGACGCCGCTGTCGTCCCTCGAGTCCCAGCTCACCGCTCGCCAGCTGGCCTCCTGGGACACCGGCCTGCGCAGAACCAAGATGGACATTTTCATACCCAGGTTAAGATCATGCACCCTGTTAGAGACCATTTTTAGACTCAGACTTTGAGGGAGATGATGTACAAACAATTTTCTGTCTGGTGTTCACAGGTTCAGAATGCAGAACAAGTTCAACCTGAGGTCAGTGCTTCCCGCCATGGGCATCAGTGACGCCTTTAACCCAACAGCAGCTGACTTCACTGGAATATCAGGTCAATGCAGTTCTTTAAATTTGATTTTCACAGAATGCACCAGCACAAAGCTCCAGTGCATTTTTGCTGCACCCCAGATCACAGACAACATGATGTACCAAAAGCTCCAGGACATACGATTACTGTAGCTCTGCTGGTAGCTGACGTTTTGTTTCTTCCTGCAGTGGAGGAGAGTCTTTATGTGTCTGATGCCTTCCATGAAGTGAGAATAGAAGTCACAGAAGATGGGACAAAGGCAGCTGCCGCTACAGGTGAGAAGCACCTTGCAAAGTAATGCAAGGAGTTATATAGATGTGTCCTTTTAACATTATTCTATTTGCCTGTAATCAATACTTTTAACAAAATAAAGGATTGTGGGATGAGGTTGCTATAAAAATAATTTCTTAACCTTGCAGCTATGGTGCTACTTAAACGATCCCGTGCTCCTGTTTTCAAGGCGGACCGGCCGTTCTTATTTCTTCTACGACAGATTAACACAGGTATTTATTTTACACTGTAGATGCAAGAAACTGTTTCCCACTGCAGCCTGCAGTTGGTGCTGTTTGAATGTTTTAACTCTATACTATCAATCACACATAGTTTACATCATAATTAGAAATTTTGCAAAGCAGGCTGTAGTGTCTATTTTTTTTACATTTTCTACCGTTACAGACAGCCATAGGTTTGATGTGAAAATCTATCAGCAAACTCTTGAACTCTTGGTTTTGGCCTTTTCATGGGATTTGGTGACCATAACAAAATTATAGAATATCCCCAGCCTTATCCTTAATGTTTGACAAAAATGTATACAGACTTGATGTTCATTGTGATTGATTGATTACACGACTCAAGCAAGTCTGCTAATGATTTTCATACCATGCAGAAGCAAACTGAAACCAACAGCTGCTTGGAAGGTAGAAAGAAATACAACCAAATTTGAAAAACAGCATGTATTCAAAAATGGTCAGCAACAATATCAATATTCATGATTTGCAGTTAAATGTGTAGGAATTGAAAATATCTGATTTGGCGACCCTTAGTGGTCGTATAAAAACAATACACAGCCACAGAGACAGTTAAATGAATGGGCTGAAAGTAATAATTTTCACTGTCTTCAGATGAATTAAAAAGCTGTTACAATCACAAATATTCTTCACAGTGTCTTTTAGGAATTCAAATTTATACAATCCTTTAAAGCGAATAATTGTAACTTTGTGAATCTTATTTCAGGATCCATCTTGTTCATGGGCCGAGTGATGAACCCAGCAGACCAAGCACCCTAAGACTCATATACCCAAAAGCTGCTCACTTACACACCCACACATACCCCAATTCACCCTACCCCCTATTTCACTACTGGTATTTATTTGTGGACCAACAGGAGGGTCCACAGACACTTCAGGAAGAGGGACAATATTTTTGTACATGTCTGTAAATAAAATTTTAATACACGTTTTTACACTCAGTGTGTTTTGGTCCTTTCTTCCATTATTGCGAATTTAAAAAAAGGCTATTTTCTGTCTGATGCACAGTTACTAAAATGACCCACAAACGTGGACAAAAACACGTAGAGTCACATCTTTACAGAACACTTTATTTACATGGCCCTTCACAGTGTAAAATAGAAACTTTATTCATGGAAATACTTACAAAAAGGCCATTTTCCACTGAACATTCTCTTTAAATAGTACTCTAGGGTTATTTACATCTTTACAGTGTATTCAAAATACTCTTTTGGTAGCGGCCTCTTCACAAACAAAGACAAGTATGGCAGATTTTGGTCCCTGTCCAAGGAGGGAGGGAACAGAAGAGGGCTGCCCTCTGAATCAGAAATCAACTCTTGACCTTAAGACCTTAATTCAGATTATTTGTGTATATTTGAGAAAATTGAACAGGCCTGTTGGAAAAAAAAACAACTTCTGCAACAAAAGGTAGTTTTACTTTTAAATTACATTAAATAAACATTCTCAAATTTACACAAGTGCATTCACGGTTAAGTGACAAGAAGTTGGTTTGAGATTCATGGCGGGGAGGAGTTTAGGGGGCGGGTTAAGTTATTTGGCAGCGAACCAGCACGTTGGGACAAACTGGCATCCGAGACCTCGGTTCATCAACGATCCAGGGGACAACAGTTTGTGTTGCATATCAGCTGTTTCAGGCTAAAATAAAGATAAAAATGGGGGGTAAAAGTAGCTCCAACAATTATTGCTGATTATGATGCATTAGTGTTAGTTCCTGAGCTTTTTGTCCCTGTATTTCAACATTTGTAACCAATGATGTTGCATCATTCAAAATGATTTTACTTTGTGTACTGTGTGTCTTCGTCTCCTGGCGTAATAACTGTGGATCGATTTTTGTTTTTTCCCCCCAAGGGGAACAAAAATTATTCATTCATTAAGTTACTACTCAATAATATTAATTGCCAGTCTGGTAGGTAAACCACAAGTTGACAAATTCAAGGTTTGAGTTGAACCACAAGCTGACTAAGTCGACACTTGAGCCAAGTCATATCCATTTAAAAGCACAGCAGTGGAGTGCTTCAGTTACTGGAGTGTAGAAAGTAAATTTCAACAGTCAAACAGAACGACAGACTCATCCTCCCACAAAGCAAGAACGGCAAAAAAGTAGAAGATCTAAAAAGAACGGAAAAGTGAACGAAAGGCATGAGGGAAGAAAAATATTTCATGAGCATCTCCGCTGGATCCCGTTTGACCCTGAGTTGGCTGAAAACGCACACACAACCTGAACCCTTCCTGCGCTGTCGGTGCGTCACATCCTCACAAATAAAAACATGACTGAACATTACATCAAGGCGCAGGGCTGCTATTCGTTCCTCTCCAGAAACGTCCTGCACTCCCTTGTTTACTCCACCTCCTCGTTTGAGAGGTTTTTCACCCTCGTTTGTCATTTAAAAAGCAGAAAATCTAATCAGGGCAGGAGAATAATCAAGGGGAATGCCTCAGGACGGGTTCAGAGAAACGGAAAACAACCTTGCTCAAATGTCTACAGGAAAACACTTCACCTGCAGCAATAACATGCTTCCTCACTCCCCCTTTTGGATATCTGTAAAATGCACTCGCATCATCCAGGGTCAACACTGCCTTTCGTTTATACTGTGTGCAAACCAACACCACCATCAATAATGTTGAGATAATGTGTTGAGTCCACTGACGAGGTGATGGTTCGAGAGCTGAATGCTGTCTTGTCTCGTCTCATCTCTGCGGGGGCCCCAGTACAGGAAGAGGGGGGGTGATTTTAGAAGGATGTGGAGGGTTGACGGGTTCATTATCAGTTAAAGTTCAGTTTGGGAATGAGCCAGTCTCAGAGCGTGTCCACGTGGTTCATGTTATTGGATCTGTTGTGGATCTCTTCGAGGAAGTTTTCCAGCTGCTCGATGAGAACGCGCTTCTTGAACCTTTGCAAGAAACAAACGATAAAAAACAAATGTTATGGTTTGTACTCTGTAGCAATTGAGTCCAATAAAAGCAACATTTTAAGTGTTTTCATAATCAGATTTTCTCATGCCAGGAAGGCTGGTGATCACAGCCATAGATATAGAATGGCTGGGTGATTTGTTTAAACTCCAAATGGTTCATCAGAGGAGGATTGACGTCTGTACCTGGCCGCCTCTTTGATAATGTTTTGCAGGAAGATGAGTCGGGTGTCCAGAGTGCCCTGGATCTGCTTCAGGAGGAGGAAGATCTTCTCATAGTCTGAAACAGAAAGAGCAAGTGAATGAGGATTAATTGCTTGATTATTGCTGTTTCTAGGACAGCCAAAGTCCTTAATCCAGCTCTCTATACACACACTAATATTATATAATATTCACATTTCCTCTCAGAAAATGTCTGATCATCAAGGTGATTTGTTTGGTCTGCAACTAATAATTATTTATGATGTAGAAACAGTGACATTTGTGAAATGTCGATGTGAAATGATTATGTTTTACCTGTTAATGTAATTTATGTAATTGGTTATTGAACGCTCCTTTCTGTCAACTCACACACCTGCTCTGTCCTGATTGGTGAGCCTTCGTCTTTGTCAGCTGCCTCAGTTCCCTTCCTTACAGAGGTTTATTTTTTATTTATTTTTATTTACATTTTTGTCACAATTTGAACACAGACATATGTACTTAAACTAAAATATAACAATAGTTGTCATACATAAAAATACTACTTAAAAAAATGAAGCGACCCAACTTTTTATTATGTAGACTAGATCACTGATTTGGACCAAATTAAATCCACAGCTTGCCGTTTTCATAATGCAAAGTTTTTGAGAAAAGCAAAACAAAACTTGATTGCCATGAAAAAGACAACGCTTATATGTTTCTTGTGGAAAAATCACTTCCACAGAGGAAGGGCCAGTGTCTTGCTTCTTTTTTTGTAAAACCGGAAAACTCTGTGTGAATAACAAATCGTAATTTTTGAGGTTCAGCTGTTACTGTAATTACATGTAGACTAAGTAAGGCTGGGTGTTAAACCTCTATAGTTTTTTGGTACTGACTGAAATGCCCATAGCATAAGTATCAATTGAGGCATAGTTTTTATAAGGCTGCTTGTGTTTAGACAACATTTAACGTTTGAGAACTTTGTCTGCTTTTGTTAAATAAAAAACAACTTTTGTAGAAAAACACGTTTATATTTCATTAAGTAAGGTCTCAAATAAAGGTATTGCTTTGTTATCAATACCAAACTCTGGTACCATATCGACACTAGTATCGAAGAGTATCTATCAATACTCAGCCCTACACATAGGCTGCTCCTTTTATTTTGCCCACCCCACCCTCCATAGTCTATGTTAGGCTACATACGTCTGCCAGGTTTTCTGATCTCCTTGGTGATGAGCGACCTCAGCTCGTTGTTGACCTTCGTCGTCTCGGTGTGAATGTGCTTCTTCAGAGCTGCAGGTGACAGGTAGCGAGGCGGCTGGTCCTCCATCAGCAACACCTCCACTCCTCCCTCGCTGCCTGGCGGCAGCTCGCTTGCCTGGAGTCGCCCGTTCTCCGCCGAGTCCCCGTGCTGGAGGTCCTGGGGGTCCGTGGCGGTGTGGTTCTCCTGGTGATCGGCAGGCCCCTCAGGATGATCCGCCTCAGAGTCCAAGCTCCCGTCTGAGCCGTAGTGGTTCTGATTCAGGTGGTTGATGATGATCAGGTCCGGTTCAGGTGCTTCATCATTCATGTCCATGTCTGCAGGTTCAGATAATGTTTATTTATTTTGTTTATTTGATAAGTGAAACTCTTCTCATGAGGCCTGTCAGTCTCCCTGCATGTGATTTACCAGAACATCCAACCCCACAGTTAATGATTTTTAATAGCTTTTCTTCAAGGGGGATTCCACCAGTTTTAAACATGAATATTAGTTTTCTAGTCATGAGTTCTACTCAGACTTCAATTCTAAAATCACAGAACGATACAAGCAGTCAAAAATGAGGACTGAAAACTGAGGTTGAAACTGTTTTTAACGGTTATCATTCTAGTTAAAAAGACATGTGTAATTATATTAGTCTCACCTGCTGTTGGTCGAGGGCTGGCAGGGGGTGTGACTGGAGGGGTGTAGGCCCTGCCCAGACGCAGCAGGGGCGACATGCAGCGACGCCTCTTGGGCCCTCCGCCCGGCATGTTGTTGCTGTCTCCTGGTCTCTTCCCCTTGTTCTGAGGGCCGGTCACAAACTCATCCGCCTCGTCGATCATCATGCCCTGAGAGAGGGGTGAGGAAGATGGTCAATTTACTCATGTTTCTCAATCAATCATTTTCATCCGTCTGTTACTCATGAAAGGGGATCAGGGTTAGGGTTCATATGAGTCGGTGGGACTTACCTTCTTGTCTAATTTGAAGGGGTTGCCGAATGTGTGCAGACGTTTGGGCTGCTCAGGGTCTGCGTCTCGAAGAGGCTGAGGAGCAGCTTTGAGGAAGTCTTGGTAGTTGCCCATCTGGGCTATTGGCACGCTGTGGAGCTGGTCTGGACAGGAGACAGGGAAGTTCACCAACATGTAGGGAGAATTTTACACTTTTTGATCTTAAAGAGTAACTTAACGCCAGCTGAAAATCTTTGTTTTTGTGGTTGAAGTTTCACCCTGACATCAGTTTTGAGTGTGGTTACAGGAATAACAGGGAATGCTTACAGAAAAAAGACTTGCACAGTGACTTACCTGAGTCCTGCCCTCTGAGACTACAGACGTTGGTGTTGAGCAGGTTCCTCCTCATTCGGCTGAGCTGGTCCAGCAGGTGGCTGCGGGGGATGTCGTAGGGGTTCCTAAAGCTCTGCGGCTTCAGGCCCTGGTGGGGACACAAGACGGATGCGATTGTAAAGTGAGGGATGCGAGTTTAAATTCTGCCTTCTGTCAAGTGAGGAAAGATGGTCGTTGTCGGGTGAAATACTGTCGTACTTACTTTGGTCATAACAGAGTGGATATACAGTGGATACAGCCCTCAAGCACTCAAACAAACTATATAAAACATCTCAATAAACACCTCAGGAGGATTGTAGGATGGAAAGCCAGAAAGGCAGGGAAAGTCTGAGCAGAAAGTGAATGAGTAACAGTGAGATTTGAACAAGGACCTGCTCTTGAGTTGAACATCAAACTGCAACTTTGCCAGTGGAGCTACTCCGTGGCTAACAGATGAACCATGATGACACTTTTTCCAGTTATATAGAACTGCAGTAGGCAGGCTTTACATCTATGGAACCCCAAATGTTCAATATTAAATAAATTTTAAAAAACTGTCAAAGTAAATGCAGCTCAGTAGACAACAGTAAAAGACAATGTTGATTTGTGTAATGACTGAATAACTCTTGCTAATAAAAGCCGTGTATCCTCAGAAAAACTTTGATTTTGTTGAGTTAATAATAATAATAATAATAATAATAATAATAATAAGAAGAATAATAAGAATACGCCCTTACCTTGTTGAGCAGTGCCAGGTGAAAGCCCTGGAACTCTTTGGTGTTGAGCTCCATGGGCAGAGCCGGAGCCTCTCCTGTGAGACTCTGCAGCTGCTGGATGAAGTCCCTGCGCTGGGCCAGAGATATACCTCCCCCCCGCCAACGCACCTTGGTGCCGGCCTCTGGTGGCGGCTTCTTACCAATCAAGGCAATCAGGCGGTCGTACTCGATTTTTGACTGGAAAGGTGAGCAAATTAGTAATGTGACTGGGTGCATAATATGCAGTTACATTCAGTCTCTTACTTGATGTATAAGACAATAAGATTAACATGCACACTCGGGTTGGATATCATTTTTTGATACTAGTGTCAATGAGAATTTTCGGTACCCATACCAAAAGTTGATCATTTTTTCCTTACTTTAAGTTGCTGATTAATGTGATTTTCTACTATTTTTTGTGTATTTTTAACAAAATAAGACAAACATTTAATGTTGTCTTATTTACTCAGAAATTACTATAAAATTAAGCATAAAAAAAACAAAAAACACATGCTTTAAATCAGGAAACACTATCTGATCAAAGAATAAGCAATCAAGAATAAAAATCTGACCATGCATTTTGTTACTTGACTGTTTTCAACGCTTAAGTTATTTATTGTCAACAAATACCATGAAAAGACCAAAACCAACATGTTAGTCTGTGACGTCCGTGTCTCAATACTTTACGACTTACCCACCCCGTCTTCTAAAAGTTACTCAAACGGGAGTAAATGGTGCATTTGGGGACTATTTACGGCCTTGGATTTGGTGCGCTGGTGGTGCCCATGTTGGATACAAACACAATACTTGTTAGTCAGATCAGTCTGTTGTCAGGTTTACTCTTTTCATCGGATTTGTTGGCAATTAAAAGATAAAGAATATCACAATACTTATCCTAGAGACAGAGATACCCAGCCCGATTACACATACAGACACACATATACAGATTTCTGTGATATGCGCCCAAAGGAAGCAAGACACAACATCCCAACTTCTTACCTGTTGGCTGAGCTTCTTCAAGTAGGAGACCACACTGTAGCTCAGGCCATACTCCATGTTGTCGGCCAGCAGGTTTGGTGCTCCCATGATTCTCAGAGCCTTCCTCAGGGACTGTGGAAAGAACACAACAATAAGACCAGTGCAGCATCTTTTATGGTCTTCGTATATCAATCAAATGGGGGGAAAATAAATAAATAAATTAAAAAAAACTTAAAGAGCTGAATAATGCCACTGACCCCGATATAATATGGAGGCATTGTCTTCAGGTAGTTCTCAAAGGACTGCCGCCATTTAATGGTAGGCTTGAACTTGTGCACTTTGATCAAGTCGTCTGCAATAAGCAAGAAAAAAAACAAAAACAAATGAGTTTAGACTGAAAAATGACATTGATCTGCAACAAATATACCAAAGCTTCCCATGATAAAATTATACAAGAGAGCAATTTCACATGATTTCACACTTTTTCAGGGATCAATTAGATTTTCTCAAGCCTGTCCCAAATAATAATGAATTCATTGACTTAACTGATAATGATCCTCTTGCTATAATAGCACATTTTACCATGATTATTTACAGGTGCTGAGGAATGTGGAAGAAATGCATGACACAAAAACAAAGAGCATAACATGACTCAAGTACAAAAGACTCTGTTCTAAAATAATGGGACATTACCAGGAGTATTGACGTCACAGGAGCACAGTGACAGTAAAAATGAGCAAGAAGGCCAAATGTCACACGGATCCATCAGTCTTACCCAGAAGTGGCAGAAGCACGGGGTAGTTGTAGGGCATCACAAACAGGTTGACACAGTTCAGAGCTGTGCTGGCCTTTAAGTAGCCAAAGGGTTGGCCCAGGTCGCTGTACTTGGCACTGTTACATACAAACACCTAAAATACAGAGAGAGAAAAAAAATCATTGAATGTGTGGTGACATTAGAACTCTTCAACCAGCAGACAAAAACATATGACCTGCAGAAATGAAGGTGTTTTTTGTTAATTGGCTCAGTAGCCTAAACCATGTACATGCATTAATATCACTACCAGTGGGGTAACCCACACACTAATGCTGGAAAGTATGAACTCTCTCTTTAAAAAGAAGACTGCACTTTCAACACTCCCTCTGTGATTTTTAAGCTGATGTTTTCACCTCAACTAACCTCTGTCACACATTCAATACGGCTAAGTAGGACACAGCCTGTGAAAGCTGTGCACTTCTTACTGTAATATTAAGAAAGCATTTCCATTTAGTTAGTTAGACTTTATTGTCCCAGAGGGGAAATTCCTTTTCACAGCACTTATATATATATATATATATACATATATATATATATACACATATATACATATATACACATATATACATATATACATATATATATATATATATATATATATACACATATATATATATATATATATATACACACATATATA